>CAUDMG010003475.1:235000-280000 GCA_958450375.1 Homarus gammarus
ATAGCAAGAGAATCCAAGGTATATAGAACAAAGGTCAAGGACAAAGTTGGGCCTTTAAATTCAGGGAGGGGAGAAGTGATAAATGGCAGTGAAGAAATACTCAAAGCATTGAACAGCTACTTCTTATCAGTTTTCACAGAGGAAATTCGCGATGAAATTCCAGAGGTGGAACTGATATTTCAGGGAAAGGAAGAAGAGAAATTAAAGAATATCACTATCAGAAAAGAGGATGTTCTTAAGAAGGTAAATAAACTAAAGAAGACAAAATCCCCAGGGCGGGATGAAATTTTCCCTCGAGTCTTGAAAGAGTGTAGGGAACAGATTAGCGGACCCCTCGTAAACTTATTTACAAAATCATTAGACACCGGAGTTGTGCCAGACTTGTGGAAACAGGCAAATGTATTTACCCATATTCAAAAAGGGAGACAGAGCATCAGCGTCTAATTACCGGCCGATCAGTTTGACGTCAGTAGTGGGGAAATTTTTTGAATCAATTATAGCAGATAACATTCGATCTCATTTAGAGAAAAGCAAATTAATCTACGACTCTCAACATGGGTTTACAAAGAGAAAATCTTGTCTAACAAATCTGCTGACATTTTTTAGGAAAGTCTTCGAGGTAGTATATAATGACGAAAATGACGATGTCATTTACTTAGACTTTAGCATAGCATTTGACAGAGTACAGCATCAGAGGCTTCTGAGAAAAATTAAGGCTCATGGTATCGAGGGGAAAGTTTTAAATTGGATAAAATCATGGCTCACCGATAGAACGCAGAGGGTCAGCGTAGATGGTGTTAAATCTGAGTGGGGTCGTGTAACCAATGAGGTTCCCCAGGGGTCAGTACTAGGTCCATTCTTGTTCATAATCTACTTAAACGATCTAGATACTGGGATCAGCAGTGACATAAGCAAGTTTGCGGATGACACCAAAATAGGGCGGCAGATTAATTCAGGGCAGGATGCAAATGCATTACAGGAGGGGTGGTCTGAAAAATGGCAAATGAAATTCAACACCAGCAAGTGCAGCGTACTTAATATTGGAAGAACAAATACTGTCAATGTATACAGCCTTAACAACATCAACCTAGAGAAGTCGACTTGTGAAAGAGACCTAGGGGTACTTGTAAGCCCGGACCTACGGCCAAGAAAACAGTGCGTTAATGTTCGAAATAAGGCAAACAGAGTATTGGGTTTTATATCTAGAAGTGTAAATAATAAGAGTGCAGAGGTCTTATTGCAACTATATCTTGCGCTAGTCAGGCCGCACCTCGATTATATCGGTTCAGTTCTGGTGCCCCTATTATAGAATGAATATCAATTCACTAGAGTCGGTGCAGCGAAGAATGACGAAAATGATTCCGCGACTTAGAAACCATCCATATCAGGATAGGTTAAAAAAACTAAACTTGTATTCCCTAGAAAGACGAAGAGTGCGGGGAGATATGATAGAAATATTCAAGTGGGTGAAAGGAATCAATAAAGGGGATATAGATAAAGTTCTTATAATATCCGAGCAGGATAGGACTCGGAGCAACGGATTCAAGTTGGATAAGTTTAGGTTTAGGCGGGAGACAGGAAGGAACTGGTTTACAAATAGGGTGGTGGACGAGTGGAACAAGCTTAGCAACTTTGTAGTAAGTGCTGGAACGCTGGAAAGTTTCAAAGGGAGGCTGGATAGATTCATGGATGATAGAGAGTGGTAGTAACTCTCGACAGGAGCTGCCATGCACAGGCCAACCGGCCTATTGCAGACTCCTTATTTTCTTATGTTTTTATGTACACAGGAGATGACCGACAACGCCTCCAACAGCTTCGTGTGTGTGCAGGATCAGGTGTTCGTGTCCTCTGAGACCTGTTACCTTAGGAGGATCGACCCAAACACTCTCGACACCAAGGAGAAGGTAAGTCCACACCCCCAACGATATGGTAGGTCAGGCAGGTAAGGTTAAGGCAGGTAAGGTAGGTAGGTAGGTAGGTCGGGTGGACAAGGCTGGTAGGTAGGTAAGGTAGGTCACACTACCACCCCAAGGTAAGCAACAAGTGCAATCATCTTACCTCACAGTAGGTCGCACCCTGTCCTGACCCCCCACCCCCGTGACGTCAAATCCCCCCAAAATACAGGGTGATCGAATGAAAAATCCACATGTACCTACGATACTTAATTAACAATACAGCTTTCTACCTGGCTCAACTTACGGCAAATAGATATAAAAAAAATCTAGTGTCAATTAACGCAGGTACACAGGGAGTTTTGGTTCACTCTGTATTTCTTAAACTTTTCCACCGCACTGTTGAGTTAGTAGTTAAGATTTAGCATAGGTAGATTAATTATTGAGAGAGAGAGAGAGAGAGAGAGAGAGAGAGAGAGAGAGAGAGATTATCATAAAAAAAACCTCCTTCCTGTTAAAAAAATATTTATTATTGTTTTCGTCTTCAGGTGGATCTGAACAAGCTGATGAGTGTGAACTTCGCTTCCTCACATCCTATTACGGATTCCACCGGCACCACGTACAACCTAGGGTGTTCCTTCCTCAGTGGTCCTAAGTACAACATCGTCCGGATACCTCCCTCTAAGGACAGCAACCTCAGTGGTACGTGGGACAGCTTGAGTACGTGGGCGTGTAAAAGATGAGTACGTGGGTAATGGTGGGTTAAGTACTGTACGTGGTGATGTGATGTAGGTAGCTTGAGTGTTTGTACTTAAGTGTGTGTGTGTGTGTGTGGTGAATAACATCATAAGTACCACTATGGGTGACTGATATGGGTCTAATAAGCACCAGGTAAGTCCGTAAGATAAAACAATTAAATTAAGTGAAGTTGTTCATTTGTTTTACATTTCACCACATAAATAGGTTCCCCCCTCCCCCCCCTCCCTCATCTCTTATTCACGCTGGGGGTCTGTCGTAACCTCCACTCAGCTACCAGTCTCCCCTTACGGCCATCCCTCCCTCCTTCTCTCCCGCTAACACACCCCCCCCCTCCCCTTAGCTCTCAATGTCTCCCTTAGTTGTTTAGAGAGAGAGCCAGTGTCGTATATGTCTCTCTCATCTGGGTCTTGTTAATCCCGGGTTTTGTTGTGGGGTGAGGTTGCCCGGTGTGTGTGGAGGGGGGGAGTGTCTTCTCATTATTCCCATCTCTCTCTCTCAACCACAACTCTCCATCTTATTCTTTGATTTCCTCTTCTTCTCCCCATTTATCCTCCCCCTCCATCATCTCTATCTTCCTCTTCTCCCCCTCCAGTATAACCCCCCCATCACCCCCCCCCACAGTCCCCCAACACAACAGAGGTAAAGCTAAGTAACGTTACCTCACCTCTCACGAAGACACAACAGGTACTTTTCAATAAGTACTAACACCATCCACCAAGACGTTACGACCAGAGAAACAAGTTGGATTCTATTTTTAATCTAAGCACCAATATCCAGGAGTCGTTGCTTAAGTAAATCAAGTTAGATTCCATTATTAATCAAAGCATCAGTTGTTCAGAGATCCTTGTTTATGTTAAGTTGTATTACATTATTTTCTATTCTGAGTAAATTTTCGGGAGTCCTTAATTAATCCTGTCGGTGCACAAAACAGTCCCCCCCCCCCACACACACAAAACAGTCCCCCCCACACACAAAACAGTCCCCCCCCCACACACAAAACAGTCCCCCCCCCCACACACACAAAACAGTCCCCCTCCCACACAAAACAGTCCCCACACACACAAAAAACAGTTTATTCCTTTAATATTAGTTTTCTAGCATAAAATTAAGAACAACTGAACAAACTAGTTATTTTCTTCAGAAGGAAACCGAACCTAAGGATGTAAAATAACTATACTGTTAGCTGTATGGCGCATTAAACAAAAAGTAAATATATATTATCTGTCTCTGAAAATAAAGTTTGCATTTGTCGTATAGAAATACTGTGTTGCACGGAAAATTACATGAACATTAACGTCATCTAATATTAACAAAAATAAATACATTTGTACTGCATCTACACCTGAATTCTTTTTAACCATGTACTGTAAATATAAGACCTTACCTCCACCTGAAAATCAATAACTACACTACCACCATAAACAACATTTTAGGCGTTAATTATACTTTTAACTAAACCTAGTCATTGTACTCTAACCTAACCTAACATTGCTACAAGCATTGATTTATCTCAGTACCTGATGTTATCACCTCTAGGTTTCCAGTGCTAAAGGGCCAGCAGTGTTAGTGAGACCGGCAATAAAATATATGCTTCCGGTAAAAGCAAGGCTCAGGAATCATTTTTTTTTATGCTCTGTAAATATTTTATTAGGGAATTATCAATCAATTTCTGGGACTATTTTTAACTTTGGATGAGCATATTTCAATATCTTCTCTACTATTATATTATCTTACATCTGTCTAACTGTCCCCTATTATAGTGATATTTTATATGTGTAAAATATAATGATATCTTCCATGTGTGAGACAAACATAAAGTGTACTTACCTTGTTCTGATGTCTCAACCTGTAAAAACAAAAGCCATTGTTAGATAAAAGGATTTATTAAGTCATCAACTCTTGCTCCACAAAAAGCTCCCAGCATGAAAATATTTGAAGGATTTAGTCAGTTGTTCCCTGGACCACATTTCGGCTACCAGTGACTTCCATCCCTGAAAATGTTATCCATTTCTCATATATGACATTGAAAAATCATCAATCCCAACAATCCACTAATTTAATTATTAATGATACTGATTGATTAACGTCCATTCATCAGCTATCAAAGACCTTCACTCTTGTAAATATCATAAACACAAAATTGACACATTGTTGAGGTATGATTATTCACTCGTTATAAACAACTAAGTCAACTGTCTCCAGAACTAAACATTTGAACATTTCAGTGAACATAGGAAGGAGGGGAGGAGGTGGGGGGAGGGAGGGGCAGATATAGTCACGTCCACAAACTGTCAACACCCGTAAGATATCCAGGATTTTGTCTGGTGGGGAAAAAAAAAAAATCCCCCAAACATTCATACATTTCCCTCTATAATTCAGTCTGTCCCTAGCCTCTCCTCTCCCTCCTCAAAAGTCTACAGACAGACAAACACACACGTAGATGATATATGTTACAGTCTGCCTCACTATGAAGAAATTATTTTTAAGTCTGTGGCATTTTTACGATTTTGGTAGTCAAGAGAGTTTTAAATTGGTGTGCAATTCTATGATTTCGGCGGTAAATGAGTTCAGTAAATCAAATTGGATTCTATCTTTAAGCACCCAGACCTGATCAAAGCAACGGTGTTCGCAAGTCCATGTATAATCTGGCTTACTGCAGGTGTGGTGGTGCTGCAGGTGTGGTGGTGCTGGAGTTGTGGTGGTGCTGGAGTTGTGGTGGTGCTGGAGGTGTGGTGGTGCTGGAGGTGTGGTGGTGCTGGAGTTGTGGTGGTGCTGCAGGTGTGGTGGTGCTGGAGGTGTGGTGGTGCTGGAGGTGTGGTGGTGCTGGAGTTGTGGTGGTGCTGCAGGTGTGGTGGTGCTGGAGGTGTGGTGGTGCTGCAGGTGTGGTGGTGCTGCAGGTGTGGTGGTGGTAATGCAGGTGTGGTGGTGCTGGAGGTGTGGTCGTGCAGCAAGAGTAATGTGCCAGTTATCTTGCACCGCAGGATAAAACACGGCTGTTTATGGCTAGACTAACCTGGGTTGAGTCGAGGGAAATATAACCTGGTGATGCGTTAAGAATTTTTGTTTTTTAATTCTTGGTCGTGTTCAGGGGGCGATCTTTTAATTCTCATCATGTTTAGTAGACCTTACAACTCTTGGTCGTGTTCAGGGGAAGATCTCTCAACTCTCAGCATGTTTAGAAGAGACCTTACAACTCTTGGTCGTGTTTAGGGGAAGATCTCTCAACTCTCAGCATGTTTAGAAGAGACCTTACAACTCTTGGTCGTGTTCAGGGGAAGATCTCTCAACTCTCAGCATGTTTAGAAGAGACCTTACAACTCTTGGTCGTGTTCAGGGGAAGATCTCTCAACTCTCAGCATGTTTAGAAGAGACCTTACAACTCTTGATCGTGTTCAGGGGAAGATCTCTCAACTCTCATCATGTTTAGAAGAGACCTTACAACTCTTTTTGAAGTCTCTCAATTCTCGGGGTGTGTTCAGAGACAAACACATAACTCAGGTGTGTAGTGAAGGTTCTTGTCCTAACCTGTCATACCAGGTTGGAATGCGGCTAACCTGCTTGGGAGGGACGAGGAGTGTCTGTAAATTAGTGACCGTGTGTCGTAAACCTGAGGCTCCCCACCAGGTAAATTCTCTTAAGGGAACGAAGTGTTTTGCGATGCCGTGGCTGAAGTCACCTAGACCACTGAGCCATGATGAAAATATGGAGTACGGTATTTATTTTTTATCGTAAATTTGAGAGATTGTAATTCTAACTTATGAGTACGTGGGTAGAAATCTTTTTTTTTTTAATTATTTGTTTACTATCGAAGTTAAGTTAATTTATCTAATATTTTGATATAATTCTGACCCTCCTCTCACCCGCTACCCTCTCCCCAGTACCAACTCTCACCTCTTCCTCTCACTCACAGGTTCTGACCCGTTCATCAATGCACGGACGCTGACCACAATAAACTCTAGCTGGAAGGCGTGGTACAGCTACTACCACAGCTTTGGCATGAGCGAAAACTACCTGGTGTTCCTGGAGCAGCCCTTGTTGGTCAGCACCCTCAAGCTCGCCACAGCCCAGATCAAGAGCCGCGCCCTCACCGACTGCTTCGAGTGGAATCCTCAGGAAAAGGTGAGTGTCAGGGGGCGTTAGGAAGTGACGGGGAGTATCAAAGGGTGTTAGGGAGTGTTGGTAAGTGTCAGGTGGGTGTTAGGGAGTGTCAGCAAGTGCCAAGAGAGTGTCAGGGTGGATTAGATGTGTTATGGACTGCCAGGGATTGTCAGTATCAGATATCAAGGAGTGTCAGACATTATCGGGTGCAAGGAAGTCTCTGAAAGTGTCAGTTTAGGGAAAGTCAGAAAGTTCCAGAACGTCTCGGAAAGTATTATGAAGTCTCAGAAATGACCAGTATGTTTGGTAGAATCATAAAGTCTCAGAAAGTGTCACCATGTTAGGGAAAGTTAGAAAGAGTCATCACCAGAGAAAGTTTTAGTCACACCACTCTCACGTTGCCCTGACTGGCATCAACAGGACAGTGCCACAGGAAATGTCAGCTTTAGGCAATAGCGGGAAGTGCCAAAGAGTTGGTAGGCAGTAACTGGGAATGTAAGAGAGAGTTATTATCACTGACATTCTGGACAGATTTTGTTACTGCTAAAGAGTGCCAGGTTAGGTTAGGTCAGTTAAGGTCAGGTCAGGTTAATCCTTCATCATGTCCTAAGTGATTAAGTTAACCCATCACCTCCTCATGAGTCAGGTTAAAACTATTTAGGGTCAAATTAATCACTCCACATAACGTCACCAAAAATTAATTATCTCCTTCATCAAAAATTAACTAACACCTTCACCACATGTTAAGTTTATCATCACCTTCACCCCAAGTTAACTAACACCTTCACCACATGTTAAGTTTATCATCACCTTCACCCCAAGTTAACTAACACCTTCACCACATGTTAAGTTCATCATCACCTCCTCACCACAGGTCAACTAACACCTTCACCACATGTTAAGTTCATCATCACCTCCTCACCACAGGTCAACTAACACCTTCACCACATGTTAAGTTCATCATCACCTCCTCACCACAGGTCAACTAACACCTTCACCACATGTTAAGTTCATCATCACCTCCTCACCACAGGTCAAGTTCATCGTGATCCGCAAGTCGACAGGCGAGGTGGTGAAGACGAAGTACATGTGTGACAAGGCCTTCTTCACCTTCCACCACGTCAACGCCTACGAGGTGGAAGACCAATTGGTGGTGGACCTGGTCTCCTACCCCAGCCCCGCCATCATCAACAAGCTCTACCTGAAGAAGGTCAGGATGAGTGAGTACAGCAGCGAGGATCCGCCTCAGATGAAGAGGTTTGTCCTGCCCCTCGTCGGCGACCTGCAGGTGAGTGGTTGTCTACAGGTGGATTTTAAATGATCTACAGGTGTGTTAGGTGATCTTCAGGTGTGTTAGGTGATCTACAGGTGTGTTAGGTGATCTACAGGTGTGTTAGGTGATCTTCAGGTGTGTTAGGTGATCTTCAGGTGTTAGGTGATCTACAGGTGTGTTAGGTGATCTTCAGGTGTGTTAGGTGATCTTCAGGTGTGTTAGATGATCTTCAGGTGTGTTAGGTGATCTTCAGGTGTGTTAGGTGATCTTCAGGTGTGTTAGGTGATCTACAGGTGTGTTAGGTGATCTACAGGTGTGTTAGGTGATCTTCAGGTGTGTTAGGTGATCTACAGGTGTGTTAGGTGATCTTCAGGTGTGTTAGGTGATCTACAGGTGTGTTAGGTGATCTACAGGTGTGTTAGGTGATCTTCAGGTGTGTTAGGTGATCTACAGGTGTGTTAGGTGATCTTCTTGTGTGTTAGGTGATCTACAGGTGTGTTAGGTGATCAACAGGTGTGTTAGGTTATCTTCAGGTGTGTTAGGTTATCTTCAGGTGTGTTAGGTGATCTACAGGTGTGTTAGGTGATCTTCAGGTGTGTTAGGTGATCTTCAGGTGTGTTAGGTGTGTGTTTTGTCAGGTGATCTATTAATTTATTTACAGACGGCTTGTGACGTATTGCCACATCACCACTACATGATCACAACTCCCTCCGCCACACAACCATCCTCACCCCCTTAACCATACACCCACACACTCCTCACCCCTCAACCTCACACCATCCTCACCTCTCAACCACACAACCACTTCACCACCACCACTCTTCCAAATCTCGTCGACCACACCACCACCACATTTTCACATCTCTCAACCACACCCTTTCAACCACTTCCTTCACACAACTACCCCACGCCACACCCACCTTACTCACACCACCCTACCCCCTTCCCTTAACCCATGACCCACACCGCCTTTAACCCTCTTACCCATGAACCACCCACACCACCTTTCCCTCACCCAAGAATCGTCCCACCACACCTCTCTTAACCCATGAACCACACTACCCTACCCCCTCAACCACACTACCACCCCATCAACTACAAACACATACCCCCTCAACCACACTACCACCCCATCAACCACACACTCACGTCCCCCCCTTTCATCTCTCCCTCCGACAGAACATCCAGGAAGGGGAGGAGATGGTTCGTGTGCCGGGCAGCTTAGCGTCCGCCATGAAGGTGAAGAACAACCAAGACGGCACCTACATCAGTCTGGTGGGAGCCGACATTGGAGAGCCAGGCTTTGATATGCCTCAGATCAACGAGCGTCACACCGGCAAGCCATACCGCTATGTCTATGGTACTGGAGGCTACGACCGTGGCTACTTCAGGAACGCGGTATGTTGGGGGAGGAAGAAGGGAAGGGGGGAGGGGAAGGGAAAGGGAGGGGAAGGGAAGGGAGGGGAAGGGAAGGAGGGGAAGGGAAGGGGGAGGGGAAGGGTGTTTTAAAGGATGTTTTATTATTGGGTTATATTATTATCATTGTTAATGGGTTTTAAAAGCATTGTTCATACACACACATCTAAACACACACACACACACACACACACAACACACACACACACACACACACACACACACACACACCGTGATCGACCAATGTAGCAATAACCGTACCTATAACTGCACCAATAACTTTAGCGCTAAATGTACCGTGTACCCTAACAGGTGTGTAAGGTGGACGTGGAGACGGGGCGCTCATTAAAGTGGCAAGGGAACGAGTACCAGTACCTCTCAGAGCCCACCTTCGTCTCCGCTCCTGACGCTGTTGACGAGGATGACGGAGTAATCCTCTCCTCCGTTGCTGACGTCCGCAAAGACTCACCGGACTTCCTGCTGGTGCTCGACGCCCGGACTATGGAGGAACTAGGGCGAGCTGAGATCGACGGTCAATTGCCAAACAGCTTACACGGCGTCTTCCTGCCGGAGAAGCACTGAGTGGAGGGGGTGCATGTGTGGGGGTCCTGGGGGAGGTTGGGAGAGAGTAGAGTTCTTCTGTAGTCGTAGTGCCGGATTGAGGTGGTCATAAAGAGTGACGTCACAGTGCTACGAGTGAAGTCATAATGCCGTGAATAAGGTTCATGGTGTTGTGACGTCACAGTGCCGTGAGTGAGGTCATTTTGTTGTGACGCCATAGTGTCGAAATGATTTCATGGTGTTGTGACGTCACGGTGCTCGCGAGGTTATTATAAACTCAGCGCCGTGACGACATAGCGCCGTAAGGTCGTTGACTACATGGTGACAAACAAACTGTGATCTTACAGCGTAATGCTGGTAGAACTATTGTTATTATTTGTTCACAATTTCTAGTTATCGTCTCAAACTTGCACCTTAGTTTTTTAGTGTCTATAAACCATACCATCTCCCATTCACAAAACATAATTATTACTTTGTTCACAAACATAACATTACCTCTGTCTCAAACTTAGGACATTTTATACCAATAGATTAGGACATCTATTGCAGAATCAGTGTATTGTTTACATACACAAAATAACAACTTCCATATTGTCTTAAACAGTGATGAGTCACAACCCACCTTAGTACAACCAACTCTAACAGGCATATCACACGTCACGTCTATACTTCGCGTCATTAATGTTCCTATAAGTACACCTGCTGTCTACACCCCTCATACTTCTATCTTTCTATAGTTATCAGGTTGCATTAAGGTCACTGAACGATAAGAGAATTGTTGATATATTTCTATTATGTATATAATATATATATGTATATATATATATATGTGTGTGTGTGTGTGTGTGTGTGTGTGTGTGTGTGTGTGTGTGTGTGTGTGTGTGTGTGTGTGTGTGTGTGTGTGTGTGTGTGTTGTACAGTATATAAATTGTATTTTCACGATGGGCATTTAGTAAGTCTGTTTAGTAGATATTTAATTTTGGATCAGCTAAGTCGACGATCAGGTGACTAATAGCATCAGTGTCCGATGAACGAATGCTTCTTACATGATGTCATACACAAATGCTCAAAGCAAAAGTATTTATTCAGTGACGTCATGTGAAGAGGCGGAATCTAGCTGATACACAACATATTTATAAACAGTTTAATTTCAACAGTTTTCAGTCATCTTTATAACTTGCTT
This sequence comes from Homarus gammarus, assembly GCA_958450375.1. Classification (NCBI taxonomy): domain Eukaryota; kingdom Metazoa; phylum Arthropoda; class Malacostraca; order Decapoda; family Nephropidae; genus Homarus; species Homarus gammarus. Next base: position 246,183 of record CAUDMG010003475.1, read on the forward strand.
TACTTTAGTTACCATAGAAGACATTTGTTGTACAAGAAATACTTTTTATTACTTTACATTATAATATAATAGCCAATCAAACGCTCGACTTGTAACTATCAGGGTTTGACGGACTACCCACCCAAGTACAGTATAGTTTTCCCACACCTGTCTTGTAACACAGGTGTGAGGAACAGGTGTGTGCTGGGTTGATGATGAGTGTTCCACAACTGTTTTACTTGACTCGTCTTCCACACCTGCTACAACAGGTGTGGATGGGGATAATGATGAGTACGAGGAGTAGGTGAGGTAGCTACCAGGTATGGGCATTACCTTGCAGTGTTCTATTTTGATTAGTGACGTCACGGAATTTCCTTTTATCAATGACGTCACAGTTGTCCCTCAATCAACAATGACATTACAAAATCCAGACGAGCCAATCATTTGTCGGATATGACTATGACGTCATTGATGAGGTCACAAACCCGTTTTACTGGTTGAGTGTTGCATAAAAATCCCACACAGTTTGTATTAATATAATAATTATTGAATGAGTGTTTGCTGCTGGGCGGTTGTGTCGTGACATCAGCTGCTGTGGTGGTGGTGGTGTGTGTGTGTGTGTGTGTGTGTGTGTGTGTGTGTGTGTGTTTTTGTTTTTGTTAAGTGTTAAAAATAAATTTTTTCTCGTACATCCCTTGTGTGACTTTCCTTATTATTTTATTTTGAACGATATTACACACACACACACACACACACACACACACACACACACAGAAAAAAGGAATAAAAATTAACTAAACATTAATTAATAACCACCTATTAATAATTGACCTCAAGGAAGCAAATGTTAAGGACTTTTTAATTGACTCATATCATTAATACAAACATATTTAGCACCCAGAGATAAATGGAAAGTATTTACCTTAATAGCCTTAAAATGTATTACATCTCAGTTGAACTAAAACAAAAACAAACAAAAACAAATAAATAAAATTAAAATAAGACTGAAAAATAAATCTTGTTTTGATTTTTTTTTATAATAATTAGAGAAGAAAATTCTACAGTACTTTAATTTGATATGATGAGAATAAATTAACTTCCATTGTTTTAGAGTTTTAGAAAAGTTTTAAGTAATTTGGGAAGAAACAGCTATTTTTTTTCATATAATTTACAATTTATTCTGGATTTTATTTTGACATGAACAGAATAAATTAGTGTTGTTTGTTTTTATTTTCACACTTACTGTATAATATGACTCTTAAGGAAGGTCTGAGACGTGAACCATACTTAAAAAATATAACTGAAAACATTAAATATATCCCTGCCAGCATATACTTTAAAACTTTGTATATTTCCTCCTAAAACTCTACTCTTTACCGCCTAAAATTAACTTTAAAATTAAAAAAATTCCCCCCCCCCCCCCCCACCCAACACACACAAATAAATTACATCTGGAAAAGTTCCCGAAATAAACTAATTAAACAAAAACAAAAACAGAAAAATTTCCCAAATATAAGTAAAGAGCTTTGAAAAGTTCCCCTAAAATATGACCTTAAATATACGTACCAGTATTGTCCCCCATAAAAAATAGACTTGAAAATCACATGCACTTCCAGCTTCTCTCTCTCTTTCTCTCCCCCTCTCTCAGTCTCTCACCCCCCGTCCTTTCTCTCTCACATTCCCTCTCTCCCTTTCTCAGTCTCACTCTACCCCCTCTCTCTCTCTTTCTCTCCCCCTCTCTCAGTCTCTCACCCCCCCCTCCTTTCTCTCTCCCTCTCACTCTCTCCCTTTCTCAGTCTCACTCTACCCCCCTCTCTCTCTCTCTCTGTCTCTCTCTCTGCCCCTTCCTACATATGAGTCACTGAACAAACTCCCTTCCTTTCTCTCCGCCTCCACTTCTCTCCCACTTCCGTCTCTCTGCAGCGTCTTGACGTGTGAGATTGCCTCTTCATCTTTCCTCTTAGTTTCTTCAAGTAAATTCCTCTCTTGCATTTACTTTCTTAAAATGCTACTGCTACATTTAATAGTGTTGATAGTGGTATTAACAGCAATATTTATACTACTACTACTACTACTACTACTACTACTACTACTACTACTACTATTACTAACAATAATATGATGATAATGATGATGATGACGATATAAGGATGGTAATTATATGATGATGGTGATGATAATGATGATATAGTGGTAATACTGATATGATGATAGTAATAATATGATGATGATGGTTTATATATTATTGTGTCTCGTTACCAGACCAAATAACTTACAACTTCTTGGCAGGATATTGGTCTACGGACATTGATCATACAAGTTGAGTATCATAGCCACGTAATATAAGAAATAATAATAATAATAATAATAATAATAATAATAATAATAATAATAATAATAATAATAACCAACAGTGTATTCAGAACAAAACAACGAAAATAATAAAATAAAGAATACACAAACACTTCATAAAATTGTAACATGAATGAAATGGAGGAGGAATAGTTGGAGTGGAATATTAACATAGATAAGGAAAAAGTTGAGAGAAGAGACACGTTACTCACGAATCATTGATGACTTCCGTAGAGGTTGGAAGGGTGGTGTTCTTGTGGTTGTCTGTGAGGTGGCGTGGGGCAGTAACTTGGGGTGAGGTTGTGGTGTGGAGCAGTAACATGAGGTGAGGTTGTAGTGTGGAGCAATAACATGAGGTGAGGTTGTAGTGTGGAGCAATAACATGAGGTGAGGTTGTGGTGTGGAGCAGTAACTTGAGGTGAGGTTGTGGTGTGGAGCAATAACATGAGGTGAGGTTGTAGTGTGGAGCAGTAACATGAGGTGAGGTTGTAGTGTGGAGCAGTAACATGAGGTGAGGTTGTAGTGTGGAGCAATAACATGAGGTGAGGTTGTAGTGTGGAGCAATAACTTGAGGTGAGGTTGTAGTGGTATGTGGTGTAAGAGAGTGAGAGAGCATCTGGATTCTGTCTCCGGTAACAATATAGGAAGAAGACCAGAGAGGAGGAGAGAGTGAGTCTAAACGCTGTGTAAATATTCATGAGCTCAGACACACAAAGTCCGAGTGTATTGAGGCGCTGAAGGACGTGGAGGCCATGCTGGAAGACTTGACGTTTATACTGTACTTCCCAGCTCAGCCTGTTATCATTATGGACAACGAGGAGCTTGGTGAGGTCCAGTGTGATGGAGGGAGGTTAAACATGTGTGGTGTTGACATGGTTAGCGAGAGTCCAGTTTGTGGAGACTGTTTACGGTGTTCTGGAGGTCGGTGTAACCAGGAGTCCTGTTGTTGACTGATACAAATGGTGGGTTTATCCTGGGGAACGCCGCACACAGCTTGGTGGCGTTCATTAAGGAAGTCGGTAGGGAAAGTTATGAGACGTCTCTGGGTCCCACCGTGGATGACTTTGTTGACAGTTAGGTCGTGGCTGATCAAGTCATCTACTTTACTGAAGTTTGCCACGACGAGAGAATTGGTCTCCCACACACTGTACTCTTATCTTATGGTCATCATATATATATATATATATATATATATATATATATATATATATATATATATATATATATATATATATATATACCTGTATATATATATATTATATATATATGCGTAAATTTTCCCTCTGGACTTCCATCTTTAGTTCCACAGTAAAAGCGAAAAAAATATCCAGCTTATAGATTTTTGTTTGTTTTTATTTTTCCTTGCACCTTTCTTGCAGTTTTTAAGTTCTCATCCTCTTTTAGCATTCTGTTAGACCAGACCAGGCCAGGCCAGACCAGACCAGGCCAGGCCAGGCCAGGCCAGGCCAGGCCAGGCCAGGCCAGGCCAGACCAGGCCAGGCCAGGCCAGGCCAGGCCAGGCCAGGCCAGGCCAGGACAGGCCAAGGCAGGCCAGACCAGGCCAGGCCAGGCCAGGCCAGACCAGGCCAGGCCAGACCAGGCCAGGCCAGGCCAGGCCAGACCAGGCCAGGCCAGACCAGACCAGGCCAGGCCAGGCCAGGACAGGCCAAGGCAGGCCAGACCAGGCCAGGCCAGGCCAGGACAGGCCAAGGCAGGCCAGACCAGGCCAGGCCAGGACAGGCCAAGGCAGGTCCACACAATTGTCCCTCTACGCACCTAAATGTTTTTCCTTCCTCTAACCCTATAAACCTGTAGGTTAAAGCCTACAAGTAGTTTCTCTAAGACTTTAACAACTTGAACTTCTTTTTATCTTTGAGGGAATGTCAACGTTTTTCTAATTCTCTCTCAAACTCGTACGACTTTAAAGAATTTGTTATGTGTGTGTAATAATATTTTGTCTTACCTGATTTCTTTTCCTTCGGAGCACAAAAATCATTTAACGAATTCTCACGGAAGCAAATATGAACACAATTCTCCTTGTACGACATTTCCCTAAGACATCACACACACCTGAGATATTTCCCTAAGGCATCACACACACCTGAGATATTTCCCTAAAACATCACACACACACCTGAGATATTTCCCTAAACATCACACACACCTGAGATATTTCCCTAACACATCACACACACCTGAGATATTTCCCTAAAACATCACACACACCTGAGATATTTCCCTAACACATCACACACACCTGAGATATTTCCCTAAGGCATCACACACACCTGAGATATTTCCCTAAGGCATCACACACACCTGAGATATTTCCCTAAGGCATCACACACACCTGAGATATTTCCCTAAGGCATCACACACCTGAGATTTCACACACACCTGAGATATTTCCCTAAGACATCACACACACACCTGAGATATTTCCCTAAAGCATCACACACATCTGAGATATTTCCCTAAGGCATCACACACACCTGAGACATTTCCCTAAGACATCACACACACACCTGAGACATTTCCCTAAAACATCACACATACCTGAGATATTTCCCTAAAACATCACACACACCTGAGACATTTCCCTAAGGCATCACACACACCTGAGATATTTCCCTAAAACATCACACACACACACCTGAGATATTTCCCTAAAACATCACACACACCTGAGATATTTCCCTAAAACATCACACACACACCTGAGATATTTCCCTAAAACATCACACACACCTGAGATATTTCCCTAAAACATCACACACACATCTGAGATATTTCCCTAAGGCATCACACACACCTGAGATATTTCCCTAAAACATCACACACACATCTGAGATATTTCCCTAAGGCATCACACACACCTGAGATATTTCCCTAAAACATCACACACACCTGAGATATTTCCCTAAACATCACACACACCTGAGATATTTCCCTAAAACATCACACACACCTGAGATATTTCCCTAAAACATCACACACACCTGAGATATTTCCTAAAACATCACACACACCTGAGATATTTCCCTAAAACATCACACACACCTGAGATATTTCCCTAAGGCATCACACACACCTGAGATATTTCCTTAAAACATCACACACACCTGAGATATTTCCCTAAAACATCACACACACCTGAGATATTTCCCTAAAACATCACACACACCTGAGATATTTCCCTAAAACATCACACACACCTGAGATATTTCCCTAAAACATCACACACACCTGAGATATTTCCCTAAGGCATCACACACACCTGAGATATTTCCCTAAGGCATCACACACACCTGAGATATTTCCCTAAAACATCACACACACCTGAGATATTTCCCTAAAACATCACACACACCTGAGATATTTCCTAACTCACACCTGAGATATTCCAAATCACACACACCTGAGATATTTCCCATAAACATCACACACACCTGAGATATTTCCCTAAAACATCACACACACCTGAGATATTTCCCTAAAACATCACACACACCTGAGATATTTCCCTAAAACATCACACACACCTGAGATATTTCCCTAAAACATCACACACACCTGAGATATTTCCCTAAAACATCACACACACCTGAGATATGTCCCTAAGAAAACACACACACCTGAGATATTTCCCTAAAACATCACACACACCTGAGATATTTCCCTAAACATCACACACACCTGAGATATTTCCCTAAAACATCACACACACCTGAGATATTTCCCTAAAACATCACACACACCTGAGATATTTCCCTAAACATCACACACACCTGAGATATTTCCCTAAGCATCACACACACCTGAGATATTTCCTAACATCACACACACCTGAGATATTTCCCTAATTCATCACACACACCTGAGATATTTCCCTAAGGCATCACACACACCTGAGATATTTCCCTAAAACATCACACACACCTGAGATATTTCCCTAAGCATCACACACACCTGAGATATTTCCCTAACACATCACACACACCTGAGATATTTCCCTAAGACATCACACACACCTGAGATATTTCCCTAAGACATCACACACACCTGAGATATTTCCCTAAGACATCACACACACCTGAGATATTTCCCTAAAACATCACACACACCTGAGATATTTCCCTAAAACATCACACACACCTGAGATATTTCCCTAAAACATCACACACACCTGAGATATTTCCCTAAAACATCACACACACCTGAGATATTTCCCTAAAACATCACACACACCTGAGATATTTCCCTAAGACATCACACACACCTGAGATATTTCCCTAAAACATCACACACACCTGAGATATTTCCCTAAAACATCACACACACCTGAGATATTTCCCTAAAACATCACACACACCTGAGATATTTCCCTAAAACATCACACACACCTGAGATATTTCCCTAAAACATCACACACACCTGAGATATTTCCCTAAAACATCACACACACCTGAGATATTTCCCTAAAACATCACACACACCTGAGATATTTCCCTAAAACATCACACACACCTGAGATATTTCCCTAAGTCATCACACACACCTGAGATATTTCCCTAAGACATCACACACACCTGAGATATTTCCCTAAAACATCACACACACCTGAGATATTTCCCTAAAACATCACACACACCTGAGATATTTCCCTATCTAATCTCACACACACCTGAGATATTTCCCTAAAACATCACACACACCTGAGATATTTCCCTAAACATCACACACACCTGAGATATTTCCCTAAAACATCACACACACCTGAGATATTTCCCTAAGGCATCACACACACCTGAGATATTTCCCTAAAGCATCACACACACCTGAGATATTTCCCTAAGACATCACACACACCTGAGATATTTCCCTAAAACATCACACACACCTGAGATATTTCCCTAAAACATCACACACACCTGAGATATTTCCCTAAAACATCACACACACCTGAGATATTTCCCTAAAACATCACACACACCTGAGATATTTCCCTAAAACATCACACACACCTGAGATATTTCCCTAAAACATCACACACACCTGAGATATTTCCCTAAAACATCACACACACCTGAGATATTTCCCTAAAACATCACACACACCTGAGATATTTCCCTAAAACATCACACACACCTGAGATATTTCCCTAAAACATCACACACACCTGAGATATTTCCCTAAAACATCACACACACCTGAGATATTTCCCTAAAGCATCACACACACCTGAGATATTTCCCTAAGACATCACACACACCTGAGATATTTCCCTAAGGCATCACACACACCTGAGATATTTCCCTAAGGCATCACACACACCTGAGATATTTCCCTAAGGCATCACACACACCTGAGATATTTCCCTAAGGCATCACACACACCTGAGATATTTCCCTAAGACATCACACACACCTGAGATATTTCCCTAAGACATCACACACACCTGAGATATTTCCCTAAAACATCACACACACCTGAGATATTTCCCTAAAACATCACACACACCTGAGATATTTCCCTAAAACATCACACACACCTGAGATATTTCCCTAAAACATCACACACACCTGAGATATTTCCCTAAAACATCACACACACCTGAGATATTTCCCTAAAACATCACACACACCTGAGATATTTCCCTAAAACATCACACACACCTGAGATATTTCCCTAAAACATCACACACACCTGAGATATTTCCCTAAAACATCACACACACCTGAGATATTTCCCTAAACATCACACACACCTGAGATATTTCCCTAAAACATCACACACACCTGAGATATTTCCCTAAAACATCACACACACCTGAGATATTTCCCTAAAACATCACACACACCTGAGATATTTCCCTAAAACATCACACACACCTGAGATATTTCCCTAAGGCATCACACACACCTGAGATATTTCCCTAAGGCATCACACACACCTGAGATATTTCCCTAAGCATCACACACACATGAGATATTTCACTAAAACATCACAAACACCAGAGATATTTCCCTAAACATCACACACACCTGAGATATTTCCCTAAGGCATCACACACACCTGAGATATTTCCCTAAACATCACACACACCTGAGATATTTCCCTAAAACATCACACACACCTGAGATATTTCCCTAAAACATCACACACACCTGAGATATTTCCCTAAACATCACACACACCTGAGATATTTCCCTAAACATCACACACACCTGAGATATTTCCCTAAAACATCACACACACCTGAGATATTTCCCTAAAACATCACACACACCTGAGATATTTCCCTAAAACATCACACACACCTGAGATATTTCCCTAAGACATCACACACACCTGAGATATTTCCCTAAGACATCACACACACCTGAGATATTTCCCTAAAACATCACACACACCTGAGATATTTCCCTAAAACATCACACACACCTGAGATATTTCCCTAAAACATCACACACACCTGAGATATTTCCCTAAGGCATCACACACACCTGAGATATTTCCCTAAGGCATCACACACACCTGAGATATTTCCCTAAGGCATCACACACACCTGAGATATTTCCCTAAAACATCACACACACCTGAGATATTTCCCTAAGGCATCACACACACCTGAGATATTTCCCTAAAACATCACACACACCTGAGATATTTCCCTAAAACATCACACACACCTGAGATATTTCCCTAAGGCATCACACACACCTGAGATATTTCCCTAAGGCATCACACACACCTGAGATATTTCCCTAAAACATCACACACACCTGAGATATTTCCCTAAGGCATCACACACACCTGAGATATTTCCCTAAGGCATCACACACACACCTGAGATATTTCCCTAAAACATCACACACACCTGAGATATTTCCCTAAAACATCACACACACCTGAGATATTTCCCTAAGACATCACACACACCTGAGATATTTCCCTAAAACATCACACACACCTGAGATATTTCCCTAAAACATCACACACACCTGAGATATTTCCCTAAAACATCACACACACCTGAGATATTTCCCTAAAACATCACACACACCTGAGATATTTCCCTAAAACATCACACACACCTGAGATATTTCCCTAAAACATCACACACACCTGAGATATTTCCCTAAAACATCACACACACCTGAGATATTTCCCTAAAACATCACACACACACCTGAGATATTTCCCTAAGGCATCACACACACCTGAGATATTTCCCTAAAACATCACACACACCTGAGATATTTCCCTAAAACATCACACACACCTGAGATATTTCCCTAATACATCACACACACCTGAGATATTTCCCTAAAACATCACACACACCTGAGATATTTCCCTAAGGCATCACACACACCTGAGATATTTCCCTAAAACATCACACACACCTGAGATATTTCCCTAAGGCATCACACACACCTGAGATATTTCCCTAAAACATCACACACACCTGAGATATTTCCCTAAACATCACACACCTGAGATATTCCTAAACTCACACACACCTGAGATATTTCCCTAAGGCATCACACACACCTGAGATATTTCCCTAAAACATCACACACACCTGAGATATTTCCCTAAAACATCACACACACCTGAGATATTTCCCTAAAACATCACACACACCTGAGATATTTCCCTAAAACATCACACACACCTGAGATATTTCCCTAAAACATCACACACACCTGAGATATTTCCCTAAAACATCACACACACCTGAGATATTTCCCTAAAACATCACACACACCTGAGATATTTCCCTAAAACATCACACACACCTGAGATATTTCCCTAAAACATCACACACACCTGAGATATTTCCCTAAAACATCACACACACCTGAGATATTTCCCTAAAACATCACACACACCTGAGATATTTCCCTAAGACATCACACACCACCTGAGATATTTCCCTAAAACATCACACACACCTGAGATATTTCCCTAAAACATCACACACACCTGAGATATTTCCCTAAAACATCACACACACCTGAGATATTTCCCTAAAACATCACACACACCTGAGATATTTCCCTAAAACATCACACACACCTGAGATATTTCCCTAAGGCATCACACACACCTGAGATATTTCCCTAAAACATCACACACACCTGAGATATTTCCCTAAAACATCACACACACCTGAGATATTTCCCTAAAACATCACACACACACCTGAGATATTTCCCTAAAACATCACACACACCTGAGATATTTCCCTAAAACATCACACACACCTGAGATATTTCCCTAAAACATCACACACACATCTGAGATATTTCCCTAAGGCATCACACACACACCTGAGATATTTCCCTAACACATCACACACACCTGAGATATTTCCCTAAAACATCACACACACCTGAGATATTTCCCTAAAACATCACACACACCTGAGATATTTCCCTAAAACATCACACACACCTGAGATATTTCCCTAAAACATCACACACACCTGAGATATTTCCCTAAGGCATCACACACACCTGAGATATTTCCCTAAAACATCACACACACACCTGAGATATTTCCCTAAAACATCACACACACCTGAGATATTTCCCTAAACATCACACACACACCTGAGATATTTCCCTAAAACATCACACACACACCTGAGATATTTCCCTAAAACATCACACACACCTGAGATATTTCCCTAAAACATCACACACACCTGAGATATTTCCCTAAGGCATCACACACACCTGAGATATTTCCCTAACACATCACACACACCTGAGATATTTCCCTAAAACATCACACACACCTGAGATATTTCCCTAAAACATCACACACACCTGAGATATTTCCCTAAAACATCACACACACACCTGAGATATTTCCCTAAAACATCACACACACACCTGAGATATTTCCCTAAAACATCACACACACCTGAGATATTTCCCTAAAACATCACACACACCTGAGATATTTCCCTAAGGCATCACACACACCTGAGATATTTCCCTAACACATCACACACACCTGAGATATTTCCCTAAAACATCACACACACCTGAGATATTTCCCTAAAACATCACACACACCTGAGATATTTCCCTAAAACATCACACACACCTGAGATATTTCCCTAAAACATCACACACACCTGAGATATTTCCCTAAGGCATCACACACACCTGAGATATTTCCCTAAAACATCACACACACACCTGAGATATTTCCCTAAAACATCACACACACCTGAGATATTTCCCTAAAACATCACACACACCTGAGATATTTCCCTAAAACATCACACACACCTGAGATATTTCCCTAAAACATCACACACACCTGAGATATTTCCCTAAAACATCACACACACATCTGAGATATTTCCCTAAGGCATCACACACACACCTGAGATATTTCCCTAACACATCACACACACACCTGAGATATTTCCCTAAAACATCACACACACCTGAGATATTTCCCTAAAACATCACACACACCTGAGATATTTCCCTAAAACATCACACATACCTGAGATATTTCCTAAAACATCACACACACCTGAGATATTTCCCTAAGGCATCACACACACCTGAGATATTTCCCTAAAACATCACACACACACACCTGAGATATTTCCCTAAAACATCACACACACCTGAGATATTTCCCTAAAACATCACACACACACCTGAGATATTTCCCTAAAACATCACACACACACCTGAGATATTTCCCTAAAACATCACACACACCTGAGATATTTCCCTAAAACATCACACACACATCTGAGATATTTCCCTAAGGCATCACACACACACCTGAGATATTTCCCTAACACATCACACACACACCTGAGATATTTCCCTAAAACATCACACACACCTGAGACATTTCCCTAAAACATCACACACACCTGAGACATTTCCCTAAAACATCACACATACCTGAGATATTTCCCTAAAACATCACACACACCTGAGACATTTCCCTAAGGCATCACACACACCTGAGATATTTCCCTAAAACATCACACACACACACCTGAGATATTTCCCTAAAACATCACACACACACACCTGAGATATTTCCCTAAAACATCACACACACCTGAGATATTTCCCTAAAACATCACACACACATCTGAGATATTTCCCTAAGGCATCACACACACACCTGAGATATTTCCCTAACACATCATACACACACCTGAGATATTTCCCTAAAACATCACACACACCTGAGATATTTCCCTAAAACATCACACACACCTGAGATATTTCCCTAAAACATCACACACACCTGAGATATTTCCCTAAAACATCACACACACCTGAGACATTTCCCTAAAACATCACACACACCTGAGATATTTCCCTAAAACATCACACACACACACCTGAGATATTTCCCTAAAACATCACACACACCTGAGATATTTCCCTAAAACATCACACACACACACCTGAGATATTTCCCTAAAACATCACACACACACACACCTGAGATATTTCCCTAAAACATCACACACACACCTGAGATATTTCCCTAAAACATCACACACACATCTGAGATATTTCCCTAAGGCATCACACACACCTGAGATATTTCCCTAAAACATCACACACACACACACCTGAGATATTTCCCTAAAACATCACACATACCTGAGATATTTCCCTAAAATATTACACATACCTGAGATATTTCCCTAAAATATTACACACACCTGAGATATTTCCTTAAAACATCACACACACCTGAGATATTTCCCTAAAACATCACACATACCTGAGATATTTCCCTAAAATATTACACACACCTGTGATATTTCCTTAAAACATCACACACACCTGAGATATTTCCCTAAAACATCACACATACCTGAGATATTTCCCTAAAACATCACACACACCTGAGATATTTCCCTAAAATATTACACACACCTGTGATATTTCCCTAAAACATCACACACACCTGAGACATTTCCCTAAAACATCACACACACCTGAGATATTTCCTTAAAACATCACACACACCTGAGATATATTTTCCAACTAAAGATTAATAAAATTCTACAAAATTTCCCCAAATCTAAAAAAACATGATAATTTTGTTTCACTGTAAAATTTATCTTTGTCTTCTCTCTCTCTCTCTCTTTCTCTCTCTCACTCTGTTTTCCATTCACCCATTTTCTTTCTTTCTTTCTTTCTTTCTTTCTTTCTTTCTTTCTTTCCCTCCCCACAAAGAAAATATTGTATAGAGAAAAAATGAAGAAATTCCTTTGCATAAAACCAGTTGTTGAAAAAACGGGTCTCCTCATATTTTGTTGTCCAAAGTCGTAAGAGAGAGAGAGAGAGAGAGAGAGAGAGAGAGAGAGAGAGAGAGAGAGAGGTTAGGAAGAGAAGAGAAGAGGTGAGAGAAAAGGGGATTAGAGGAGAAGGGGTAAGATAGGATAGGGAGGAGAATAAGAGAGGGGGGGAGGAGTAAGAAGAAAGGGTAAATGAGGAAGGGAAAAAGTGAAGGGGGGAGGAGGTCAGGGTGAGAGAAAGGGGAGATAAGGAGATAGAAAAAGTAGAATAGACAGAATAGAGATGAGAAGAAGAGAGGAGGGATGGAGGAAGAATTGTCGAGAGAATGAACGGGAGGGAGGGGAGGGGGGGACTGAGGTAGACTCTTCCACTGTCCACAGAAAACGGGTGTCGAGGCGAGATTTCCCCTCAGTGCTAAATTGGAGGTGGGAGAGAGCGGATGTGTGTGTGCGTGTGAGTCTCTCTCTCTCTCTCTCTCCCTCCACACAGTTAACTCCCCTCAACTCGTCATCTATTGGATAAAAAAACTAATAACACCCCGAAAATCCCCGACTCGAAACCCTCATCGACTCACCAATCGATCGAAAGTGGACCCCAAATCGCAACTTCTGACGAATCCCAGGAGGTCCGTCAACACCGAATCACGATTAGGTTTGGATTGGGTGGGAGGGAGTAGTGGAATTAGGTACTCGCTCTCGTGTGTGTGTGTGTGTGTGTTTGTGTGTGTGTGTGTGTGTGTGTGTGTGTGTGTGTGTAAATTTTGAGATTAGATTTTTTGGTGTTGATAATTTAATGAAGTCAGGAGGGGAATATAGTGTATAGGTGGATTCTGTTGTAGGAAATGAACGAATGAAATATAAAATGGTAAAGGAATTTTGTAATGAATAGAAGAAATTGCGAGAGAGTGAAGAAAAACTGTGATGAAACTTCGAAATGAGTGAAAGAAATGTAGAAAGAAGTATGAAAATAACGAAATGGTGAATGAACTTGAAAGATGTTAAATAAATGGTGTAAAGTCTTTGAATAGAATGAAAGTAATGGCGAGAGAATTCTGAAAAAAAAATGGAATTACAACTGAAAGAACTACAAAAAAGAATGAAATTGGAAAGAATAAAACATATGGACCATAAACACTGAAAAAAAAAATAATGGTGAAATAACATTGAGAACAGTGAAAGAAAATAAGGAAAAAACACGGCATAAAATGAAAGAAATAGTGAATGAAATCTTGAAAGAATGAAAATAGAATTATCAATTAATTAAAGATTTGTGATGATTGTGTCGGTAAATTAATATTGAATTTAGTACAGAAAATAAGAGCGAATTGAATAGGTATTTTGGCAAGTTTTAAAAATCAATGGAAGCCTTTTAACATTAATTCTATCATTTATATGTGTAGCAATATAGCGATCAAGTGTTGTGGAAAAAATGTATTCAAAATATTGTGAAAGGATATGACATGAATTTTGTTGGGAAGTGATAATTATTTGTTTTAAATAAATAAAAAAATAAATTGTGGTGTGGAGGAGGGAAAAAATTGAAAAAAAATATTCATATATCGCCAAAATTTTAGATTTAAAAGTGAATAATACAATTTGGAAAAAATGATGAAAAGCAAATCAGGTTGTATTATTTCTTTGTCGTAAAGTGAAATAAAATATAAATTGTGGTTATCTAAGAAGGAAAATATATATTAGAAAAAAAAATAATCGTCAAAATTTGAAATATTCCAATTAGGAAAACGACGAGAAGCAAAGATTCAATATATATTTTATAATATTTTTCTAATCTGAAGTGAAACCCCCCCCCCCCAAAAAAAAAAATTGTGGTATCAAAGGGAAAATATTAGAAGAAAATAAATTAATATCGTCAAAATTTGGAACTAAAAGTGGACATTACAATTAGGACCATGATGACAAGCACACCAAACTGTATAGTGAGGACTGGCGACCATGCGGGGCCTTACAGATAGTCAGTCCTAGGGCAGTTGCCTCTAGGACGACTCTTCACCACAACACATAGTCTACACAAACCCTTATTTAGGACTTAACTCTCTCTTGGGGCAGCTGATCGACGCCCTCAACAACTCAGGTATGTAAGAGAGACACATATATACACCTGGTAGTCTCTTAATTAACAAAATAAATCTCTTCTCTTTGTGTCTCATCCAAATAGATCTCTCACTGTGTCTCATTAAAATAAATCTCACCTTTTGAATCTCTATCAAAATAAACCTCTTTTATTATTGTATCAATGAAAAAATAAATCAGGGTTACCAAGTATATAAGAGAATGACACACACACCTGTTCGTCAATTTATCATTAGAATAAACATTGTCTTTGTCTATATAATCTGAATAAAAAACAAAGGATCTGGTAAATAACAGAGGCAATCGTTTGCTATAAATTCAACACTTGATTCTGGTAACACTGTCCCTCCTCTTGTACTCTTGATTGTGGTAACACTGTCCCTCCTCTTGTACTCTTGATTCTGGTAACACTGTCCCTCCTCTTGTACTCTTGATTCTGGTAACACTGTCCCTCCTCTTGTACTCTTGATTCTGGTAACACTGTCCCTCCTCTTGTACTCTTGATTCTGGTAACACTGTCCCTCCTCTTGTACTCTTGATTCTGGTAACACTGTCCCTCCTCCCGTACTCTTTATTCTGGTAACACTGTCCCTCCTCCCGTACTCTTGACTCTGGTAACACTGTCCCTCCTCCCGTACTCTTGATTCTGGTAACACTGTCCCTCCTCCCGTACTCTTGATTCTGGTAACACTGTCCCTCCTCCCGTACTCTTGATTCTGGTAACACTGTCCCTCCTCCTGTACTCTTGATTCTGGTAACACTGTCCCTCCTCCCGTACTCTTGATTCTGGTAACACTGTCCCTCCTCTTGTACTCTTGATTCTGGTAACACTGTCCCTCCTCTTGTACTCTTGATTCTGGTAACACTGTCCCTCCTCTTGTACTCTTGATTCTGGTAACACTGTCCCTCCTCTTGTACTCTTGATTCTGGTAACACTGTCCCTCCTCCCGTACCTACAACAGATTCTTCCCATCACATACAGCCTCCCGAATTATTTATATACCTGTCATGTACCATCTCTGATTCCTCCAGTCTAGACCCAAACAAAGCTTCAGGCCCTGATGGCTCTCTCTCTCTCTCCTTCCCTCTCTCTCTCTCTCTCTCTCTCTCTCTCTCTGTCTGTCTAAAAAAAAAATAATTAGGCTGTTTACTTTATCAGTTTCCTTTTATCTTTTCTTACATGTCATATTATTTTCTCGTCGTCAAAATATATCAACGACCAAACTATTCCCCCAAATGACACTGATCCATCCTCTACCTCCGACTATAGACAGATAGATCTCATCTCACTCATCTCTTAATTCAAGGAATCTGTCATAGCCAAACGACTACGGAACTCAACACACCTTCAAGTACGCCACCTCCTCCTCTCTGACCCCATACAGATTTTTTTCCAATATTTAAAACTTATTAATTTTCTAACTATCAAAGGGATTCATTGGACGTTGAAATACACTGATTCTTCTATCTGTAAAGTCACCTTGAGTAAAACTATAACCCGAAGTTGTGACCTTCGCCTTTAACCAATTCTCGTGAAATTTCTACCAGTGATATCATGACTGTATATAAACGCACCCACTAAGTTTCATCAATATCACACAACACGTTCTTGATAAATATTTGTTCAAAGACATAGATACACAGCGGACTTTAACCCGTAATCAAATTTCTCCACAAATCTCTAAATTGACTTCGTGAGTAAAGGCATTTCATCCTCAGTGTGTCTTATGATTTCAGTATCTGTAAATCTTAAAAAAAAAAAAAAAAATGTTCTCTTTGATTTCGCCTAAAAACTTTGATCTTTAATTCACCTTTATTCAAATTTAATCACTGGGGGGGGGGGGGGGGACCAACATTCAAACCATCAGCGAAGTTTCATTAGAATCGATTGTCATATTATTAACTTATAGTATTTTCACTTTAACATACATTAATAATTTTTTGTCTTCGAAATTAATGCAATTCGTTTTCAGACAAATGTTCATTCCAGTGTCACAAGTTTCAGTAAAATCAATTCTCCAGTTGATTCTTTTTCGTCTTCTTATTTCTATCGTGGATGTTGTCGGTATCACACGCTGCCCTCTGCTCTTTACACGCCCCTTCACCTGAGCAACTCCACATTCCCCCTCCTCCTGGACCGCTCCACACTCGTCTTCCACCTTGGCCGCTCCACACTCCATCATCTGTGTCACTCCAGACTTCGTTTCATCCTCCAGGGGCGCTCCTCACTACCTCCTCCACCTGTGTCGCTCCACACTCCTCCACTTGGGCCACTCCTCTTTCACCTGGGCCGCTCCACACTCCCCCTCATCTGCCACTCCACACTCTTCCACCTCCACCTTGACCGTTCCACACTCCTCCACCTGGGCCGCTCCACACTTCTCCAACTCTACCACTCCACACTCTTCCACCTCCACCTTGACCGTTCCACACTCCTCCACTTGGGAAGCTCCACACTCTGCCACTTCACACTCCTCCTCTGTCGCTGTCATCCATTCTCCATTATCCCCCACCTGCCATTTCCAAGCCTCTTTTTCATTCTTATCTATCCACCTCATTCTTGGTCTATATCGCCTTCTCCCTTCCACCTCCTTCCCCTGCCTCTCTCCTTCTCCTCCTCCTTCGCTTCATATCCCCCTTCCTTTCTCCTCTACCACCTTGTTCTCCTCTCCCTCCCCTTTCTTCTCCTCTCCTCTCCTCCTTCTCCAATTCCTGTTTCTCTCCACCCCTTCCTTCTCCTCTCCTCTCCTCCACCTCCTTCTCCAATTCCTGTTTCTCTCCACCCCTTCTCCCTCCCCTATCTTCTCCTCTCCTCTCCTCCTTCTCCAATTCCTGTTTCTCTCCACCCCTTCCTTCTCCTCTCCTCTCCTCCACCTCCTTCTCCAATTCCTGTTTCTCTCCACCCCTTCTCCCTCCCCTTTCTTCTCCTCTCCTCCATCTCCTTCTCCAATTCCTGTTTCTCTCCACCCCCTCTCCCTCCCCTATCTTCTCCTCTCCTCTCCTCCTTCTCCAATTCCTGTTTCTCTCCACCCCTTCTCCCTCCCCTTTCTTCTCCTCTCCTCTCCTCCACCTCCTTCTCCAATTCCTGTTTCTCTCTACCCCCTCTCCCTCCCCTTTCTTCTCTTCTCCTCTCCTCCACCTCCTTCTCCAATTCCTGTTTCTCTCCACCCCTTCTCCCTCCCCTTTCTTCTCCTCTCCTTCTCCTCCACCTCCTTCTCCAATTCCTGTTTCTCTCCACCCCTTCTCCCTCCCCTTTCTTCTCCTCTCCACTACTCGTCATCGTCCACCAACTAGTGTTCCTCTAACCTGTTCT
Source organism: Homarus gammarus (assembly GCA_958450375.1). Taxonomy (NCBI): domain Eukaryota; kingdom Metazoa; phylum Arthropoda; class Malacostraca; order Decapoda; family Nephropidae; genus Homarus; species Homarus gammarus. Next base: position 265,232 of record CAUDMG010003475.1, read on the forward strand.
TTCCCTCTGTTCATTATCTCTCTCATCTCCTTCAACCTCATTCTTTGTCTCGTTACACAGCTGTTTCTCTATTTTTCTACACACACACACACACACACACACACACACACACACACACACACACACACACACACACACACACACACACACACACTGTCAACACAAGACCAATCACAGGTTAATTACTATACCGCACTAAGTCAAAATAATTCTCTCTCTATCTCTCAATAAATCAAAATAATTCTCTATCTCTCAAAAAACCTAAATAATTATCTCCCAATCTCTCACTTAATCAAAATAATTCTCTCTCTATCTCTCAATGAATCAAAATAACTCTCTCTCTCTCAGCAGAATTGTTTGACCATACCAGGATTATTATTATTGTTTCGTTAGTTTATTAATACCATGTTAACATCTCTAAAAATACGAGCAGATATTTTCTAGTGAATTAAGTTTTAATTGGCCGGAAAAAAGGATAAATTCAAGGCCATGACGTTTATTAAAGTAAATATATGTTGATTTATATTTACTGTATATAAATGTTATTTAAAATTAGTGTATATAATAATGGGTAGTAATTTAATCCAGTTTGTGAAATGGGTACCTAACCTAACCTAACCTAATCAATTGTAGTCTAGCCCAAACTAACCATACGTCAACCTAACCTAACCAGACCCAAACCTAACCTAACCCAACCCATCAAACACTAACTTAACCAAACCCAACACAACCTAGTTTAGCTTAATCTAACCTAACCTAGGCTAAGTTAGGAATCAATTAAATGAACTAAGCAAAATGACCTAACCTAACATAACCTAGATTAAGTTACGTTAGATAAGGTTGGGTTAGGTTAAGCTAGGTTGGATTTGGTTTGGTTAGGTTAGTGTTTGATGGGTTGGGTTAGGTTAGGTTAGGTTTGGGTCTGGTTAGGTTGGATTGGGTTTGGTTAGGTTAGTGTTTGATGGGTTGGGTTAGGTTGGGTTAGGTTAAGTTAGGTTGGATTGGGCTAGAGTTTGTTTTAGAGTCCATTTCACGAAGTTGGCAAATTGACTGCCTATTTGTCACAGCATTAACGTCTGCATATTAAGCAGTCAGACACAATAACCTCTGGGGTTGTTGTCAGCGAGGGCTATTGACTAGTATATTAGTGTGTTTGTTTGTTATATTAGTGTGATTGTTATATTAGTGTGTTTGTCATATTAGTGTGTTATATTAGTGTGTTTGTTATATTAGTGTGTTTGTTATATTATTGTGTTTGTTATATTAGTGTGTTTGTTATATTAGTGGGTTTGTTATATTAGTGTGTTTGTTATATTAGTGTGTTTGTTATATTAGTGTGTTTGTTTGTTATATTAGTGTGTTTGTTATATTAGTGTGTTTGTTATATTAGTGTGTTTGTTATATTAGTGTGTTTGTTATATTAGTGTGTTTGTTATATTAGTGTGTTTGTTATATTAGTGTGTTTGTTATATTAGTGTGTTTGTTATATTAGTGTGTTTGTTTATTAGTGTTTGTTATATTAGTGTGTTTGTTATATTAGTGTGTTTGTTATATTAGTGTGTTTGTTTTATTAGTGTTTGTTATATTAGTGTGTTTGTTATATTAGTGTGTTTGTTATATTCGTGTGTTTGTTATATTAGTGTGTTTGTTATATTAGTGTGTTTGTTATATTAGTGTATTTGTTTTATTAGTGTTTGTTTATTAGTGTGTTTGTTATGTACCTAGTTCAGTACATCGTCCTCGAGTTACCATCACAATACCAATATATATATTGAATTTAACCCATAATATGAGAAGTAGATTTAATGTGTCAGCTGTATTTAATATAATGTAATAGGGTTATATTGGCTGAAATAGATCTCTCTCTCTCTCCCTCTCTCTCTCTCATGACCACACCATATACATACACACATGACCACACCATACACATACACACATGACCACACCATACACACATGACCACATCATATACAAACACATGCTGGCCACGTCACTGATTTACTCAATTTATCTTTATCTGACACACAACTCCTTCACTTACTTCCTTCACTTCCTCCATCCCTCCCTCGCTTCCTCCATCCCTCCCTCACTTCCTCCATCCCTCCCTCACTTCCTCCATCCCTCCCTCACTTCCTCCATCCCTCCCTCACTTCCTCCTTACCACCTCTCTCCACCTTAAACACTAGAGCCAAAATATATATATAAATCTACCTTCCCCTCTCCTCCACTCATCATCTCCCTCCCCTCATCTCCCTCCCTCCCCCCTCTCCCCTCTCTTCCCCTCCCCCATCTCCCACGTCTTACTACACACCATCACCCCACCATCAACATCTCTCCCTCCCCCTGGCTACTACATCACTCTTCTCTGTTGTTCTTTCTTTGGGTTTTTGTCGTCATGTATAAATCATCGACAAACAAACAGGTGCCCATCAATCTCCCTGTTGTCTGTTGTACTTAACCCCAATACATCCATCGGACACACACACACACACACACACACACACACACACACACACACACACACACACACTACGCTCTCAACCTCAGGCCCTCTCACCACCCCGCTTGCTACCTTCATAACATGCTCCATCAATTTAATCCCCCGCCCGGTAGTTACCACAGACCATCATGTTCCCCCTATCTGATCGTAATATTAACACTGCTATATTTTTTCCCCTCAGTACCTTCTCCCCACCCCCACCCACCCCTCCTCCATACTTCCCCTCGATACTTACAGGAAGTACTGTAGATACTTTATCCGGTCACCTCAAGTCTCTTTACTACTACTACTACTACTACTACTACTACTACTTTACCCCGCCACCTTACAACAACTCCACCACCACCACTACTCCTTCACCCCACCACTCTTCACACCATCGAGTACCACCCTCATCTCCTCCTTCTCCCGGACATCCATCACAAAGTTCCTCTCCACTCCAAGTCAACCACTCGTCTCCCACCTAACCCAACCTAACGTAACCTAACCAACCACTCGTCTCCCACCTAACCTAACCCAACCTAACGTAACCTAACCAACCACTCGTCTCCCACCTAACCTAACGTAACCTAACCAACCACTCGTCTCCCACCTAACCTAACCTAACCAACCACTCGTCTCCCACCTAACCTAACCTAACCAACCACTCGTCTCTCACCTAACCTAACGTAACCTAACCAACCACTCGTCTCCCACCTAACCTAACCTAACCTGACCTAACCTAACCAGCCACTCGTCTCCTACCTAAACTAACCCAACCTAACCTAACCTAAACTAACCTGACCTAACCTAACCAACAACTCGTGTCCCACCTAACCTAACCTAAACTAACCTGACCTGACCTGACCTAACCTAACCAACCACTTGTGTCCCATTTACAACACTCCAGACACTTACATTCAACACCCTCTTCCAGGTATAAGGTCTTCCCCCTCTTCATCTACTCTTCCTAGTTCCTCCCCTCTCACCTATCTTACTTTTACCTGACTGTAGAAGGTGTGTGTGTGTGTGTGTGTGTGTGTGTCTCCCTCTGATGTCTAGTTACGTTATCCTATCTCTCTTTCTGTTGCTTGTCACCTTCTTCCTCCCTATCTGTCAAGTCTTTCCTACTAACTCCTGTGTGTTGCGTTTTATCTGCCCCTCCATCTTCACTTCTTATTTTCTTCCTAAACTTCTTCCTTTCTTCTTCTTCTTCTTCTTCTTCTTCTTCTTCTTTTTCTTCTTCTTCTTTTTCTTCTTCTTCTTCTCTTAATTCCTGCCTTATATCTCGGTATTTCATTGTTACCATAATTAGATTTAAAATGGATTGGCTTGGCTTGGCTTGGCTTGGGTTGGGTTGGGTTAGGTTAGGATAGGATAGTTAGGTTAAGTTAGGATAGAATAGGTTAGGTTGGGTTGGGTTAGGTTAGGTTAGGTTAGGTTAGGTTAGGTTAGGTTAGGTTCTCTATGACACTTAACATTCACGTGTAGTATGATGACTTACATGATCATCTAAGACAGTTCAGAAAGTTTAAAATCCAAAGAAATACGCGGAAGTTATCGCTATTAGGTCCGTATTTAGTGCAACATATATACGTAAGCATAGTTGTGTGTGTGTGTCCCTCTCATTCTTTATTTATCGATTTATTTATCCACCATTGTATATACTCTATCTATCTATCGATCTATCTATCAACAGCAATAAGCAGCAGCAGCAGCACCAATAAGCTACTCACACAAGCACGGACCAAACCAGGCTGTTACACCATCCATTTTTCAGGTGAATCAGTCAAGTGGTTTGTTTGATCCGTGGCAGCTCGGGTAAATGGACTCCATCTATTATTTAACTCTAAACTTTTTAACCTGCAAGAAATAAAATATGGCTCACTTTTTTTTTTTTTTATATTGAAGGAAAAAAAGTAATGTTTTTTTTTTTTGGGGGGGGGGGGGAGACATGATTTGATCGTGTTGATGTGGGGTTTGTTTGTTGGTTTGTTTGTTGGTTTGTCTGTTTTGTTTGTCTGTTTTGTTTGTTTGTGTGTGTGTTTGTGTTTGAAAGAGATAGAGAGAGAAAATACCTTTCAATCATTCTCTGCTATTCACATCGACATTACTTATTTGCCTGAACAAGTCCACTGACACACACACACACACACACACACACACACACACACACACACACACACACACATATTTAAATATATACTCTCCTGCCCATCTCTACATACAATTCCTGACATGTAGACACAGGAACACATACATACAACATACACTCATGGTATATCACTCACATACATATGCGTACATACATACACAAAGAACACATAAATGTTTTAATTCCTTACATGGTCTCTCATACACACACACACACACACACACACACACACACACACACACATACACACACACACACACACATACACACACACACACACAGACACACACAGACACACACACACACGCACACACACACACACACACACACATCAACAAACAGACACATACGGTGTACATATCCACCACACCACCTTCCATCCCCCCCACACACGTATAATTCCACCACTCCCACAATCCCACCCACGCCCTCTCCATCCACACCCACGCCCTCTCCATCCACACCCACGCCCTCTCCATCCACACCCACGCCCTCTCCATCCACACCTCATCCCCTCTCCATCCACACCATCACACCCCCCATCCACACAAGCATACATACACCCCCTCCAGGTTCCAAACTGCACAAACACACACCATCACTCCTCTCCATCTTCACAAACACACACCTCCCCCCCCCCCCTACGCACGCACAAACACAGACGCAATTATTTAACAAGACGGTCGTGTAAAAAGGACTCAACCCCATTAAGCGTTAAGTTTTCACAAAGGAAAGTGGAGAACGACCCCTTCAGAAGGTAAATAGCTCATTAGAGGATAGCTATTAAGACGTCATGCACCAGTCACATTTATCAGGTTAGTTTAGGTCAGGTTAGGTTAAGTTAGATTAGGCTAGGCTTGGCTAGGCTAGGTTAGGTTAGGTTAGGTTAGGTTAGGTTAGGTACAGACGACTTGGTAACGTAATGTGATGCAAATTTTTTTCTTAAATTTTCATCTCTCTTTCTCTCTCTCTCAGAAAAAGATCACTCAGACCCTCTCAATTATAATCAAACACCACTTGAGATTAAGATCAAAGTGATTCTCTCTCTCTCTCTCTCTCTCTCTCTCCTTTATATTTGCCTGTTTCTCTTTAACTCATTTCCTCCTAGACAAGAATATATTCACGAGATGTTGTCTATGAAAGAAAACGGGAAACAAGTTGCAAGGGTGACTCCAGGCGACAGAGATGCTAAGGAAAATGGGAAACAAGAAAACAAGAAAGCTAAAGCAAACGGGAAACAAGAAAACAAGAAAGCTAAAGAAAACGGGACACAAGACAGGGAAGCTACAGAAAACGGGAAACAAGACAGGGAAGCTACAGAAAACGGGAAGCAAGACATAAAAGTTAAAGAAAACGGGAAACAAGACGACAAGGAAGCTACAGAAAACGGGAAATATGATGCAAGGAGTGACTCAAACATGCCGAGCAAGTAAAGAGATTATCAACACCTCTGAAACGACAGCGTATTTTTGAGTCCTGTGCTGTCCTGGAGGGGGTGGGGGGGGGGGCACTGAGAGAGGGAATAGTGAAGGAGGAAATATTGAGGGAGGAAATAGATGGAGGGAATATTGAGGAAGGAAATAGATGGAGGGAATATTGAGGGAGGAAATGGATTGAGGGAATATTGAGGGAGGTAATAGATGGAGGAAATATTGTGGGAGGAAATAGATGGAGGGAATATTGAGGGAGGAAATATTGAGGGAGGAAATGGATGGAGGGAATATTGAGGGAAGAAATAGATGGAGGGAATATTGAGGGAGGAAATAGATGGAGGGAATATTGAGGGAGGAAATGGATGGAGGAAATATTGAGGGAGGAAATATATGGAGGAAATATTGAGGGAGGAAATATTGAGGGAGGAAATAGATGGAGGAAATATTGAGGGAGGAAATGGATGGAGGGAATATTGAGGGAAGATATAGATGGAGGAAATATTGAGGGAGGAATAATGAGGAAAAAAAGAGACTAAAATAACTTCTGAGAGAGAGAGAGAGAGAGAGAGAGAGAGAGAGAGAGAGAGAGAGAGAGAGAGAGAGAGAGAGAGCATCACAAAAAATTAGACACCCTCACTAGACTGCCTTAATGAGTCTCTTCATCACAAGTTGGGAGCCTTAAAACTTGGTACAATTTTCTTCTCCTGATCCGAAAATATTTACAAAAACTATCGCACCAAAAATGAGGCTAATGATCGTTTTTCATCGCCTCTCCCGACAAGTTTAACCTAATCTAACCTACGCTAACTTACCCTAACCTAACCCAAATTAACCTAATCTAACCTACGCTAACTAACCCTAACCTAAGCTAACCTAACCCAAATTAACCTAATCTAACCTACGCTAACTTACCCTAACCTAGCCCAAGTTAACCTAATACAACCTAATCTAACCTACGCTAACTAACCCTAACCTAAGCAAGGCTAACCCAAATTAACCTAATCTAACCTATGCTAACTTACCCTAACCTAGCCCAAGCTAACCTAATACAACCTAATCTAACCTACGCTAACTTACCCTAACCTAGCCCAAGTTAACCTAATACAACCTAATCTAACCTACGCTAACTAACCCTAACCTAAGCTAGCCTAACCCAAATTAACCTAATCTAACCTACGCTAACTTACCCTAACCTAGCCCAAGTTAACCTAATACAACCTAATATAACCTACGCTAACTTACCCTAACCTGACGCAAGCTAACCTACCGTAACCTAACCTACCCTACCGGAACCTACCGTAACCTAACCTACCCTACCGGAACCTACCGTAACATTACCAATCTCCCTAAAATTCACCCTGACTCGACAATTTCCTTGAGATTTCCTAAAAATGTTAAACTAAATTAACCCAATAAAACTGAGAGATCTCCATAAATTTTAACCTTACCTAACCAACGTTGAACCAATTTTTTTTTCAAATCTCCCTAAAATTTAACCAACCTAACCTAACCTACTCAAATTCAAACGGTTCATTGATTTTAGGCGTGAGAAATATCTTGCCAGTACTGTTGCATAGACCACCAGTTTGGACACTACAGGAAACTGATAGAAGATTTGTTACACTGACAGGAAAACAAATGAAAAGAGTGCTAAGACTATTAGGAGAACACACACACACACCAGCAGTAACAAGGCCCCACCACAGCACACGGCAACAACCATTACAATAGCAATAAGAGGTGTTAGTGCCCGGGGACCTTGTAAAGCCTGGCTCTATATCTGTCCGTATATATAACCCAACACGCAATAACTGTTTAGAAACTGGCCTACTGTGGCGGGGAGACGGTGGCAACACGTCTGGCCATTATGACAGCCCTCGTGATTATGGCAACACGTGTGGGGATTATGTCAACACAGGCGCATGGATTATGACAACACAGGCGCATGGATTATTGGAACTTGCATGGATATTATGGCGCACCAATTTGGAATTATGGCAACTATGATGGTGGATTCTGGAAATTTATCTAGGTTTTATTGTAACCCAGCATGGCAAGTTACTCCTGGTTATGGCCACTCAGGATATGATAATGGCGTATATGGCTTATATGGCGATACACCTGAGGAGTCCGGTAGCTATTATAGAGACGGTAGCGGGAGGACGGGGACTCGGGAGGAACTTAACGGATAAAGAACAGTCTAGAACTCAGGCCGGGAGGGAAGGGTTGGTAATTGGCAGGTATGTTATGTGTTTAATCTACCTGAGAGCCTAACCTAACCTAACCTCTTGTGAACGATGACTATGTTACCACCAGTACCTCAACTCTCCTACAACAGGTGCGGTAATGCAACCCTCAGGCACTATGACTTGCCCTTGTGTGTACGATGCTTCGATAACCTGAAATATGATTTTTTTTAATTTAACTTTTCAATGGTTTAACTCCTTCATTACGATAACTAAACCCCTTGAGTGTGAACATTAAACCCCTTGAACAACAACAACAATTACACGTTTTAAGTACGATAATTCAACCTTGGGCATACGAGAAATTATCAAACCTGAGGCAACGTGTTGTTTACATTATGAGAGACAGTCGTGAGTCAACATTTCCAACATCCTCAAATATTTGTACATTAATGTCTTACTAGTTTGACAAGAGTCTCTGGCAATTTTTTCTGTCATATTTGTTCCGGTGTTCAGTGAGCCAGATAAATGTGTTCTTATATCGCCAGACGGGGGAAACATTATGTAACATTTGAACGTCAGATAATCCGAGACTGAGAGGAGCTAGAGTTGGTAACACTGAGGGGTGAGAAGAACGCCCGGGGTCGATCTAATATGAATTCACAAAATCTTTAGTGTTTGTGTTAAGTACATAAGGGAAGAGAGGAGGGAAGACTGTGTATGTACAGTGAATGGATGTGTAAAGGTGTACGGTGTTTTTGTTTATAATGACATCAAATATGAATGAGGGAGATATATTAATAACTATCTACTGAGTAAAGTTGTTTCCTCGGCAAAAAAAAAAAGATACGTAATAAAGATAATGATATTCCCTCTGCATATAATCCAAGGTGGGATCGAACCATGGTCTCCCTGTGTTAGAAGCGAGTATGGATGCCACCGTAACACCACACACCTCGACAAGAAAGGTTTGAGGCAGGATGGTGAGTCACTGCACTATCACCCAGACGTTACCAACTCGCCCCCAGGCCTCTCTTGCTGCACCAAGCCTCATATTCATAGTGAAATAACTTGGGTGAAGTCTTCCTCTCACGTGTGGGGACCAGAGTTTGACCTGACCTACGAGTGAATAGTTTGTTATTGTATCTGATTATCGGTGTATTATCTGTGTCGACATTAGTGGATGTGTGTGTGTGTGTGTGTGTGTGTGTGTGTGTGTGTGTGTGTGTGTGTGTGTGTGTGTGTGTGTGTGGCTAAAATAAACATGACAATAATTAAAAAAATAAACAACAACAAATACTAAGGAAAGGTTGAAACACACACACACACACACACACACACACACACACACACACACTCTAGATCAAGTGACCGTCCCCACATAGGTTAAAGGTCAGATAAGACCTGAGGCAGTGCTGACCATCTCTCACCCATCAGCCGGGAGAGACCAGCTGGAGGTGACGGCCGGGAAGGTGTTGCTAATACCTGCCAACACTTGACACCTGAAGACGGGACCTGCTGAGGGTGTGGTGGAGGAGGTGGGGGGGGGGGGGGAAGGGCTGGTCAGGAGCTAGTAAAAAGTTTGTGATTTATTTGAGAATATAAATGAAATATGAGGAGATGAGGGCAACTTGTCTTGATTTCTTACACTACTGAGATAAGAGATATCGTTCTAACTTAATGAGATGCCCGCGAATCGTTACCACGGCAGGGCAACTGTCGAACTATTGACGCTTTATTGTGCATTCAGCTAGTAACCGCTCGAGAATGTTTTATGTCATAATTTTCTTTAACTTCGGAAAAAAAAACTGCTTATTATCATTACGTGATGTGACCATGACAACACTTGGTCGTGGCGCGATTCGTTATAAACTTTTATCATGTGGACCTTGTCACATGTTGATTAAACCTGGAGGTCTGTTCTGGGGTTATTTTAGGGACAGACAGAACCGATAACACAATACTTTACCCCTCAGGTGGAGGTATGGTGGTGGTGATGATGGTGGTGATGATGATGATGATGATGATGATGATGATGATGATAATGATAAGACTGGTTCCTCTAAAATAATTCTACACATACAAATATTTTTCTCTCCTTTAGTTTCCAATATTTACACGATATCCTTCATTATCATCTTCTTCAGGTTAATGATAATTGGGAGGCAACACTTAATCACCTGCATTAACATAATTAACCTAATTAGCGACCAAAGTTTCCAACAAACGCAAGAATTAGTTAAGATAATGACCTAATCTTCCTCACGGACGAGCATTGGACGGAAGAACCAATATTTATTTTTTGGGGAAGCTCCTGAAATAAACTGGATATTTGGGTGATATTTGCTTAGGGGGTAAAATACTCTCTCTCTCTCATATATATATGAGAGAGAGATAGAGAGTATCTTTCTCTCTTTACACATAAACGTGATCCTCTTTCACTGTATATACGAATTTCCCTTTTTATTTGAATACATAAACTCTCTTCCTCTTTCTAGGCTCCCTTCTTTTTCTCTTTATCTCCCCCCTCCCTCCCTCTCTCTAGTTCCCCTTCTTTCTCCTTCTCTTTCTCTTTATCTCCCCCGTCCCTCCCTCTCTCTAGTTCCCCTTCTTTCTCCTTCTCTTTCTCTTTATCTCCCCCGTCCCTCCCTCTCTCTAGTTCCCCTTCTTTCTCCTTCTTTTTCTCTTTATCTCCCCCCCCCTCCCCTCTCTCTGTCTCGGCATGTCTCACAAGAAAAGTAAAATCACCTTAGGAACTTCTGAGAAACCCGGAACAACATTACCAAGATGATTCTCACTAAGTGTGTGGAAGAGGGACGTCCTCCTCCTCCTCCTCCACACGGATCATCTTACTTCAGTCATTATCTTAAAGACTCTTACAAGTTCTCCTAAGTCAGTAATGGCTGAGTCCCGGATTACGATTTATGAAGAGTCTGTAATTTTGTTTTGTTTTTGGTCTTTAATGTTAGTAAGTGAACGTATCTAGTTAAGGTAGAGTCTCAGTGTTAATTTTGTCTCCTAACTGGTGCTAAGTGAACGTATCTAGTTAAGGTAGAGTCTCAGTGTTAATTTTGTCTCCTAACTGGTGCTAAGTGAACGTATCTAGTTAAGGTAGAGTCTCAGTGTTAATTTTGTCTCCTAACTGGTGCTAAGTGAACGTATCTAGTTAAGGTAAAGTCTCAGTGTTAATTTTGTCTCCTAACTGGTGCTAAGTGAACGTATCTAGTTAAGGTAGAGTCTCAGTGTTAATTTTGTCTCCTAACTGGTGCTAAGTGAACGTATCTAGTTAAGGTAGAGTCTCAGTGTTAATTTTGTTTCCTAACTGGTGCTAAGTGAACGTATCTAGTTAAGGTAGAGTCTCAGTGTTAATTTTGTCTCCTAACTGGTGCTAAGTGAACGTATCTAGTTAAGGTAGAGTCTCAGTGTTAATTTTGTCTCCTAACTGGTGCTAAGTGAACGTATCTAGTTAAGGTAGAGTCTCAGTGTTAATTTTGTCTCCTAACTGGTGCTAAGTGAACGTATCTAGTTAAGGTAGAGTCTTAGTGTAATTTTGTTTCCTAACTGGTGCTAAGTGAACGTATCTAGTTAAGGTAGAGTCTCAATGTTAATTTTGTCTCCTAACTGGTGCTAAGTGAACGTATCTAGTTAAGGTAGAGTCTCAGTGTTAATTTTGTCTCCTAACTGGTGCTAAGTGAACGTATCTAGTTAAGGTAGAGTCTCAGTGTTAATTTTGTCTCCTAACTGGTGCTAAGTGAACGTATCTAGTTAAGGTAGAGTCTTAGTGTAATTTTGTTTCCTAACTGGTGCTAAGTGAACGTATCTAGTTAAGGTAGAGTCTCAATGTTAATTTTGTCTCCTAACTGGTGCTAAGTGAACGTTAATTAGGATTTAGAAAAGTATCTAATCATATAAAAATTAATTGTTACCTTTATTATACTGGAACCACGTGGGAATTAGTGAACGTGTACTTTATAATTTAAATCTGTACTTGTACTTTATCTAAATCTAAATTTTTACTTTGTACTTTAATCTGTACGTGTAAATTAAACACAAATTTGTATTTTGACTGATGTTGTGAGTATTTAATTTGTGTCTCTGGCTCTGAGTGTCACTAGACGCGTAAAATAAATTGCGATTATTAAATTAACATCAAATATGAGCTTAAAGAGGAACGGCTTGAAAGAGAGAGAGAGAGAGAGAGAGAGAGAATACTTTCACACATTTTTGCTGAAATATCTGTTGTCGTGAAGCCATATTAACAATATTTTATGGGTTGCCGGAAAATACATTAGCCTGAGAAGTAAACGTGTTGGCCACTGTGAAGAAAAACAAAGACCATAATTTTGTTTAGTTTAAATTATAAGTAAAAGGAAAAGTAAGAACACCTATGTTAACTCAGTATCGCAGATGTATCGTAAATAAGAAACAACATTAACCTGTATCGCACCTGTGCCTTGTACGGGTATCAGGTGTGTCAGGTGTCATGAGGTAATGAAAGCGCGAGGGATTAAGTATCAGTGTTAACATACAACGTTGTCAACAGTGGACCTCTCTCGGGGCGCAGCATCCTAATGATTACACAACACTCAGCAGCTAGTGGGCGGCTGATCCACCCAAGGGTTGTTCCACCATCGATGAAAGGCCCGCCTAGTGCACTCATCTATCACGGGCTACACAAGGGCGGGGACCCACTCCTCCAATCCGACCGGGAATAGAATCTGTGATTACCAATTTGTGATTATTTTCTTCTTCTTTCGTCTCCAATCTCTTCCTTTACGCTCTCTCACGTCCGCTTTCCTATACACCTCTTCTATACCACACCACACCACACCACACCACACCACACCACTCCACCTCACCACACCACTCCTCCACACCTTTCACCTCACCACACCACCACCACTCACCACAACTCACCACACCACCACACCTCTCACCACACTACCATAACTCACTACACCACCACAACTCACCACACCACCACACCTCTCACCACACCACCACAACTCACCACACCACCACACCTCTTACCACACCACCACACCTCTTACCACACCACCACAACTCACCACACCACACCACCACACCTCTTACCACACCACCACAACTTACCACACCACCACACCACCTCTCACCACACCACCACACCACACCACCACACTAGAGAGCCAAGCTAATTAGAACACCCACAAGTAGTATACAGTTATTGGCTCGCTGCACACCACCACTAACTCCTGCACCTATTATGGCCCTGCAGGCTGCTGTTCCGTGGCCAGACTGTTGTTCTGTGGCCAAAGTGTTGTTACGTGGTCAGGATGTTGTTACATTGCCAGGGTATTGTAATGTGGCCAGGGTGTTGTTACGTAGCCAGGATGTTATTACGTGGCCATGATGTTATTACGTGGCCATGATGTTGTTTCGTGGCCATGATGTTACGTAGCCAGGATGTTATTACGTGGCCATGATGCTATTACGTGGCCATGATGTTGTTTCGTGGCCATGATGTTTCGTGGCCAAGATGTTGTTAAGTGGCCAGGATGTTGTTACGTGGCCTGGATGATGTTACGTGGCCAAGATGCTGTTAAGTGGCCATGATGTTACGTGGCCATGATGTTGTTTCGTGGCCATGATGTTACGTGGCCAAGATGTTGTTACGTGGCCATGATGTTGTTACGTGGCCATGATGTTACGTGGCCAGGGAAACAATCAACAACCATCAGAAGGAAACAGCCACTACGCATAACAACCCTAAACACAAACAACCCATGAAAATACGCAAATACCCGCCACATACAAACAACTAATACTAGCACAAAAGACAGCCATCCAAAACAAATAAAAAACAAGTAAAAAAAAAACATCATAAACACACAATCAACCACAAACACAGAGAAACATGGCAAACACAAATAACCATCACAAATACACAGACAATTACAAGTACACAAAAACATCACAAGCACACAAACAGCCATCACAAAGACACAATCACAAAGACACACACAAAAAAAACACAGAATCAACCACAAAAATCGCCACAAACACACAAAAAACAACAAAAACACCGAATCAACCACAAAAAACAGCAAAAACACCGAACTAACCAAAAAAAATTCGCCACAAACACACAAAAAACAAAATCAACCACAAAAATCGCCACAACCAACCCGTAGCAGCAGCAGCCTCAGAAACACACGGGAGATAGCAGTAATTCCCCAGAGTCGAGAGGCAATGTGACAACTTGGAGACTATCCCTCTTGACGTAAGTGTAGGAGATAGCTCAGTCTCTCCAACCTGTCTCTCTTACAAACCTGCTAGGGTCTCCAATCATACACGCACACACCTACTAGTCTCTCCATCTCTGTCTCTCTCACACACACCTGCTAGTCTCTCCATCTCTGTCTCTCACACACACCTGCTAGTCTCTCCATCTCTGTCTCTCACACACACACCTGCTAGTCTCTCCATCTCTGTCTCTCACACACACCTGCTAGTCTCTCCACCTCCGTCTCTCAC
>CAUDMG010003476.1:0-352570 GCA_958450375.1 Homarus gammarus
CCTCTGGCTAGGCTCCTTGTCAACTGCTATAGGCGACGTATGGCAAGTGATACATTAGCAGCTTCCATACGTCGCCAGGCACATTAATTAAGCGTGTGGGATATGGTAATAACATTGCCACACGCTGCTAGCTAGGCTGAATAAATAATACATAAATGGAGCACATACATAATATACATACATGATATATAATCCAGCATACATAATATACATACACCTCCCTCCCCCCTATACGCTCATAGCAAAGTCTTGAGCGGACCTTTTCTTTTGGATCCGTTCTGAGCGTCGAGGGACTTCATCACTGGGAAGGGTATGGGACTCAACACTGGTGGCGGGGCCAGCAGAAGGCATTGTTACGGGTCGGAGAAAACGGCGGTTCCTCCACCACACACGACCACTGGGTAACCGCACCTGGTAGTCCCGTGACCTGCCGAGACCCATGACTACGCCTACTTTGTCCCAACGTAGGGAGGTCGGGTCCTGAACACGGACTTGGGTGCCGACACTCAACCTGGGGAGAGAACGGGCGTGGTCATTGTAGCGGGCGACGACGTCCTGAACACGTTCGGCGGCTCGGCGATCACAATCCTCTGTCTTGGCCTGCCACTCCTTGGAGAAGGATTGAGGGTGAGCAGGGACACAAGAACGAAGGGGGCGTCCATACAAAACCTGGGCAGGGGAGCGTCCGGTGTAGTTAGGTGTGTTGCGGAGTTCAAGAAGACCCCTGTCGAAGGCCTCGCAGTCAATGTTCCCAGAAGGGGCCACCTTAAGGATGAGGTGCTTCAGGGATTTGACAGCAGCCTCAGCGTGGCCGTTGGACTGCGGGTAATGGGGCGATGACAACACATGCCGGACTCCCCATCGGTCAAGGAACACAGCAAAGTCCCGGCTTGTGAACTGAGGCCCTCCGTCGGTTCGCAGGCGTACAGGAACGCCCACGTCACGGAAGTAGTGGCGGAACTTGCTGATGGTGGCGGCAGACGTCGTGTCATTACCGCACTTGATGACAACCGGCCAACCAGAGAGACGGTCGACGATAACGAGGAAGGACTTTCCTGACACACAGAAAAAGTCGGCCGACACAGACTCAAAGGGGCGGGTGGGGTTGTCGTCACTCATAAAGGGTTCCTGCTGCTGGCTGGGTTGTAATACTTGGCAGGGCTCACACGCACGGACAACATTGGAGATGTCGGAGTTGATGCCGGGCCAGAACACAGTCTGTCGTGCACGTCGTTTGGTGGCCTCAGCTCCACGGTGACTGTCGTGAAGGCGGGCCAAGGCGTGGGGACGTGATGCAGCAGGGACAACTACACGTGCTCCGTACAGAACAAGGTCTCCGTCGCAGTAGAGTTCATCGCGGAGTTTCCAATACGGGAGCAGGGTGTTGTGAAGATCGTAGCGGTTGCTAGGAAATCCATTCCTCACACACTCGACGAGTCGGACATAGGAAGGGTCATCTCGGGCCGCTGTTCGAAGGTCCTCCATTGCCTTGTCGTCATCTGGTGACAGGTCCGAACGAAGGGATTGGACGGCATGGAGAGTGACCACAGTCCTGACGGAAAGAGCGAGGTCGGCGTCGAGTACATGGTCTTCTGGAGTAGGGCGGCTGACAGGAGAGCGGGATAAGGCATCAGGGATGCAGAGCTCCTTACCAGCACGCCACACTGCAGTGAAGATGTACGCCGAGAGTTTCTCTTTCAGACGCTGGAGGCGAGGGTTCTCAACGGCGTCTAGCGTGTAGTGGTTGAGGATCGGGACAAGCGGGCGATGGTCGGTCACTAGGTGAAAGTATTGCAGGCCTATGAGGTAAAACCTGCACTTGGACATCGCCCAAACCGCAGCCAACAGCTCCAACTCAATAGTGGCGTAGCGCGTCTCAGTGTCAGAGAGGAAACGCGAGCCACACTGGACGAGCCGGAACTGCCCTCCACCATGATCCTGCAGTAGGGCGTATCCCACGCCATACAAGCGTGAGGCATCTGTCTGCAGAACTGTCGGCAAGGCTGGGTCAAACGTGGCGAGGACAGGTGGACGAGACAGGGCCTGTTTCACTTGCTGGAAGGCCTTGTCGTGGTCGGGGGTCCACAGGAATGTCCTCTTGGGGCTCATCAGGGGGCGAAGTGGTTGAGCAGCTGCGGAGATGTCCGACGAAAACTCTGCTAACTGGTTGACGAGACCGATGAAGGACCTCAAGTCGGTCAGGTTAGCAGGGGTGGGAAAATCCGTAATGGCGCGGACCTTTTCCGGGTCAGCTGCGATACCATTCCCTGAGAGGGTGTACCCACAAAAGTCAACTGAAGAGCTGGCCAGAACAAACTTGTCGGCATTTAGGGTAATGCCGTGCTTCCGGCACCTGTTGAGTACCTCGTAGATACGGCAGAGGTGATCCATATAATCCTCGTCGTACACGAGTATGTCGTCGACCACTTTCACGCAGTTTGCCAGACCTTGTAGAGCCATATCACCTCGAAGACAGAAAGCGTCTCCTGTAGCGGCGAATCCCATGGGGCCACGGCAATAACTGTAACGTCCATGCGGGGTGATGAACGTTGTGAGTGGTCGGTCTTCTTCGGCAAGCTCTATCTGCCAGTATCCACACAGGGCGTCCATCGTCGTGAAGAAGCGCGCCTTCGGGTTCACGCTGCGTATGGCTGCAAAGGGCGTGGGAGAAGGGTGCGCAGGACGAGACACCTGGTTGTTGAGCTTGGAAAGGTCAGTGGTGATCCGAACACCACCTTTAGGTTTTGCGACGACAACCATCGGGTGACACCATGGAGACGGGTCATCGCCGGTTGGTACAATAATTTCTTGGGCGACCATGGAGTCCAGCTCGTTTTTGACCGCCTCGCGGAAGGCCAGGGGAACCAGTCGAGGGGTGTAAATAGCGAATGGCTTCGCGTCGTCCCTCAGGTGGATCCTCATGGGGGGGCCTGCCATCTTCTTGAGAGGCTTGGATTCCAGAGCGGACTTGGTCACCAGAACGTCGCTGAATTCCTTCAGGAAGTACTTCCGAGCATCCGAAGGAGAGGTGTCACTGGCAAGAGGCAGGGGTAGGGCGGCAGCAGGGTCGTTGCTGCTCCCTTTTTGCACCCTGTTGGCGTGTTTTACCTCAAGAATAGGTTTGGGGAAGTCCTGGGAGATGATGGCCAACTCCTGACAATGTCTGTAGGACAGCAAAGGAGTCTGGACACCGTTATGCACATCAATCCAGGCTTGACACGACCTGTTGCCAAAGGTGACTTGTGCTTGGAGTGAACCCAGGGCCGGGGTCATCTGTGAACCATCTGCCATAAAGCGGAGATCCTTGGGGGGCGGTCCTAGATCACTTGGAGAGAGCCCCAAGCATTGCAAATGCTGGGGACCGATGACTGTAGCATCAGCGCCGGTGTCGGGCAACATCTGAAGACGGGATGACACACTGCCGTAGGTCACAATGACACTGATGTACTGGGGGACTTTGGTCCTGGGACGCTGGGGGGAGCACACATTCCTAATGTGGCTCGAGCGTTGTCAAGAGTCGTCGTACCTCTGATTGGAAGACTGTGGGCGGCCCTCTCTGGTGGAAGGGGGCTGAAGCTTCCGCCGACGCGGTCCCTTGGGTATGTTGGAAGGGCAACACTTGTCATAGTGGCCCAGACGACCACACACATTGCACTGGACGCGTTTGGCTGGGCACCGTACTGTGAGTGACCAGTGGCCCTTACGGTCACAACTGTTGCAGGTAGACTGAGCAGCTGGACACACCTGTGTTCCGTGCTGCTTACCACAGTTGTTGCAAAATAAACCGGGCGTGGACGTGGTGGGCGAAGGCGTAGGAACAGACTTCTTGTCCTTCTTGTACCGGGACACAGCGCGTACAGCTGTAGGGGGAGCACGGATGGCAGAGGTGGCACACCTGGCAGCCTCATAGGAGCGACATATCGTCAACACATCCTTAAGAGAAGAGGAAGAGTCGAGGGAGGTGAGGCGTTGGACAAGTTCCTCGTCCTTAACACCCATCAGGATCACCTGCCTCAACTGGGTCTCCTCGCACTGCTGGTGGTGGCCTGGACATATATCTACCTCTTCCGAGGCTCTCTTAAGACGCACGTAAAAGGCATCAAAAGACTCACCCTCCATCTGTCTGCAGCTAAACAATTCCCTCCTGCGCAGAGCTTCATTCTGCTGTCCTTTGATGTGCCGTTGTAGAACGTCCAGTACCTCCTCTACAGACAGCAAAGAGGTTGGGGGTACCTGCAACGTATGTTCCAAGACACGCTGAATTTCCAAGGACAGGCACATACGCAGCTGGATGAGTTGTTTAGGCTGTGACAAACTCTGGAGATCCACCATTGTAGAATAATCAGTCCACCGTCGCCGCCATTCACGAAAAGTCTGGAAAGTCTCATCAGGCTTCAAGATGGGCGGCGTTTGAGCTGCTGCTTTAGGTGGGGCTGGGGGGTGTGAAGGAAGCATGGATGAGGTATCTGAACCAGTCAGTACCGAGGCAGTGTTAGAGCCAGGGGCTTGGTTAACAGTGAGGCGAGATATCAAGGCTTCAAACCGTTCACTGTCTTCCAATCTCCGTTGGTTGTCTCGTTCTGCCTCTGCTTGCCTTCTGTGCTCATCCGCCAAACGTCTGTGGGCTTCATCCTCGCGTTTCTCATCTCTCATAAACTTCAGTAAAGCAATTATCTCTGGAGACAACGCTGAATATTGAGGTGAGGGACTGCGCGATGTGGGGGCTGGAGCGTCGTGGCCGGCCTGGTCATCCATCTCTGCGGGGCTATCACCCGCCTGAGTCATCCAGACGCTGGGTCCACGGCTACGTAAGGCGTGAGACATAACTACTTCCTCTGTGTACTATGTCTTAAATCAGTGTTGACCGGTCAGCCCGTCGTATCAACAAGATTTCAGACAAAAAATTAATTAAATACACAGATAAGTAGGTTATATATATAAAATATATATAAGGAAGCCGCGCGGTCAGCGAGTGTTAGTATGTGTATGTGTGGTGTCCCGGGCGGGTAGAGCGTCTCGCCCCAGCTGTGAGGGGGGGGTGGAGGCGGCGCTGTGAGGGGGTGGAGGGAGAGGCGCGGCGACTCCCAGTCAGCCCAGTTACCCTCAGGACGCGGTCAGAGACGGGTGCACTGAACTCTACTCCTTACAAATGCCCAGAACGTGCCGTATACCTTGGGAATCCTTTAGAACAAGGTCACACATGAATGGCACGAAACACACAATGCACTAAACACTTCACAGAAAATCACTGTCACTGACACTGCTCAAAGTTGCTGAAATTCTTCGAGGAGAGATGACGCGCGGGAGTTGACCCAAGCGAGAGGAGTCCGTACGCCGGCTTTCCACAGACTTTGCACTATCACTCGTAATTATCCAGTAAGATCGGATCACTGCGCCATGTTAGGTTCTGAATAATAAGTTCTATATACAGGAGAGAACACAAACACCTGTATAGTTTTGTAGGTTCGGTTTACTGGATAAGAGTATGTACACAGAGGAGAGCAGCGGTCTCCCTGGCTAGGCTCCTTGTCAACTGCTATAGGCGACGTATGGCAAGTGATACATTAGCAGCTTCCATACGTCGCCAGGCACATTAATTAAGCGTGTGGGATATGGTAATAACATTGCCACACGCTGCTAGCTAGGCTGAATAAATAATACATAAATGGAGCACATACATAATATACATACATGATATATAATCCAGCATACATAATATACATACACTCCCTACAACACAACACAACTCTCTCTACAATACTACACAACATAACTTTCCCTACAATACAAGACAACACATCTCTCCCTACAACACAAAATAACACAACTCTCCCAGAACTCTCCCTACAATACAACACAACACAACTCTGCCTACAATACAACACAACCCAACTCTCCCTACAATACAACACAACACAACTCTCCCTGCAATACTACACAACACAACTCTCCCTACAATACAAGACAACACAACTCTCCCTACAATACAACACAACTCTCCCTACAATACAAACACAACAACACTCTCCCTACAATACAACAAGACACAACTCTCCCTACAATACAACACAACACAACTCGCCCTATAAAACAACACAACACAATTCGCCCTACAAAACAACAAAACATAACTGTAGGTTCTGTATCTAAGCTACTGTGCCGAGTAGCACCTATGTATGTAATTACGTGGCAACACTGCACGTGTTATGTGGCAACATTGCCCGGAGGCTGGCATATGGCAAGGCAGTCTCAGTCTGACTTCGTGAGCCGTGCATGGCACGCGCTAGTCACCACCTGTATTTCTCCTATCCGAATAAATGGACTTCAGTGTTACCCGGTGTTTCCCTACCCATCACTGCATTCTTCATGGAACACTTCGAACCTTCATGGTGCAGTGAGTAGGATCTGTGGACTTACAAGTGTGTGAACAATGGACAGTTAGCCGGTGATGTGCGACTGAGACTGCCGGCGATTTGCGCGTGGACTCTTAGTGTGTGCTGTTGTGTTTCGCTGCGACGTGCAGCGTTGCTCCGTCACAGTGCGTTTTAGTGACGGTGGCAGTGTTAGTGTCATTGTATCAGAGTGTCTAGAGCTGAGAGTTGAGCATTGGCCTCTTTTTTCGTGGTACCCACGGAGCACGCAGGCGTACACCCTTCTCGTGTGACATCCGGGGGAGGCACTAACGTTCTCACCCCCGAGGCGGCTCTAGCCACCGGCATTAAGGCCACCACGAAGTGCATATGCTGTCTCATACATACACACACACACACACACACGCACGCACGCACTCACTCGCGGACAGAACAGTGGACTTTATGCGTTATTTCTGTGCTGTTTATGTCATATATATGTGGTTCGAGCTGATGAGGCGCCACTTTATATACTAAACAGCGCAGTCCACGCAGTCCACTAAGATGGGCGGTAAGAAGGGACAACTCAAGATGGGAGACACGACTCCCCACCACCTTCTCCTCTACCGGGCACAGATGGAGTTTCTGCGTCCACCACCCCTCATTCTTTACCTACAGCGACGGACATTGAAACAATTCTGAGGTGGATGGATCACAGAGACGAGCGACTCCGAGAGATGGAACTTCAGAGGGAGGAGACACGAAAAGAGGAGGAAAAGGAGCGCTTTGATGCAATATTGGCGACCCTGGTGCTAACCCACCCTCCCTCACTCGCGCACCAAGGCGCCAGTACCCTCCCTCCTCCATCACATCAGCGTCCTCCAGGCACTCTTGCTACTCCATCAGCGCCCAAGGCATCTGTTCAACCCCCACCCGCCCTCTCAACAGACGTCACATTTCAGGTTTTTCGTGAGTGGAGGCGGCGTTGGACAGATTACTCCACGATGGTGGACCTTGACAGCATGCCTCCAAACAAACAGCTCATCCAACTGCGGATGTGCTTGTCGCTGGAGATCCAGAGAGTTTTGGAGCACACGTTGCAAGTGCCTCCCGATTCTACCTCTTCAGTGACGGATGTGCTCGACCTTTTGCAGTATCACGTTAGAGGGTCGGAATAACGAGGCTTTGCGTCGCCGCGCCTTCACCAGCTGCAAAAAGGCGGAGAATAAATCCTTTGACGACTTGTCTAAACGCTTAAAGAGTTTGTCGGAGGAGATCGACGTCTGCAAGGCGCACAGCCGGGAATGTGAGGAAGCCTGGATCAAGCACGGGATCTTGGCAGGTGTCAGGCAAGAAGAGTTGGTGCAGCGACTCATCCCCCTGGACGCTTCCTCCACACTCCAGGTGGTAGTGACTGAATGTCGGTCATACGAGGCCACCAAGTCCGCCACCTCTGCCTTACGTGCCCCACCTGCTGTGAGAGCAATCTCTCAGTACAAGAAGGGGAAGAAGGCGGCCAACAACGTGAAGGCTGCCTCACGTTCTTCCAAGCCTCCGCCCAGTGCTTCCTGTGGCAGCTGTGGAAAGCAGCATGGCCCCAAGACATGCCCGACCGCCGACGCACTGTGTCGTGGATGTGACCGTAAGGGTCACTGGTCTAACACAGACAGGTGCCCTGCACGAGGCCACAAGTGTCAGGCCTGTGGTCGCTATGGACACTACGACAAGTGCTGCCGCCATTCCAAGCCCAAAAACCCGAGACGAGGAGGAAAGCAGCGCACTTCCATCGGGGTGGTTCGCACGCAGCCCCCTCCAGATGGCCCACGCAGTCCCAAGCAGCAGTGGAGTCACATCAGGAGGGTGAAATCGACCACACGCCCCAGGCCTACCCCTTCCCCCACCATCCGCGTCGCCGTCACACACGGTGATGTGTCGGGTCACATCGAGGTGATACCGGACACCAGCGCTGACACTACGGTGATAGGCCTGAAGCACCTCCAGAAATGGGCCTCACCAAACGCGGCCTGGGACCACCGCCACAGCTGCAGTACTACAATGCGGACGGTTCCCAGATGCCGGACGCTGTGGGCTCCTTTCAAGCGGATATCACTTACGGCGACAGGTCGTGTCACGGATGGATCGACGTGCAGCCTACTCTCGCTACACCCTTGTTGTCGTGGGAGCACTGCAAGGAGTTAGGCGTGGTGCCCAGAGACTTTCCCACGCAGCAGATCCCAGCTGCTCGGTCCACCGCCAGCAGGGTGCGTGAGTCAACGAGCGACGCGCCAGGCACTACCGCACAGAGCTGCCCAGAACCCGCGTCTGCTCCCACCCACACAGGACGCTCCCCTGCCCAGATCCTGTATGGTCACCCTCTCCGCTCTTGCGTTCCTGCACACGCCAAGGCCTTTGCGAAGGACTGGCAAACCAGAGTCGAGAGTTGCGACCGCCACGCTGCTACACGTGCCCAGGACGCCAAGGCTCGGTATGACGACCATGCCCGCCCTCTTCAGCCACTGGAGATTGGTGCCCTTGTCCGCGTCCAGGACCCGACGACGACACGTTGGGACAAGGTGGGCATAGTAATGGGCGCCGGCCGGTCGCGGGACTACAAGGTCAGGATGCCGAGCGGCCGTGTCTGGTGGAGGAACCGACGCTTCCTCCGGCCAGTCCCACCCCCTGCTGGTGGCCCCCTGACCGAGGACGAGTCTCCTACACCTCACGAGGATCCGCCCCACAGTGCACCTCGACGCTCGGAGCGACTTAGGACCAAGAAGTCCGCTCAAGACAAAGACTATGAGCGTGAGGGGGGGAGGGAGATGTAGGTTATGTATCTAAGCTACTGTGCCGAGTAACACCTATGTATATAATTACGTGGCAACACAGCACGTGTTATGTGGCAACATTGCCCCGAGGCTGCCATATGGCAAGGCAGTCTCAGTCTGACTTCGTGAGCCGTGCATGGCACACCACCTGTATTTCTCCTATCCGAATAAATGGACTTCAGTGTTACCCGGTGTTTCCCTACCCATCACCACATTCTTCAGGGAACACTTGGAACCTTCAATAACTCTCCCTGCAAAACAACACAATACAAATCTCCCTACAATACAACACAACTCTCCCTACAATACAACACAACACAACTCTCCTTACAATATAACACAACTCTCCATACAATACAACAAAAAACAACTCTCCCTACAACACATCACAATTCCCCTAAAGTACAACACAACACAACCTACAGCACAAAACAACTCTCCCTACAATACAACACACCACAACTCTCCCTACAATACAACACACCACAACTCTCCCTACAATACAACACAACATAACTCTCCCTACAATACAACACATCACAACTCTCCTACAATACAACACAACACAATTCTCCCTACAATACAACACAACTCTCCCTACAATACAACACAACTCACCCTACATTACAACACAAGACAACTCTCCCTACATTACAACACAACACAACTCTCCCTACAATATAACACATCTCACCCTACATTACAACACAAGACAACTCTCCCTACATTACAACACAACACAATTCTCCCTACAACACAACACAACTCTCCCTATAACACAACACAACTCTCCCTACAGTACTACACAAGACAACTCTCCCTACATTACAACACAAAACAACTCTCCCTACAATACAACACAACTCTCCCTACAACATAACGCAACACAACTATCCTTACAACACAACTTTCCCTACAACACAACTCTCCCTACAACACAACACAACACATCTCTTCCAATAATACAGCAAAACACAACTCTCCCTGCAATAGAACACAACACAAATCTCCCTAAAACACAACTCAACACAACTCTCCCTACAATACAACACAACACAAGTCTCCCTACAATACAACACAACACAAGTCTCCCAACCATACAACACAACACAACTCTCCCTACACAACAGCACAACACAACTCTCCCCACAATACAACACAACTCTCCCTACAATACAACACAACACAACACAACTCTCTCTACAATACAACACACAACGCTCGCTACAATACAACACAAGTCTCCCTACAATACAACACAACACAACTCTCCCTACAACACAACAAACTCTCCCTACAATACTACACAACACAACTCTCCCTACAATACAACACAACACAACTCTCCCTCCAATACAACAAAACACAACTCTCCCTACAATACAACACAACCCAACTCCCTACTATACAATACAACAACACAACTCTCCCTACAACACAACACAACACAACTCTCCCACAACTTTCCCTACAATACAACACAACACAACTCTCCCCCACAATACAACACAACTCTCCCGACAATACAACACAACACTTCTCTCCCTACAATACTACGCAACACAACTCTCCCTACAATATAAGAAAACACATATCTCCCTACAATATAACACAACACAACTCTCCGAACAATACAACACAACATAACAATCCCTACAATACAACACAACACAACTCTCCCTACAATACTACACAACACAACTCTCCCTACAATGCAACAAAACACAACTCCCGCTACAATACAACACAACACAACTCTCCCTACACAACACAACTCTCTCTACGATACAGAACAACACAACTTTCAATCCATACGACACAACAAAACTCTCCCTGCAATACAACACAACACAACTCCCCCTGCAACAGAACACAATTCTCCCTACAATACCACACAACACAACTAAGACTACAACACAACACATCCCGACTCTTCCGACAATACAACACAACACAACTCTCCCTACCCACATTATGTGGGTAGGGAGAGTTGTGTTGTGTTGTATTGTCGGAAGAGTCGGGATGTGTTGTGTTGTAGTCTTAGTTGTGTTGTGTGGTATTGTAGGGAGAATTGTGTTCTGTTGCAGGGGGAGTTGTGTTGTGTTGTATTGCAGGGAGAGTTTTGTTGTGTCGTATGGATTGAAAGTTGTGTTGTTCTGTATCGTAGAGAGAGTTGTGTTGTGTAGGGAGAGTTGTGTTGTGTTGTATTGTAGCGGGAGTTGTGTTTTGTTGCATTGTAGGGAGAGTTGTGTTGTGTAGTATTGTAGGGAGAGTTGTGTTGTGTTGTATTGTAGGGATTGTTATGTTGTGTTGTATTGTTCGGAGAGTTGTGTTGTGTTATATTGTAGGGAGATATGTGTTTTCTTATATTGTAGGGAGAGTTGTGTTGCGTAGTATTGTAGGGAGAGAAGTGTTGTGTTGTATTGTCGGGAGAGTTGTGTTGTATTGTGGGGGAGAGTTGTGTTGTGTTGTATTGTAGGGAAAGTTGTGGGAGAGTTGTGTTGTGTTGTGTTGTAGGGAGAGTTGTGTTGTTGTATTGTATAGTAGGGAGTTGGGTTGTGTTGTATTGTAGGGAGAGTTGTGTTTTGTTGTATTGGAGGGAGAGTTGTGTTGTGTTGTATTGTAGGGAGAGTTGTGTTGTGTAGTATTGTAGGGAGAGTTTGTTGTGTTGTAGGGAGAGTTGTGTTGTGTTGTATTGTAGGGAGACTTGTGTTGTATTGTAGCGAGCGTTGTGTGTTGTATTGTAGAGAGAGTTGTGTTGTGTTGTGTTGTATTGTAGGGAGAGTTGTGTTGTATTGTGGGGAGAGTTGTGTTGTGCTGTTGTGTAGGGAGAGTTGTGTTGTGTTGTATGGTTGGGAGACTTGTGTTGTGTTGTATTGTAGGGAGACTTGTGTTGTGTTGTATTGTAGGGAGAGTTGTGTTGAGTTGTGTTTTAGGGAGATTTGTGTTGTGTTCTATTGCAGGGAGAGTTGTGTTTTGCTGTATTATTGGAAGAGATGTGTTGTGTTGTGTTGTAGGGAGAGTTGTGTTGTAGGGAAAGTTGTGTTGTAAGGATAGTTGTGTTGCGTTATGTTGTAGGGAGAGTTGTGTTGTATTGTAGGGAGAGTTGTTTTGTGTTGTAATGTAGGGAGAGTTGTCTTGTGTAGTACTGTAGGGAGAGTTGTGTTGTGTTATAGGGAGAGTTGTGTTGTGTTGTAGGGAGAATTGTGTTGTGTTGTAATGTAGGGAGAGTTGTCTTGTGTTGTAATGTAGGGTGAGATGTGTTATATTGTAGGGAGAGTTGTGTTGTGTTGTAATGTAGGGAGAGTTGTCTTGTGTTGTAATGTAGGGTGAGTTGTGTTGTATTGTAGGGAGAGTTGTGTTGTATTGTAGGGAGAATTGTGTTGTGTTGTATTGTAGGAGAGTTGTGATGTGTTGTATTGTAGGGAGAGTTATGTTGTGTTGTATTGTAGGGAGAGTTGTGGTGTGTTGTATTGTAGGGAGAGTTGTGGTGTGTTGTATTGTAGGGAGAGTTGTTTTGTGCTGTAGGTTGTGTTGTGTTGTACTTTAGGGGGAATTGTGATGTGTTGTAGGGAGAGTTGTTTTTTGTTGTATTGTATGGAGAGTTGTGTTATATTGTAAGGAGAGTTGTGTTGTGTTGTATTGTAGGGAGAGTTGTGTTGTATTGTAGGGAGATTTGTATTGTGTTGTTTTGCAGGGAGAGTTATTGAAGGTTCCAAGTGTTCCCTGAAGAATGTGGTGATGGGTAGGGAAACACCGGGTAACACTGAAGTCCATTTATTCGGATAGGAGAAATACAGGTGGTGTGCCATGCACGGCTCACGAAGTCAGACTGAGACTGCCTTGCCATATGGCAGCCTCGGGGCAATGTTGCCACATAACACGTGCTGTGTTGCCACGTAATTATATACATAGGTGTTACTCGGCACAGTAGCTTAGATACATAACCTACATCTCCCTCCCCCCCTCACGCTCATAGTCTTTGTCTTGAGCGGACTTCTTGGTCCTAAGTCGCTCCGAGCGTCGAGGTGCACTGTGGGGCGGATCCTCGTGAGGTGTAGGAGACTCGTCCTCGGTCAGGGGGCCACCAGCAGGGGGTGGGACTGGCCGGAGGAAGCGTCGGTTCCTCCACCAGACACGGCCGCTCGGCATCCTGACCTTGTAGTCCCGCGACCGGCCGGCGCCCATTACTATGCCCACCTTGTCCCAACGTGTCGTCGTCGGGTCCTGGACGCGGACAAGGGCACCAATCTCCAGTGGCTGAAGAGGGCGGGCATGGTCGTCATACCGAGCCTTGGCGTCCTGGGCACGTGTAGCAGCGTGGCGGTCGCAACTCTCGACTCTGGTTTGCCAGTCCTTCGCAAAGGCCTTGGCGTGTGCAGGAACGCAAGAGCGGAGAGGGTGACCATACAGGATCTGGGCAGGGGAGCGTCCTGTGTGGGTGGGAGCAGACGCGGGTTCTGGGCAGCTCTGTGCGGTAGTGCCTGGCGCGTCGCTCGTTGACTCACGCACCCTGCTGGCGGTGGACCGAGCAGCTGGGATCTGCTGCGTGGGAAAGTCTCTGGGCACCACGCCTAACTCCTTGCAGTGCTCCCACGACAACAAGGGTGTAGCGAGAGTAGGCTGCACGTCGATCCATCCGTGACACGACCTGTCGCCGTAAGTGATATCCGCTTGAAAGGAGCCCACAGCGTCCGGCATCTGGGAACCGTCCGCATTGTAGTACTGCAGCTGTGGCGGTGGTCCCAGGCCGCGTTTGGTGAGGCCCATTTCTGGAGGTGCTTCAGGCCTATCACCGTAGTGTCAGCGCTGGTGTCCGGTATCACCTCGATGTGACCCGACACATCACCGTGTGTGACGGCGACGCGGATGGTGGGGGAAGGGGTAGGCCTGGGGCGTGTGGTCGATTTCACCCTCCTGATGTGACTCCACTGCTGCTTGGGACTGCGTGGGCCATCTGGAGGGGGCTGCGTGCGAACCACCCCGATGGAAGTGCGCTGCTTTCCTCCTCGTCTCGGGTTTTTGGGCTTGGAATGGCGGCAGCACTTGTCGTAGTGTCCATAGCGACCACAGGCCTGACACTTGTGGCCTCGTGCAGGGCACCTGTCTGTGTTAGACCAGTGACCCTTACGGTCACATCCACGACACAGTGCGTCGGCGGTCGGGCATGTCTTGGGGCCATGCTGCTTTCCACAGCTGCCACAGGAAGCACTGGGCGGAGGCTTGGAAGAACGTGAGGCAGCCTTCACGTTGTTGGCCGCCTTCTTCCCCTTCTTGTACTGAGAGATTGCTCTCACAGCAGGTGGGGCACGTAAGGCAGAGGTGGCGGACTTGGTGGCCTCGTATGACCGACATTCAGTCACTACCACCTGGAGTGTGGAGGAAGCGTCCAGGGGGATGAGTCGCTGCACCAACTCTTCTTGCCTGACACCTGCCAAGATCCCGTGCTTGATCCAGGCTTCCTCACATTCCCGGCTGTGCGCCTTGCAGACGTCGATCTCCTCCGACAAACTCTTTAAGCGTTTAGACAAGTCGTCAAAGGATTTATTCTCCGCCTTTTTGCAGCTGGTGAAGGCGCGGCGACGCAAAGCCTCGTTATTCCGACCCTCTAACGTGATACTGCAAAAGGTCGAGCACATCCGTCACTGAAGAGGTAGAATCGGGAGGCACTTGCAACGTGTGCTCCAAAACTCTCTGGATCTCCAGCGACAAGCACATCCGCAGTTGGATGAGCTGTTTGTTTGGAGGCATGCTGTCAAGGTCCACCATCGTGGAGTAATCTGTCCAACGCCGCCTCCACTCACGAAAAACCTGAAATGTGACGTCTGTTGAGAGGGCGGGTGGGGGTTGAACAGATGCCTTGGGCGCTGATGGAGTAGCAAGAGTGCCTGGAGGACGCTGATGTGATGGAGGAGGGAGGGTACTGGCGCCTTGGTGCGCGAGTGAGGGAGGGTGGGTTAGCACCAGGGTCGCCAATATTGCATCAAAGCGCTCCTTTTCCTCCTCTTTTCGTGTCTCCTCCCTCTGAAGTTCCATCTCTCGGAGTCGCTCGTCTCTGTGATCCATCCACCTCAGAATTGTTTCAATGTCCGTCGCTGTAGGTAAAGAATGAGGGGTGGTGGACGCAGAAACTCCATCTGTGCCCGGTAGAGGAGAAGGTGGTGGGGAGTCGTGTCTCCCATCTTGAGTTGTCCCTTCTTACCGCCCATCTTAGTGGACTGCGTGGACTGCGCTGTTTAGTATATAAAGTGGCGCCTCATCAGCTCGAACCACATATATATGACATAAACAGCACAGAAATAACGCATAAAGTCCACTGTTCTGTCCGCGAGTGAGTGCGTGCGTGCGTGTGTGTGTGTGTGTGTGTATGTATGAGACAGCATATGCACTTCGTGGTGGCCTTAATGCCGGTGGCTAGAGCCGCCTCGGGGGTGAGAACGTTAGTGCCTCCCCCGGATGTCACACGAGAAGGGTGTACGCCTGCGTGCTCCGTGGGTACCACGAAAAAAGAGGCCAATGCTCAACTCTCAGCTCTAGACACTCTGATACAATGACACTAACACTGCCACCGTCACTAAAACGCACTGTGACGGAGCAACGCTGCACGTCGCAGCGAAACACAACAGCACACACTAAGAGTCCACGCGCAAATCGCCGGCAGTCTCAGTCGCACATCACCGGCTAACTGTCCATTGTTCACACACTTGTAAGTCCACAGATCCTACTCACTGCACCATGAAGGTTCGAAGTGTTCCATGAAGAATGCAGTGATGGGTAGGGAAACACCGGGTAACACTGAAGTCCATTTATTCGGATAGGAGAAATACAGGTGGTGACTAGCGCGTGCCATGCACGGCTCACGAAGTCAGACTGAGACTGCCTTGCCATATGCCAGCCTCCGGGCAATGTTGCCACATAACACGTGCAGTGTTGCCACGTAATTACATACATAGGTGCTACTCGGCACAGTAGCTTAGATACAGAACCTACAGTTATGTTTTGTTGTTTTGTAGGGCGAATTGTGTTGTGTTGTTTTATAGGGCGAGTTGTGTTGTGTTGTATTGTAGGGAGAGTTGTGTCTTGTTGTATTGTAGGGAGAGTGTTGTTGTGTTTGTATTGTAGGGAGAGTTGTGTTGTATTGTAGGGAGAGTTGTGTTGTCTTGTATTGTAGGGAGAGTTGTGTTGTGTAGTATTGCAGGGAGAGTTGTGTTGTGTTGTATTGTAGGGAGAGTTGGGTTGTGTTGTATTGTAGGCAGAGTTGTGTTGTGTTGTATTGTAGGGAGAGTTCTGGGAGAGTTGTGTTATTTTGTGTTGTAGGGAGAGATGTGTTGTCTTGTATTGTAGGGAAAGTTATGTTGTGTAGTATTGTAGAGAGAGTTGTGTTGTGTTGTAGGGAGTGTATGTATATTATGTATGCTGGATTATATATCATGTATGTATATTATGTATGTGCTCCATTTATGTATTATTTATTCAGCCTAGCTAGCAGCGTGTGGCAATGTTATTACCATATCCCACCCGCTTAATTAATGTGCCTGGCGACGTATGGAAGCTGCTAATGTATCACTTGCCATACGTCGCCTATAGCAGTTGACAAGGAGCCTAGCCAGGGAGACCGCTGCTCCCCTCTGTGTACATACTCTTATCCAGTAAACCGAACCTACAAAACTATACAGGTGTTTGTGTTCTCTCCTGTATATTGAACTTATTATTCAGAACCTAACATGGCGCAGTGATCCGATCTTACTGGATAATTACGAGTGAAAGTGCAAAGTCTGTGGAAAGCCGGCGTACGGACTCCTCTCGCTTGGGTCAACTCCCGTGCGTCATCTCTCCTCGAAGAATTTCAGCAACTTTGAGCAGTGTCAGTGACAGTGATTTTCTGTGAAGTGTTTAGCGCATTGTGTGTTTCGTGCCATTCATGTGTGACCTTGTTCTAAAGGATTCCCAAGGTATACGGCACGTTCTGGGCATTTGTAAGGAGTAGAGTTCAGTGCACCCGTCTCTGACCGCGTCCTGAGGGTACTGGGCTGACTGGGAGTCGCCGCGCCTCTCCCTCCACCCCCTCACAGCGCCGCCTCCACCCCCCCCTCACAGCTGGGGCGAGACGCTCTACCCGCCCGGGACACCACACATACACATACTAACACTCGCTGACCGCGCGGCTTCCTTATATATATTTTATATATATAACCTACTTATCTGTGTATTTAATTAATTTTTTGTCTGGAATCTTGTTGATACGACGGGCTGACCGGTCAACACTGACTTAAGACATAGTACACAGAGGAAGTAGTTATGTCTCACGCCTTACGTAGCCGTGGACCCAGCGTCTGGATGACTCAGGCGGGTGATAGCCCCGCAGAGATGGATGACCAGGCCGGCCACGACGCTCCAGCCCCCACATCGCGCAGTCCCTCACCTCAATATTCAGCGTTGTCTCCAGAGATAATTGCTTTACTGAAGTTTATGAGAGATGAGAAACGCGAGGATGAAGCCCACAGACGTTTGGCGGATGAGCACAGAAGGCAAGCAGAGGCAGAACGAGACAACCAACGGAGATTGGAAGACAGTGAACGGTTTGAAGCCTTGATATCTCGCCTCACTGTTAACCAAGCCCCTGGCTCTAACACTGCCTCGGTACTGACTGGTTCAGATACCTCATCCATGCTTCCTTCACACCCCCCAGCCCCACCTAAAGCAGCAGCTCAAACACCGCCCATCTTGAAGCCTGATGTGAATTTCCAGACTTTTCGTGAATGGCGGCGACGGTGGACTGATTATTCTACAATGGTGGATCTCCAGAGTTTGTCACAGCCTAAACAACTCATCCAGCTGCGTATGTGCCTGTCCTTGGAAATTCAGCGTGTCTTGGAACATACGTTGCAGGTACCCCCAACCTCTTTGCTGTCTGTAGAGGAGGTACTGGACGTTCTACAACGGCACATTAAAGGACAGCAGAATGAAGCTCTGCGCAGGAGGGAATTGTTTAGCTGCAGACAGATGGAGGGTGAGTCTTTTGATGCCTTTTACGTGCGTCTTAAGAGAGCCTCGGAAGAGGTAGATATATGTCCAGGCCACCACCAGCAGTGCGAGGAGACCCAGTTGCGGCAGGTGATCCTGATGGGTGTTAAGGACGAGGAACTTGTCCAACGCCTCACCTCCCTCGACTCTTCCTCTTCTCTTAAGGATGTGTCGACGATATGTCGCTCCTATGAGGCTGCCAGGTGTGCCACCTCTGCCATCCGTGCTCCCCCTACAGCTGTACGCGCTGTGTCCCGGTACAAGAAGGACAAGAAGTCTGTTCCTACGCCTTCGCCCACCACGTCCACGCCCGGTTTATTTTGCAACAACTGTGGTAAGCAGCACGGAACACAGGTGTGTCCAGCTGCTCAGTCTACCTGCAACAGTTGTGACCGTAAGGGCCACTGGTCACTCACAGTACGGTGCCCAGCCAAACGCGTCCAGTGCAATGTGTGTGGTCGTCTGGGCCACTATGACAAGTGTTGCCCTTCCAACATACCCAAGGGACCGCGTCGGCGGAAGCTTCAGCCCCCTTCCACCAGAGAGGGCCGCCCACAGTCTTCCAATCAGAGGCACGACGACTCCTGACAACGCTCGAGCCACATTAGGAATGTGTGCTCCCCCCAGCGTCCCAGGACCAAAGTCCCCCAGTACATCAGTGTCATTGTGACCTACCGCAGTGTGTCATCCCGTCTTCAGATGTTGCCCGACACCGGCGCTGATGCTACAGTCATCGGTCCCCAGCATTTGCAATGCTTGGGGCTCTCTCCAAGTGATCTAGGACCGCCCCCCAAGGATCTCCGCTTTATGGCAGATGGTTCACAGATGACCCCGGCCCTGGGTTCACTCCAAGCACAAGTCACCTTTGGCAACAGGTCGTGTCAAGCCTGGATTGATGTGCATAACGGTGTCCAGACTCCTTTGCTGTCCTACAGACATTGTCAGGAGTTGGCCATCATCTCCCAGGACTTCCCCAAACCTATTCTTGAGGTAAAACACGCCAACAGGGTGCAAAAAGGGAGCAGCAACGACCCTGCTGCCGCCCTACCCCTGCCTCTTGCCAGTGACACCTCTCCTTCGGATGCTCGGAAGTACTTCCTGAAGGAATTCAGCGACGTTCTGGTGACCAAGTCCGCTCTGGAATCCAAGCCTCTCAAGAAGATGGCAGGCCCCCCATGAGGATCCACCTGAGGGACGACGCGAAGCCATTCGCTATTTACACCCCTCGACTGGTTCCCCTGGCCTTCCGCGAGGCGGTCAAAAACGAGCTGGACTCCATGGTCGCCCAAGAAATTATTGTACCAACCGGCGATGACCCGTCTCCATGGTGTCACCCGATGGTTGTCGTCGCAAAACCTAAAGGTGGTGTTCGGATCACCACTGACCTTTCCAAGCTCAACAACCAGGTGTCTCGTCCTGCGCACCCTTCTCCCACGCCCTTTGCAGCCATACGCAGCGTGAACCCGAAGGCGCGCTTCTTCACGACGATGGACGCCCTGTGTGGATACTGGCAGATAGAGCTTGCCGAAGAAGACCGACCACTCACAACGTTCATCACCCCGCATGGACGTTACAGTTATTGCCGTGGCCCCATGGGATTCGCCGCTACAGGAGACGCTTTCTGTCTTCGAGGTGATATGGCTCTACAAGGTCTGGCAAACTGCGTGAAAGTGGTCGACGACATACTCGTGTACGACGAGGATTATATGGATCACCTCTGCCGTATCTACGAGGTACTCAACAGGTGCCGGAAGCACGGCATTACCCTAAATGCCGACAAGTTTGTTCTGGCCAGCTCTTCAGTTGACTTTTGTGGGTACACCCTCTCAGGGAATGGTATCGCAGCTGACCCGGAAAAGGTCCGCGCCATTACGGATTTTCCCACCCCTGCTAACCTGACCGACTTGAGGTCCTTCATCGGTCTCGTCAACCAGTTAGCAGAGTTTTCGTCGGACATCTCCGCAGCTGCTCAACCACTTCGCCCCCTGATGAGCCCCAAGAGGACATTCCTGTGGACCCCCGACCACGACAAGGCCTTCCAGCAAGTGAAACAGGCCCTGTCTCGTCCACCTGTCCTCGCCACGTTTGACCCAGCCTTGCCGACAGTTCTGCAGACAGATGCCTCACGCTTGTATGGCGTGGGATACGCCCTACTGCAGGATCATGGTGGAGGGCAGTTCCGGCTCGTCCAGTGTGGCTCGCGTTTCCTCTCTGACACTGAGACGCGCTACGCCACTATTGAGTTGGAGCTGTTGGCTGCGGTTTGGGCGATGTCCAAGTGCAGGTTTTACCTCATAGGCCTGCAATACTTTCACCTAGTGACCGACCATCGCCCGCTTGTCCCGATCCTCAACCACTACACGCTAGACGCCGTTGAGAACCCTCGCCTCCAGCGTCTGAAAGAGAAACTCTCGGCGTACATCTTCACTGCAGTGTGGCGTGCTGGTAAGGAGCTCTGCATCCCTGATGCCTTATCCCGCTCTCCTGTCAGCCGCCCTACTCCAGAAGACCATGTACTCGACGCCGACCTCGCTCTTTCCGTCAGGACTGTGGTCACTCTCCATGCCGTCCAATCCCTTCGTTCGGACCTGTCACCAGATGACGACAAGGCAATGGAGGACCTTCGAACAGCGGCCCGAGATGACCCTTCCTATGTCCGACTCGTCGAGTGTGTGAGGAATGGATTTCCTAGCAACCGCTACGATCTTCACAACACCCTGCTCCCGTATTGGAAACTCCGCGATGAACTCTACTGCGACGGAGACCTTGTTCTGTACGGAGCACGTGTAGTTGTCCCTGCTGCATCACGTCCCCACGCCTTGGCCCGCCTTCACGACAGTCACCGTGGAGCTGAGGCCACCAAACGACGTGCACGACAGACTGTGTTCTGGCCCGGCATCAACTCCGACATCTCCAATGTTGTCCGTGCGTGTGAGCCCTGCCAAGTATTACAACCCAGCCAGCAGCAGGAACCCTTCATGAGTGACGACAACCCCACCCGCCCCTTTGAGTCTGTGTCGGCCGACTTTTTCTGTGTGTCAGGAAAGTCCTTCCTCGTTATCGTCGACCGTCTCTCTGGTTGGCCGGTTGTCATCAAGTGCGGTAATGACACGACGTCTGCCGCCACCATCAGCAAGTTCCGCCACTACTTCCGTGACGTGGGCGTTCCTGTACGCCTGCGAACCGACGGAGGGCCTCAGTTCACAAGCCGGGACTTTGCTGTGTTCCTCGACCGATGGGGAGTCCGGCATGTGTTGTCATCGCCCCATTACCCGCAGTCCAACGGCCACGCTGAGGCTGCTGTCAAATCCCTGAAGCACCTCATCCTTAAGGTGGCCCCTTCTGGGAACATTGACTGCGAGGCCTTCGACAGGGGTCTTCTTGAACTCCGCAACACACCTAACTACACCGGACGCTCCCCTGCCCAGGTTTTGTATGGACGCCCCCTTCGTTCTTGTGTCCCTGCTCACCCTCAATCCTTCTCCAAGGAGTGGCAGGCCAAGACAGAGGATTGTGATCGCCGAGCCGCCGAACGTGTTCAGGACGTCGTCGCCCGCTACAATGACCACGCCCGTTCTCTCCCCAGGTTGAGTGTCGGCACCCAAGTCCGTGTTCAGGACCCGACCTCCCTACGTTGGGACAAAGTAGGCGTAGTCATGGGTCTCGGCAGGTCACGGGACTACCAGGTGCGGTTACCCAGTGGTCGTGTGTGGTGGAGGAACCGCCGTTTTCTCCGACCCGTAACAATGCCTTCTGCTGGCCCCGCCACCAGTGTTGAGTCCCATACCCTTCCCAGTGATGAAGTCCCTCGACGCTCAGAACGGATCCAAAAGAAAAGGTCCGCTCAAGACTTTGCTATGAGCGTATAGGGGGGAGGGAGGTGTATGTATATTATGTATGCTGGATTATATATCATGTATGTATATTATGTATGTGCTCCATTTATGTATTATTTATTCAGCCTAGCTAGCAGCGTGTGGCAATGTTATTACCATATCCCACACGCTTAATTAATGTGCCTGGCGACGTATGGAAGCTGCTAATGTATCACTTGCCATACGTCGCCTATAGCAGTTGACAAGGAGCCTAGCCAAGGAGACCGCTGCTCTCCTCTGTGTACATACTCTTATCCAGTAAACCGAACCTACAAAACTATACAGGTGTTTGTGTTCTCTCCTGTATATAGAACTTATTATTCAGAACCTAACAGGGAGAGTTGAGTTGTATTGTATTGTAGGAAGAGTTGTGTTGTGTAGTATTGTAGGGAGAGTTGTGTTGTGTTGTAGGGAGAGTTATATTGTGTTGTATGTAGGGAGAATTGTGTTGCGTTGTATTGTCGGGAGAGTTGTGTTGTGATGTATTGTAGGGAGAGTTATGTGGAGTTGTATTGTAGGAAAAGTTGTATTGTATTGTAGGGAGAGTTGTGTTGTGTAGTATTGTAGGGAGAGTTGTGTTGTGTTGTATTATAGGGAGAGTTGTGTTGTGTTGTATTATAGGGAGAGTTGTGTTGTGTTGTATTGTAGGGAGATTTGTGTTGTGTTGTATTGTAGGGAGAGTTGTGTTGTGTTGTATTGTTGGGAGAGTTGTGTTGTGTTGTATTGTAGAGAGAGTTGTGTTGTGTTGTATTGTAGGGAGAGTTGTTTATGTTGTAGGGAGAGTTGTGTTGTATTATAGGTAGAATTGTGTTGTGTTGTATTGTAGGGAGAGTTGTATTGTATTCTAGGGAGAGTTGTGTTGTGTAGTATTGTAGGGAGAGTTGTGTTGTCTTATATTGTAGAGAGAATTGTATTGTGTTGTATTGTAGAGATAATTATGTTGTGTTGTTTTGTAGGGAGATTTGGGTTGTGATGTGATGTAGGGAAAGTTGTGTTGTTTTGTACGGAGAGTTGTGTTGTGCTGTATTGTAGGGAGAGATGTGTTGTGTTGTGTTGTAGGTTGAGTATTGTTGTGTAGTATTGTAGGGAGAGTTGAGATGTGTTGTTTTGTAGGGAGAATTGTGTTGTGTTGATTTGTAGGGCGAGTTGTGTTGTGTTGTACGGAGAGTTGTGTTGTGCTGTATTGTAGGGAGAGTTGTGTTGTATTGTAGGGAATATTGTGTTGTGTTGTTTTGTAGGGCGAGTTGTTTTTTGTTGTATTATAGGGCGAGTTGTTTTGTGTTGTGTTGATGTGAGAGTTATGTTGTTATGTATTGTATTGTAAGTAGAGTTTTGTTGTGTTGTACTGTAGGGAGAGTTGTGAGAGAGTTGTGTTGTGTTATGTTGTAAGGAGAATTGTATTGTGTTGTATTGTAGGGAGAGTTGTGTTGTGTTGTATTGTACTGAGAGTTGTGTTGTGTTGTATGGTTGGGAAAGTTGTGTTATGTTGTATTGTAGGGAGAGTTGTGTTGTGTTGTATTGCAGGGAGAGTTATGTTTTGTTGTATTATAGGAAGAGATGTGTTGTGTTGTAGGGAGAGTTATATTGTGTTGTACTGTAGGGAGAGTTGTGTTGTGTTGTATTGTAGGGAGAATTGTGTTGTGTAGTACTTTAGGGAGAGTTGTGTTGTGTTATTGGGATAGTTGTGTTGCGTTGTATTGTAGGGTGAGTTGTGTTGTATTGTAGGGAGAGTTATGTTGTATTGTAGGGAGAATTGTGTTGTGTTGTATTGTAGTAGAGTTGTGTTGTGTTATAGGGAGAGTTGTGTTTTGTCGTATGGTTTGAGAGTTGTGTTGTGTTGTATCGTAGGGAGAGTTGTGTTGTGTAGTAATGTATGGAGATTTGTGTTGGGTTGTGTTGTATTTAAGATGTGTTGTGTTGTATTGTAGGGCGAGTTGTGTTGTGTTGTGTTATGTTGTAGGGAGAGTTATATTGTGTTGTATTGTATTGTATGGAGAGTTGTGTTGTATTGTGCAGTATAGTAGGGAGAGTTTTGTTATGTTGTATTGTAGGGAGAGTTGTGTTGTCTTGCATTGTAGGGAGAGTTGTGTTGTGTAGTATTGCAGGGAGAGTTGTATTGGGATGTATTGTACGTAGAAATGTGTTGTGTTGTATTGTAGGGCGAGCTGTGTTGTGTTGTAGGGAGAGTTATAATGTGTTGTATTGTATTGTAGGGAGAGTTGTATTGTGCTGTATTGAAGGGAGAGTTTTGTTATGCTGTATTGCAGGGAGAGTTGTATTGTTTTGTGTTGTGTTGTAGGTTGAGTTTTGTTGTGTAGTATTGTAGGGAGAGTTGTGATGTGTTGTTTTGTAGGGAGAGTTGTGTTCTGTTGCTTTGTAGGGCGAGTTGTGTTGTGTTGTATTGTAGGGAG
Source organism: Homarus gammarus (assembly GCA_958450375.1). Taxonomy (NCBI): domain Eukaryota; kingdom Metazoa; phylum Arthropoda; class Malacostraca; order Decapoda; family Nephropidae; genus Homarus; species Homarus gammarus. Next base: position 24,486 of record CAUDMG010003476.1, read on the forward strand.
AGTTGTGTTTTGTTTTATTGTAGGGAGAGTGTTGTTGTATGTGAATTGTAGGGAGAGTTGTGTTGTGTCGTATTGTAGGGAGAGTTGTGTTGTGTAGTATTGTAGGGAGAGTTGTGTTGTGTTGTATTATAGGGAGAGTTGTGTTGTGTTGTATTATAGGGAGAGTTGTGTTGTGTTGTATTGTAGGGAGAGTTGTGTTGTGTTGTATTGTAGGGAGAGTTGTGTTGTGTTGTACTGTTGGGAGAGTTGTGTTGTGTTGTATTGTAGGGAGAGTTGTGTTGTGTTGTATTGTAGGGAGAGTTGTTTATGTTGTAGGGAGAGTTGTGTTGTATTATAGGTAGAATTGTGTAGTGTTGTATTGTAGGGAGAGTTGTATTGTATTCTAGGGAGAGTTGTGTTGTGTAGTATTGTAGGGAGAGTTGTGTTGTCTTATATTGTAGAGAGAATTGTATTGTGTTGTATTGTAGAGATAATTATGTTGTGTTGTTTTGTAGGGAGATTTGGGTTGTGATGTGATGTAGGGAAAGTTGTGTTGTTTTGTACGGAGAGTTGTGTTGTGCTGTATTGTAGGGAGAGATGTGTTGTGTTGTGTTGTAGGTTGAGTATTGTTGTGTAGTATTGTAGGGAGAGTTGAGATGTGTTGTTTTGTAGGGAGAATTGTGTTGTGTTGATTTGTAGGGCGAGTTGTGTTGTGTTGTACGGAGAGTTGTGTTGTGCTGTATTGTAGGGAGAGTTGTGTTGTATTGTAGGGAATATTGTGTTGTGTTGTTTTGTAGGGCGAGTTGTTTTTTGTTGTATTATAGGGCGAGTTGTTTTGTGTTGTGTTGATGTGAGAGTTATGTTGTTATGTATTGTATTGTAAGTAGAGTTTTGTTGTGTTGTACTGTAGGGAGAGTTGTGAGAGAGTTGTGTTGTGTTATGTTGTAAGGAGAATTGTATTGTGTTGTATTGTAGGGAGAGTTGTGTTGTGTTGTATTGTACTGAGAGTTGTGTTGTGTTGTATGGTTGGGAACGTTGTGTTATGTTGTATTGTAGGGAGAGTTGTGTTGTGTTGTATTGCAGGGAGAGTTATGTTTTGTTGTATTATAGGATGAGATGTGTTGTGTTGTGTTGTAGGGAGAGTTATATTGTGTTGTACTGTAGGGAGAGTTGTGTTGTGTTGTATTGTAGGGAGAATTGTGTTGTGTAGTACTTTAGGGAGAGTTGTGTTGTGTTATTGGGATAGTTGTGTTGCGTTGTATTGTAGGGTGAGTTGTGTTGTATTGTAGGGAGAGTTATGTTGTATTGTAGGGAGAATTGTGTTGTGTTGTATTGTAGTAGAGTTGTGTTGTGTTATAGGGAGAGTTGTGTTTTGTCGTATGGTTTGAGAGTTGTGTTGTGTTGTATCGTAGGGAGAGTTGTGTTGTGTAGTAATGTATGGAGATTTGTGTTGGGTTGTGTTGTATTTAAGATGTGTTGTGTTGTATTGTAGGGCGAGTTGTGTTGTGTTGTGTTATGTTGTAGGGAGAGTTATATTGTGTTGTATTGTATTGTATGGAGAGTTGTGTTGTATTGTGCAGTATAGTAGGGAGAGTTTTGTTATGTTATATTGTAGGGAGAGTTGTGTTGTCTTGCATTGTAGGGAGAGTTGTGTTGTGTAGTATTGCAGGGAGAGTTGTATTGGGATGTATTGTACGTAGAAATGTGTTGTGTTGTATTGTAGGGCGAGCTGTGTTGTGTTGTAGGGAGAGTTATAATGTGTTGTATTGTATTGTAGGGAGAGTTGTATTGTGCTGTATTGAAGGGAGAGTTTTGTTATGTTGTATTGCAGGGAGAATTGTATTGTTTTGTGTTGTGTTGTAGGTTGAGTTTTGTTGTGTAGTATTGTAGGGAGAGTTGTGATGTGTTGTTTTGTAGGGAGAGTTGTGTTCTGTTGCTTTGTAGGGCGAGTTGTGTTGTTGTATTGTAGGGAGAGTTGTGTTTTGTTTTATTGTAGGGAGAGTGTTGTTGTATGTGTATTGTAGGGAGAGTTGTGTTGTGTCGTATTGTAGGGAGAGTTGTGTTGTGTTGTATTGTAGGGAGAGTTGTGTTGTGTAGTGCTGCAGGGAGAGTTGTGTTGTGTTGTATTGTAGGGAGAGTTGTTGTGTGTTGCATTGTACTGAGAGATGTGTTGTCTTGTATTGTATGGAGAGTTGTGTTGTGTAGTATTGTAGGGAGAGTTGTGTTGTGTTGAATTGTAGGGAGAGTTGTGTTGTTTTGTATTGTAGGGAGAGTTGTGTTGTGTTGTGTTGTAGGGAGAGTTGTGTTGTGTTGTATTGTAGGGAGATATGTGGGAGAGTTGTGTTGTGTTGTGCTGTAGTGAGAGTTGTGTTATTGCATTGTATAGTAGGGAGATTTGTTTTGTGTTGTATTGTAGGGAGAGTTGTGTTGTGTTGTATTGTAGGGAGAGTTGTGTTGTGTAGTATTGTAGGGAGAGTTGTGTTGTGTTGTATTGTAGGGAGAGTTATGTTGTGTTGTATTGTAGGGAGAGTTGTGTTGTGTTGTATTGTAGGGAGAGTTGTGTTGCCTTGTATTGTAGGGAGAGTTGTGTTGTGTAGTATTGTAGGGAGAGAAGTGTTGTGTTGTATTGTAGGGAGAGTTGTGTTGTGCTGTAGTGAGAGTTGTGTTATTGCATTGTATAGTAGGGAGATTTGTTTTGTGTTGTATTGTAGGGAGAGTTGTGTTTTGTTGCATTGTAGGGAGAGTTGTGTTGTGTAGTATTGTAGGGAGAGTTGTGTTGTGTTGTATTGTAGGGAGAGTTATGTTGTGTTGTATTGTAGGGAGAGTTGTGTTGTGTAGTATTGTAGGGAGAGAAGTGTTGTGTTGTATTGTTGGGAGAGTTGTGTTGTGTTGTGTTGTAGGGAGAGTTGTGTTGTTATATTGTACTTTAGGGAGAGTTGTGTTGTGTTGTATTGTAGGGATAGCTGTGTTGTGTTGTATTGTAGGGAGAGTTGTGTTGTGTAGTATTGTAGGGAGAGATTGTTGTATTGTAGGGAGAGTTGTGTTGTGTTGTATTGTAGGGAGACTTGTGTTGTATTGTAGGGAGAGTTGTGTTGTGCTGTATTGTAGGGAGAGTTGTGTTGTGCTGTATTGTAGGGAGAGTTGTGTTGTTGTATTGTACTTTAGAGAGAGTTGTGTTGTTTTGTATTGTTGGGATAGCTGTGTTGTGTTGTATTGTAGGGAGAGTTGCGTTGTGTAGTATTGTAGGGAGAGATTGTTGTATTGTAGGGAGAGTTGTGTTGTGTTGTATTGTAGGGAGAGTTGTTTTGTGTTGTTGGGAGTGTTTTGTTGTATTTTAGGGTGATTTGTGTTCGTGTTCTGGGTAATAAGTTCAATATACAGGAGAGAACACAAACACCTGTATAGATTTTGTAGGTTCGATTTACTGGATAAGAGATATGTACACAAGGGGAGTAGCGCTCTTCAACCTGTCCGCTGGTCAACTGCTCTATAGACGACGTATGGCAAGTGATACATTAGCAGCTTCCATACGTCGCCAGGCACATTAATTAAGCATGTGGGACATTGATAAATACATTGCCACACGCTACTAGCTAGGCTAAATAAATAATACATAAATGGAGCACATACATAATATACATAGCATAATATAAATACAGCATACAGAATATACATACACCTCCCTCCCCCCTATACGCTCATAGCAAAGTCTTGAGCGGACCTTTTCTTTTGGATCCGTTCTGAGCGTCGAGGGACTAGATCACTGGGAAGGGTATGGGACTCAACACTGGTGGCGGGGTCAGCAGAAGGCATTGTTACGGGGCGGAGAAAACGGCGGTTCCTCCACCACACACGACCACTGGGTAACCGCACCTGGTAGTCCCGTGACCTACCGAGACCCATGACTACGCCTACTTTGTCCCAACGTAGGGAGGTCGGGTCCTGAACACGGACTTGGGTGCCGACACTCAACCTGGGGAGAGAACGGGCGTGGTCGTTGTAGCGGGTGACGACGTCCTGAACACGTTCGGCGGCTCGGCGATCACAATCCTCTGTCTTGGCCTGCCACTCCTTGGAGAAGGATTGAGGGTGAGCAGGGACACAAGAACGAAGGGGGCGTCCATACAAAACCTGGGCAGGGGAGCGTCCGGTGTAGTTAGGTGTGTTGCGGAGTTCAAGAAGACCCCGGTCGAAGGCCTCGCAGTCAATGTTCCCAGAAGGGGCCACCTTAAGGATGAGGTGCTTCAGGGATTTGACAGCAGCCTCAGCGTGGCCGTTGGACTGCGGGTAATGGGGCGATGACAACACATGCCGGACTCCCCATCGGTCGAGGAACACAGCAAAGTCCCGGCTTGTGAACTGAGGCCCTCCGTCGGTTCGCAGGCGCACAGGAACGCCCACGTCACGGAAGTAGTGGCGGAACTTGCTGATGGTGGCGGCAGACGTCGTGTCATTACCGCACTTGATGACAACCGGCCAACCAGAGAGACGGTCGATGATAACAAGGAAGGACTTTCCTGACACAGAGAAAAAGTCGGCTGACACAGACTCAAAGGGGCGGGTGGGGTTGTCGTCACTCATGAAGGGTTCCTGCTGCTGGCTGGGTTGTAATACTTGGCAGGGCTCACACGCACGGACAACATTGGAGATGTCGGAGTTGATGCCGGGCCAGAACACAGTCTGTCGTGCACGTCGTTTGGTGGCTTCAGCTCCACGGTGACTGTCGTGAAGGCGAGCCAAGACGTGGGGACGTGATGCAGCAGGGACAACTACACGTGCTCCGTACAGAACAAGGTCTCCGTCGCAGTAGAGTTCATTGCGGAGTTTCCAATACGGGAGCAGGGTGTTGTGAAGATCGTAGCGGTTGCTAGGAAATCCATTCCTCACACACTCGACAAGTCGGACGTAGGAAGGGTCATCTCGGGCCGCTGTTCGAAGGTCCTCCATTGCCTTGTCGTCATCTGGTGACAGGTCCGAACGAAGGGATTGGACGGCATGGAGAGTGACCACAGTCCTGACGGAAAGAGCGAGGTCGGCGTCGAGCACATGGTCTTCTGGAGTAGGGCGGCTGACAGGAGAGCGGGATAAGGCATCAGGGATGCAGAGCTCCTTACCAGCACGCCACACTGCTGTGAAGATGTACGCCGAGAGCTTCTCTTTCAGACGCTGGAGGCGAGGGTTCTCAACGGCGTCCAGCGTGTAGTGGTTGAGGATCGGGACAAGCGGGCGATGGTCGGTCACTAGGTGAAAGTGTTGCAGGCCTATGAGGTAAAACCTGCACTTGGACATCGCCCAAACCACAGCCAACAGCTCCAACTCAATAGTGGCGTAGCGCGTCTCAGTGTCAGAGAGGAAACGCGAGCCACACTGGACGAGCCGGAACTGCCCTCCACCATGATCCTGCAGTAGGGCGTATCCCACGCCATACAAGCGTGAGGCATCTGTCTGCAGAACTGTCGGCAAGGCTGGGTCAAACGTGGCGAGGACAGGTGGACGAGACAGGGCCTGTTTCACTTGCTGGAAGGCCTTGTCGTGGTCGGGGGTCCACAGGAATGTCCTCTTGGGGCTCATCAGGGGGCGAAGTGGTTGAGCAGCTGCGGAGATGTCCGACGAAAACTCTGCTAACTGGTTGACGAGACCGATGAAGGACCTCAAGTCGGTGAGGTTAGCAGGGGTGGGAAAATCCGTGATGGCGCGGACCATTTCTGAGAGGGTGTACCCACAAAAGTCAACTGAAGACCTGGCCAGAACAAACTTGTCGGCATTTAGGGTAATGCCGTGCTTCCGGCACCTGTTGAGTACCTCGTAGATACGGCAGAGGTGATCCATATAATCCTCGTCGTACACGAGTATGTCGTCGACCACTTTCACGCAGTTTGCCAGACCTTGTAGAGCCATATCACCTCGAAGACAGAAAGCGTCTCCTGTAGCGGCGAATCCCATGGGGCCACGGCAATAACTGTAACGTCCATGCGGGGTGATGAAAGTTGTGAGTGGTCGGTCTTCTTCGGCAAGCTCTATCTGCCAGTATCCACACAAGGCGTCCATCGTCGTGAAGAAGCGCGCCTTCGGGTTCACACTGCGTATAGCTGCAAAGGGCGTGGGAGAAGGGTGCGCAGGACGAGACACCTGGCTGTTGAGCTTGGAGAGGTCAGTGGTGATCCGAACACCACCTTTAGGTTTTGCGACGACAACCATAGGGTGACACCATGGAGACGGGTCATCGCCGGTTGGTGCAATAATTTCTTGGGCGACCATGGAGTCCAGCTCGTTTTTGACCGCCTCGCGGAAGGCCAGGGGAACCAGTCGAGGGGTGTAAATAGCGAAGGGCTTCGCGTCGTCCCTCAGGTGGATCCTCATGGGGGGACCTGCCATCTTCTTGAGAGGCTTGGATTCCAGAGCGGACTTGGTCACCAGAACGTCGCTGAATTCCTTCAGGAAGTACTTCCGAGCATCCGAAGGAGAGGTGTCACTGGCAAGAGGCAGGGGTAGGGCGGCAGCAGGGTCGTTGCTGCTCCCTTTTTGCACCCTGTTGGCGTGTTTTACCTCAAGAATAGGTTTGGGGAAGTCCTGGGAGATGATGGCCAACTCTTGACAATGTCTGTAGGACAGCAAAGGAGTCGGGACACCGTTATGCACATCAATCCAGGCTTGACACGACCTGTTGCCAAAGGTGACTTGTGCTTGGAGTGAACCCAGGGCCGGGGTCATCTGTGAACCATCTGCCATAAAGCGGAGATCCTTGGGGGGCGGTCCTAGATCACTTGGAGAGAGCCCCAAGCATTGCAAATGCTGGGGACCGATGACTGTAGCATCAGCGCCGGTGTCGGGCAACATCTGAAGACGGGATGACACACTGCGGTAGGTCACAATGACACTGATGTACTGGGGGACTTTGGTCCTGGGACGCGGGGGGGAGCACACATTCCTAATATGGCTCGAGCGTTGTCCAGGGTCGTCATGCTTCTGATTGGAAGACTGTGGGCGGCCCTCTCTGGTGGAAGGGAGCTGAAGCTTCCGCCGACGCTGTCCCTTGGGTTTGTTGGAAGGGCAACACTTGTCATAGTGGCCCAGACGACCGCACACATTGCACTGGACGCGTTTGGCTGGGCACCGTACTGTGAGTGACCAGTGGCCCTTACGGTCACAACTGTTGCATGTAGACTCAGCAGCTGGACACACCTGTGTTCCGTGCTGCTTACCACAGTTGTTACAAAATGAACCGGGCGTGGACGTGGTGGGCGAAGGCGTAGGAGCAGACTTCTTGTCCTTCTTGTACCGGGACACAGCGCGTACAGCTGTAGGGGGAGCTCGGATGGCAGAGGTGGCACACCTGGCAGCCTCATAGGAGCGACATATCGTCAACACATCCTTGAGAGAAGAGGAAGAGTCGAGGGAGGTGAGGCGTTGGACAAGTTCCTCGTCCTTAACACCCATCAGGATCACCTGCTTCAACTGGGTCTCCTCGCACTGCTGGTGGTGGCCTAGACATATATCTACCTCTTCCGAGGCTCTCTTAAGGCGTACATAAAAGGCGTCAAAAGTCTCACCCTCCATCTGTCTGCAGCTAAACAATTCCCTCCTGCGCAGAGCTTCATTCTGCTGTCCTTTGATGTGCCGTTGTAGAATGTCCAGTACCTCCTCTACAGACAGCGAAGAGGTCGGAGGTACCTGCAGCGTATGTTCTAAGACACGCTGAATTTCCAAGGACAGGCACATACGCAGCTGGATGAGTTGTTTAGGCTGTGACAAACTCTGGAGATCCACCATTGTAGCATAATCAGTCCACCGTCGCCGCCATTCACGAAAAGTCTGGAAATTCACATCAGGCTTCAAGATGGGCGGTGTTTGAGCAGCTGCTTTAGGTGGGGCTGGTGGGCGTGAAGAGAGCATTGATGAGGTATCTGAACCATTCAGTACCGAGGCAGTGTTAGAGCCAGGGGCTTGGTTAACAGTGAGGCGAGATATCAAAGCTTCAAACCGTGCACTGTCTTCCACTCTCCGTTGGTGGTCTCGTTCTGCCTCTGCTTGCCTTCTGTGTTCATCCGCCACACGTCTGCTAGCTTCATCCTCGCGCCTTTCATCTCTCATAAACTTCATTAAAGCAATTATCTCTGGAGACAACGCTGAATATCGAGGTGAAGGGCTGCGCGATGTTGTGGGAGGTGGAGAGTCATGGTCAGCCTGGTCATCCATCTCTGCGGAGCTATCATCCGACTGACTCATCCGGGCGCTGGCTCCACGGCTACGTATGGCACGAGACATAACTACTTCATCTGTGTACTGTGTCTTAAATCAGTGTTGACCGGTCAGCCCGTCGTATCAACAAGATCTCAGACAAAAAATTAATTAAATACACAGATAAGTAGGTTATATATATAAAATATATATAAGGGAGCCGCCGCGGTCAGTGAGTGTTAGTACATGTATGTGTGTGTGCGCGCGTCTGGGTGGGAGCAGTCTTCTCAAGCTGTGAGGGGGGGTGGAGACGGCGAGGAGCGTCAGTTACCCCTCAGGCAAGACAAGAGGAGGATGTGAAAACTTTACTCCTTACAAATGCCCAGAACATGCCGTGTACCTTGGGAATCCTTTAGAACAAGGTCACACATGTATGGCACGAAACACACAATGCACTAAACACTTCACAGAAAATCACTGTCACTGACACTGCTCAAAGTTGCTAAACTCTTCGAGGAGGGGTGGCTGGCGGCGGTTGGTTGACACAGGGAAGGAGTCCATAAGCCGGCTTTCCACAAACAGTGCACTGTCACTCGTAATTATCCAGTAAAACCGGTTCACTGCGCCATATTCGTGTTCTGGGTAATAAGTTCAATATACAGGAGCGAACACAAACACCTGTATAGATTTTGTAGGTTCGATTTACTGGATAAGAGATATGTACACAAGGGGAGTAGCGCTCTTCAACCTGTCCGCTGGTCAACTGCTCTATAGACGACGTATGGCAAGTGATACATTAGCAGCTTCCAAACGTCGCCAGGCACATTAATTAAGCATGTGGGACATTGATAAATACATTGCCACACGCTACTAGCTAGGCTAAATAAATAATACATAAATAGAGCACATACATAATATACATAGCATAATATAAATACAGCATACAGAATATACATACAATTTGTGTTGTGTTGTATTGTAGGGAGAGTTGTTTTGTGTTGTAAGGAGAGTTGTGTTGTGTTGTATTGTAGGGAGAGTTGTGTTGTATTGTAGGGAGAATTGTATTGTGTTGTTTTGTAGGAAGAGTTATGTTTTGTTGTATTGTAGGGAGAGTTTGTTGTGTTATGTTGTAGGTAGAGATGTATTATGTTGTATTGTAGGGCGAGTTGTGTTTTGTTGTAGGGAGAGTTATGTTGTGCTGTATTGTATTGTAGGGAGAGTTGTATTGTGTTGTATTGTAGGGAGAGTTGTGTTGTGTTGCATTGTAGAGAGAGTTGTGTTGGGTTGTGTTGTAGGTAGAGATGTGTTGTGTTGTATTGTTGGGCGAGCTGTGTTGTGTTGTAGAGAGAGTTTTGTTATGTTGTAATGTAGGGAGAGTTGTGTTGTGTGTGTTGTAGGTTGAGTTTTGTTGTGTAGTATAGTAGGGAGAGTTGTGTTTTGTTGTAATGTAGGGAGAGTGTTGTTGTGTTTGTATTGTAGGGAGAGTTGTGTTGTCTTATATTGTAAGGAGAGTTGTGTTGTCGTGTATTGTAGGGAGAGTTGTCTTGTGTAGTATTGCAGGGAGAGTTGTGTTGTGTTGTATTGTACGGAGAGTTGTGGTGTGTTGCATTGTGCTGAGAGTTGTGTTGTGTTGTGTTGTATTATAGGGAGATATGTGTTGTCTTGTATTGTATGGAGAGGTGTGTTGTGTAGTATTGTAGGGAGAGTTGTGTTGTGTTGTATTTTAGGGAGAGTTGTGGGAGAGCTGTGTTGTGTTGTGTTGTAGGGAGAGTTGCGTTGTGTTGTATTGTAGCGAGAGTTGTGTTGTGTTGCATTGTAGGGAGAGTTGGGTTGCGTTGTATTATAGGCAGAGTTATGTTGTGTGGTATTGTAGGGAGAGTTGTGTTGTGTTGTAGGGAGAGTTGTGTTGTGTAATATTGTAGGGAGAGTTGTGTTGTGTTAGGTTGTAGGGACAGTTGTCTTGTATTGTAGGGAGTGTTGTGCAGTGTTGTATTGTAGGGAGAGTTGTGTTGTATTGTAGGGAGAGTTGTGTTGTGTTATAAGGAGAGTTGTGTTGTGTTGTATTGTAGCGAGAGTTGTTTTAAGTTGTAGAGAGTTTTGTGTTGTATTATAGGGGGGATTGTGATGTGTTGTGTTGTAGGGAGAGTTGTGTTGTGTTGTATTGTAGGGAGAGTTGTGTTGTATTGTATGGAGAGTCGTGTTGTGTTTGTATTGTAGGGAGAGTTGTGTTGTGTTGTAAGGAGAGTTGTGTTGTGTTGTAATGTAGGGAGAGTTGTGTTGTATTGTAGGGAGAATTCCTTCATAATTAGTCTATAGCATTTTTATATGACCCCCCAAAAAGGCCTAATTAATAATTTCGGTATTTTTCCGACGTGCCACCGGGGCCGGTAGTGACGTGACGCCACCGTCTACCGACTACTTACTCGAATTTCATATTTTACCGTCTAGCAGACGAATTTCAATCAAACGGCAACACTGCTGAAAAGTGCCTTCGTGACTTCCCTCGTTTTAACTTTAAATAGTATGTTTGTATTTTCCTATAAACACACAAGCGTAGTTGCACACACAAGCGTAGTTGTACACACAAATATGTCAAACGCACAGTAGTCGTGGCTGCTCCCATCGTAGGGATTTCAGGAATAATTTTGAAACTTTGATCACGAGGTGAAGGTTATAAAACTGTAAGTTTTATAATATATCCAACAATACAACTTCATCAAGCAACATCGACCTTGAGCTATGAACCAGACCAAGAATTCAATACGGAGTGATTTCCCACTTGCCGAAGTGTCTCAGCTGGAGCTGAGGCAGGCGAAGGGAGACTCGAGGACAAGCTAGCCAGCAATCAAAACGTTCACCAGTTGCCCGCGTAAATTTTGTGAACGAAGATTTATGAGTTTTACTCCACCAACATTGCCCCTATTTATTGCCACAACGCCCCCTGTTTCTTTGCCTTTTTTACCACAATGGGCAAGAGGAAAGATTTAACAAAAGAACAGATAGCGTCAATTATTAGTCTGCATAAGGACAAGAAACCTGTAAAGTTCAGATTTGGATTAAAGGATTACGAGATGATGGCGGGTTGGCAATACCTGGATACCAGTGCACAGCTGTCGGCCAGGGAAGTCTCGAAAAACTTCCCAACGTACGTTAACTGCTTTTAAGAGGCAACTTAATGCTAATCCACGTCTGTCAGCACGGGAATTGAAAGAAAAAACCCTGTACTTCTAGGTGATGTTTCTGTAAGGACCGTTTACCGCCGCATCCATGACGACCTGCGGTTTCGCAGCCACCACACACGCAAGAATCCCACCCTTGTTAAGAGGCAGCGTTGGGTCGCATTTGCCAAGGCTAACGCTCAGTGGGATACGACCAAGTGGCAGCACGTGCTATGAAATGATTAGGTAACGTTTTCAGGTACTGGAAGTCGTACTTGTAATGTGTGTAGGGCCCCGGGAATGATTCGCTTGACCCCACGTTGTGCTACCTGGGAATGTGATGCTGAACCGATTTAACTACTTGGAGCTGCTTTGTGATTATTTTGAAAAATTCCGCGTTGATGTGGTTATGCAGGATGGTGCCCCGTGTCACACAGCAAAATCTGTAATACAATGGCCTGTTGACTGTCAGGTATAGTTCATGAGTAATTGGCCAAGCAATTTGCCTGACGTTAACCCGATATATAATAAGTGGAGCATTATCAAGCTTCGTCGACAGGCAAGGACACAAATACCGTCCCCAAGCTGGAGACAGCCATTTGTGAGGAGTGGAATAATTTAGACTCACAAATAATCCACAACTTGGCATTCAGTTCCTTCACGCCTGCAGGAGTGTATCAAGAGAAAGGGGAGACTACCGGGAGTTTGTTAACTTCTCAGATTAATTTTTTATTAATATTTCATCTTGTTGTTTATGCCCGTCACGACCCAGCGCATAATGGCCATCACATACACACATACACTCTGTGGCCCTCACACACATGCACTCACTCTGTGGTCCTCACACACACACACACACACTCTGTGGCACTCACACACACACACACACACACACACACCACTCTGTGGCCCTCACATACACACCACGCTGTGGCCATCACACACACACCACTCTGTGGCCCTCACACACACACCACTCTGTGGACCTCACACACACACCACTCGGTGGCCCTCACACACACACCACTCTGTGGCCCTCACACACCCTGGGACCCTCACATACCCGGTGAACCTCACATACCCGGTAGTCCTCACACACCCAGTGGCCCTTACACACCCACTGGCCCTGACACACGCTGTGGTCCTGACACACTCTGTTGCTTTCACACAGTCTATGTGTGAAGGCTACAGGGTGTGTGAGGTCCACAGAGTGTGTGTAGGCCACAAGGTGTGTGAGGACCACAAGCTGTGTGAGGGCCACGGGTTAATTGAGGGTCACAGGTTATGTGAGGGCCATAGGTGATGCGAGGGCGTCCGGGTATGTGAGGGCCACAGGTTAAGTGAGGGCCTACAAGTTATGTGAGGGCTACGGGTTATGTGAGGGCTACGGGTTATGTGAGGGCCACGGGTTATGTGAGGGCCAACGGGCATGTGTGGGTCACAGGTTTTGTGAGGGCCACGGGTTATGTGAGGCCCAAAGGATGTGTGAGGGCCACAGGGTGTGTGTAGCCCACAAGGTGTGTGAGGACCAAGAGCTGTGTGAGGGCCACGGGTTATTTGAGGGCCACAGGTTATGTGAGGGCCATAGGTGATGCGAGGGCGTCCGGGTATGTGAGGGCCACAGGTTAAGTGAGGGTCCACAAGTTATGTGAGGGCTACGGGTTATGTGAGGGCTACGGGTTATGTGAGGGCCACGGGTTATGTGAGGGCCAAAGGGTGTGTGAGGGCCACTGGGTGTGTGAGGGCCATCGGGTGTGTGAGAGCCAACAGGGGTGTGAGACCCAAAGGGTATGTGAGGGCCACTGGGTGTGTGAGGGCCAAAGGATGGATAAGGGTTCCAGGGTGGGTGAGGGTCACAGGGTGGGTGAGGGTCATAGGGTGAGTCAGGGCCACAGAGTGGGTGAGGGCCACAGGGCCGGTGATGGTCACAGGGTGGGTAAGGGTCACATAGTGGGTGAAGATCACATGGTGGGTGAGGGTCACAGGGCTGGTGAAGGTCACAAGATGGGTGAGGGTCACAGGGTGTGCGATGATCACAGGGTGGATGAGGGTCACAGGGTGGGTGATGGTCAAAGGGCGGGTGAGGGTCACAGGGCGGGTGAGGGTCACAGGGTGTGCGATGATCACAGGGTGGATGAGGGTCACAGGGTGGATAAGGGTCACAGGGTGGGTGATGGTCACAGGGCGGGTGAGGGTCACAGGGCGGGTGAGGGTCACAGGGTGGGTGATGGTCACAGGGCGGGTGAGGGTCACAGGGTGGGTGAGGGCCACAGGGCGGGTGATGGTCACAGGGTGGGTGAGGGTCACAGGGTGGGTGAGGGTCACAGGGTGGGTGAGGGTCACAGGGTGGGTGAGGGTCACAGGGCGGGTGAGGGTCAGAGGGTGGGTGAGGGTCACAGGGCAGGAGAGGGTCAGAGGGTGGGTGATGGTCACAGGGTGGGTGAGGATCACAGGGTGGGTGAGGGTCACAGGTTGGGTGATGGTCACAGGGTGGGTGTGGGTCACAGGGCGGGTTACGGGTCACAGGGTGAGTGAGGGTCACAGAACGGGTGAGGGTCACAGGGCGGGTGATGGTCACAGGATGGGTAAGGGTCACAGGGTGGGTGAGGGCCACAGGGCAGGTGATGGTCACAGTACGGGTGAGGGTCACAGGGTGGGTGAGGGTCACAGGGTGGGTGAGGACTCACAGGGCGGGTGAGGGTCACAGAATGGGTGAGGGCCACTGGGCGGGTGATGGTCACAGGGTGGGTAAGGGTCACAGGGTGGGTGAGGGTCACAGGGCAGAGGAAGGTCACAGGGAGGGTGAGGGCTACAGGGCAGGTGATGGTCACAGTACGGGTGAGGGTCACAGGGTGGGTGAGGGTCACAGGGTGGGTGAGGGTCACCGGGTGGGTGAGGGTCACAGGGTGGGTGAGGGTCACAGGGTGGGTGAGGGTCACAGGGCGGGTGAGGGTCACAGGGTGTGTGAGGGTCACAGGGTGGGTGAGGGTCACAGGGCGGGTGAGGGTCACAGAGTGGGTGAGGGCCACAGGGCGGGTGATGGTCACAGGGTGGGTGAGGGTCATATAGCGGAGGAGGGTCACAGGGTGGGTGAGGGCCAAAGGGCAGGTGATGGTCACAGTACGGGTGAGGGTCACAGGGTGGGTGAGGGTCACAGGACGGGTGAGGGTCACAGGGCGGGTGAGGGTCAGAGAGTGGGTGAGAGTCACAGGGTGGGTGAGGGTCACAGGGTGGGTGAGGGCTACAGGGCAGGCGATGGTCACAGTACGGGTGAGGGTCACAGGGCGGGTGAGGGTCACAGGGTGGGTGAGGGTCACAGGGCGGGTGAGGGTCACAGGGCGGGTGAGGGTCATAGGGTGGGTGAGGGTCACAGCGCGGGTGAGGGTCACAGAGTGGGTGAGGGCCACAGGGCGGGTGATGGTCACAGGGTGGGTAAGGGTCACAGGGTGGGTGAGGGTCACAGGGCGGGTGATGGTCACATGGTGGGTGAGGGTCACAGGGCGGGTGAGGGTCACAGGGCGGGTGAGGGTCACAGGGTGGGTGAGAGCCACAGGGCGGGTGATGGTCACAGGGTGGGTAAGGGTCACAGGGTGGGTGAGGGTCACAGGGTGGTTGAGGGTCACAGGGCGGGTGAGGGTCACAGGGCGGGTGAGGGTCACAGGGTGGGTGAGGGTCACAGGACGGGTGAGGGTCACAGAGTGGGTGAGGGCCACAGGGCGGGTGATGGTCACAGGGTGGGTAAGGGTCACAGGGTGGGTGAGGGTCACAGGACGGGTGAGGATCACAGAGTGGGTGAGGGCCACAGGGCGGGTGATGGTCACAGGGTAGGTAAGGGTCACAGGGTGGGTGAGGGTCACATGGCGGAGGAGGGTCACAGGGTGGGTGAGGGCCACAGGGCAGGTGATGGTCACAGTACGGGTGAGGGTCACAGGGTGGGTGAGGGTCACAGGGTGGGTGAGGGTCACAGGGAGGGTGAGGGTCACAGAGTGGGTGAGGGCCACAGGGCGGGTGATGGTCACAGGGTGGGAAAGGGTCACAGGGTGGGTGAGGGTCACATGGCGGAGGAGGGTCACAGGGCGGGTGAGGGTCACAGGGTGGGTGAGGGTGACAGGACGGGTGAGGGTCACAGAGTGGATGAGGGCCACAGGGCGGGTGATGGTCACAGGGTGGGAAAGGGTCACAGGGTGGGTGAGGGTCACATGGCGGAGGAGGGTCACAGGGTGGGTGAGGGCCACAGGGCAGGTGATGGTCACAGTACGGGTGAGGGTCACAGGGTGGGTGAGGGTCACAGGGCGGGTGAGGGTCACAGGGCGGGTGAGGGTCACAGGGTGGGTGAGGGCCACAGGGCGGGTGATTGTCACAGGGTGGGTAAGGGTCACAGGGTGGGTGAGGGTCACATGGCGGAGGAGGGTCACAGGGTGGGTGAGGGCCAAGGGGCAGGTGATGGTCACAGTACGGGTGAGGGTCACAGGGTGGGTGAGGGTCACAGGGCGGGTGAGGGTCACAGGGCGGGTGAGGGTCAAAGGGCGGGTGAGGGTCACAGGGTGGGTGATTGTCACAGGGCGGGTGAGGGTCACAGAGCGGGTGAGGGTCACAGGGTGGGTGAGGGTCACAGGGTGGGTGAGGGCTACAGGGCAGGTGATGGTCACAGTACGGGTGAGGGTTACAGGGCGGGTGAGGGTCACAGGGTGGGTGAGGGTCACAGGGCGGGTGAAGGTCACAGGGCGGGTGAGGGTCACAGGGTGGGTGAGGGTCACAGGGCGGGTGAGGGTCACAGAGTGGGTGAGGGCCACAGGGCGGGTGATGGTCACAGGGTGGGTAAGGGTCACAGGGTGGGTGAGGGTCACAGGGTGGGTGAGGGTCACAGGGCGGATGAGGTTCACAGGGCGGGTGAGGGTCACAGGGTGGGTGAGGGTCACAGGACGGGTGAGGGTCACAGAGTGGGTGAGGGCCACAGGGCGGGTGATTGTCACAGGGTGGGTAAGGGTCACAGGGTGGGTGAGGGTCACAGGGTGGGTGAGGGTCACAGGGCAGGTGAAGGTCACTGGGCGGGTGAGTGTCACAAGGTGGGTGAGGGTCACAGGACGGGTGAGGATCACAGAGTGGGTGAGGGCCACAGTGCGGGTGATGGTTACAGGGTGGGTAAGGGTCACAGGGTGGGAGAGGGTCACAGGACGGGTGAGGGTCACAGGGTGGGTGAGGGTCATAGGGTGGGTGAGGGTCACAGGGCGGGTGAGGGTCACAGGGCAGGTGATGGTCACAGTACGGGTGAGGGTCACAGGGTGGGTGAGGGTCATAGGGTGGGTGAGGGTCACAGGGCGGGTGAGGGTCACAGAGTGGGTGAGGGCCACAGGGCGGGTGATGGTCACAGGGTGGGTAAGGGTCACAGGGTGGGTGAGGGTCACATGGCGGAGGAGGGTCACAAGGTGGGTGCGGGCTACAGGGCAGGTGATGGTCACAGTACGGGTGAGGGTCACAGGGCGGGTGAGGGTCACAGGGTGGGTGAGGGTCATAGGGCGGGTGAGGGTCACAGGGCGGGTGAGGGTCACAGGGTGGGTGAGGGTCACAGGACGGGTGAGGGTCACAGAGTGGGTGACGGCCACAGGGCGGGTGATGGTCACAGGGTGGGTAAGGGTCACAGGGTGTGTGAGGGTCACAGGGCGGGTGAGGGTCACAGGGTGGGTGAGGGTCACAGGGCGGGTGAGGGTCACAGGGTGGGTGAAGGCCACAGGGCGGGTAAGGGTCACAGGGTGGGTGAGGGTCACAGGGTGGGTGAGGGTCACAGGGCGGGTGAGGGTCACAAGGCGGGTGAGGGTCACATGGTGGGTGAGGGTCACAGGACGGGTGAGGGTCACAGAGTGGGTGAGGGCCACAGAGCGGGAGATGGTCACAGGGTGGGTAAAGGTCACAGAGTGGGTTAGGGTCACAATGTTGGTGAGGGTCAGAGGGCGGGTGAGTGTCACAGGGTGGGTGAGGGTCACAGGACGAGTGAGGATCACAGAGTGGGTGAGGGCCACAGTGCGGGTGATGGTCACAGGGTGGGTAAGGGTCACAGGGTGGGTGAGGGTCACACGATGGGTGAGGGTCACAGAGTGGTTGAGGGCGACAGGGCGGGTGATGGTCACAGGGTAGGTAAGGGTCACAGGGTGGGTGAGGGTCACAGGACGGGTGAGGGTCACAGAGTGGGTGATGGCGACAGGGCCGGTGATGGTCACAGGGTAGGTAAGGGTCACAGGGTGGGTGAGGGTCACAGGGCAGGTGATGGTCACAGTACGGGTGAGGGTCACAGGGTGGGTGAGGGTCATAGGGTGGGTGAGGGTCACAGGGCGGGTGAGGGTCACAGAGTGGGTGAGGGCCACAGGGCGGGTGATGGTCACAGGGTGGGTGAGGGTCACAGGGTGGGTAAGGGTCACAGGGTGGGTGAGGGTCACATGGCGGAGGAGGGCCACAGGGTGGGTGCGGGCTACAGGGCAGGTGATGGTCACAGTACGGGTGAGGGTCACAGGGCGGGTGAGGGTCACAGGGTGGGTGAGGGTCACAGGGCGGGTGAGGGTCACAGGGCGGGTGAGGGTCACAGGGTGGGTGAGGGTCACAGGACGGGTGAGGGTCACAGAGTGGGTGAGGGCCACAGGGCGGGTGATGGTCACAGGGTGGGTAATAGGGTGTGTCAATTTAGGGGGTGAACTGGCTAAATTGAAAATCGAGTAATTTGGTAGCAATTTATTGTAGTCTTTAAGCATGCAAAACAATATTCTGGCATAAATTTTTTTTTATAATAAGTCCTACCTACATCAAATGGATTTTTAAATGTACATATTTGTGAATTTATAACATAACCAGCGTTTGCACACATGTTACTGTTTCAAGTTTCAAATTATTATATTTATTATCCGTAGTCTATTTGAAAGTAACCAATGCCTTCATACTCTCTTTGCTTTGGTTTCTTGTCATCAGTAGTCTGCTTGCTATTTGTGCTTTGATGTAACCTTCTCGCCTCTCGTGGCTGTAAACATGGCCCGTTGCTTCTGTGACCATTTTCAGACATCTCTCCACACTTTGAGTGTGGGAAGGCCACTTCGGCACCTGCATTGGAGTCTCTTTAAGGTTTCTCAATTCTTGGCTAGTTAGACTTGTTGTCAATGGTGGCTCTAAGACTTCCAAACTCAAGTCAACCAATTCTGACAATTTGGTGGCATTGACGTTTATTGGGGGAACTTTTCTTGAATGAAACGAACAGTCTCCCAACTGGTCGTCATCTATTAGCGTTCCTCTAATCTTTAGAATGACTTCTACAGCCTCGGTTCGGATATTGGTACATTGACTGCAAAGCATTGCTTGCAAAACTGCTTCTGATCGAGCATACCAAGCGGACCTTCTTGCCACAGGTAACACGATGTCCCTCACTACCTTCCTCTGTGTTCTTACTAGCTGCAATTGAAACAAAAGGTGATTGGGCCCATCCACCCATATAGGATTAAGTTTCACACTAAACCACTGGGGAAGATAAACTCCAATAATAAATTCAACAATTAACCTCAAATTCTTCAGCACTTTGCCCTTCAATTCGTGTTTGGAAATCCAAATCCTGCAGAAACGAAGAGCTGTAGTTAACCAACGGCTGTGACTGACAGGTCCAATCTCCAAGAGAGCCAATGACTGAGGCACTTCTCCTGATCTTATTGCTTGGGCAATACGATAAGCATAGGATTGATCTGTGCTGAGATCTTTGATGACTCCTTCAGACAACGCCGGAAGGGGAGGGCCAACTTCGACCTTTGGAAAGGTTGTATTTATTTCTAGTTGTGTTGCTTCATCCAGCATGATGCCAAGGGGACCTGACCACTTGTTGTTGCTCTTTGTAGGACCATCAAGTTCCTGGATGAGATGACGAAGAGGTAGCTCGCCTGTATGTAAATCACATACAATCCAAACAAGTCTTCTTCCTAGTTTTTTCTCTAAATGCGTCATTACACCCCCCTGCCATCCGGTGTTCACTGCAGTTGAATCTCCACCAACAGCCTGTAGTGAACTGCCAAGTCCTCTCTCCTGAACCCAACATAAAATATGATCAGCAATGACCTCTGCATGTTTCTTCCCTTCTACTTCAGTTTCGGGAGCAAAGTGAAACAAAAACCGACCACCAGGCTCAGAACAGACAGAGTAGTGTTCTTCTTTGATGAGACCTGGAAACTTTCTGTTCACTCCCTCTACTTCTAGCAAAACTTTTGTGTCATCTATTCTTCCATCAAACAAAAGACAGGAGAGCCCTCCCTCGCTTAAATCTTTTTCATGCTGATCAGATATTTCCTTCATTATTATTTCTTGTGCTCTTCTAATTTTATTATGATCTATCACCAAAGATACATCCTCTCGGCTGATGAGGCCTGCATCTATCCAAGCGGCAGTTGCAATTTCTGCAGCCTCACGAAGTCCAGCATGGTGGCGAATACTAGCTAAAGCAATGTTTGAAATATTTCTTGTGTTGTATTTCATTTTCTTTGGTAAAGGTTCAGATGGCTCTTTGGAACTATCATCTGATGTTGCTTCCTGTTCATCAGAAGAACTATCAAAGAAGTGATAAACATCTTGACACAGCTCTTCCTCTCTTTGGATGGCTTCTTCACTCTTCATTTTCTTCTTTTGTTCCCTCTCTCGGATTTGTTCTCTCTTCTTGGCATTAGCAATCTGCTTCTTTGTTTCTGAATAATCTATTGAACCCATTTGCATACTTCCTTGGCCTTCTGCCTTTGTCCTCTGTGCCTTTATAAATTCAAGCTCTAAAACAGGGATCGTCTTTTCACGAGGACAACCACAATCAATGTGGGAATTATTTTCTCTCTTACCTGAGTGAGAACAGTTGGATTCAGAACATAATTGTATGGAGCACTTGCAGGTCAAAATGTCAAACAGAGTATCAAGTGTGTGCAGAAATTCATTTTTCCTGGCCAAGTTTCCTTTACCAAGTGATGTTTCAACTGCTTTGTGCCATAATTTCGTTAGTTTTAGCTCAATAGTTCGACACTGATTAATCACAGGTGGTTTGAATAGTGCATTAGCTTTTGTCCATTGATGCAGAAGAGGGACTATCATGTCATTTTTGAGTTCTTTATCTGTATAGTTCCTTCTGTCCTTTGCATTTTTTTCTCGAAGGAGTAACCCTAATCTTAGCATGTCTCTCACTGTTGGAAGTTCTGATACAGGAAGCTCCTTCCCTTTCCCAACTAGCAGGCTCAAGTGGGTTGACAACGGACTTCTTGTCTTCAATTTTGACATCTTCACACTATCTGACAAATAGAAAAATATTTCAATGTTTCATAATTCAATTGTTGTTTCAAAAAATATCAATTTGTTTATCAAAAATGCTGTAACAGAAATAACATAATAATTTCTTAGAACATAATGTTTTATACAATGATATAAGTAACTGCGACAATCAATATGCCCTACTTACAATAATTAAAATATAGAATTCGTCTGGTAGAGTAGGTGCAAGTGCAATGAGAGCAAACCACCGTCTATGATATCTAGAAGGAGAGTGAGCCGGGCGCCTTATCCTCACGCTTGGTACAAGTCAAAACAAGAATTAAACTGTCCCACACGGAGAGCCTGTTCATGTTCATGCTCTGACATGCATATTGTACACAAGCTATAGAACCATAAAATACTCCATAATCCATATGCTTACATGAGATTAGTTAATATCAAGTGAATAATTCTAATCAAGTCTCATTAATTTCTTGAAATACTGATATTTGAAACTTTAAGGTATAATTGATGTAGGTGAGGGTTATTTCAATTCATTTTTGTTTGCTAATCTCAAGTTTAGACATAAAGAGGCACAATATTTTGACTACCAAATTTGATTTTTAACATGACAAAATTGACACACCCTAGTGGGTAAGGGTCACAGGGTGGGTGAGGGTCACATGGCGGAGGAGGGTCACATGATGGGTGAGGGCCACAGGGCAGGTGATGGTCACAGTACGGGTGAGGGTCACAGGGTGGGTGAGGGTCACAGGGCGGGTGAGGGTCACCGGGTGGGTGATTGTCACAGGGCGGGTGAGGGTCACAGGGTGGGTAAGGGTCACAGGGTGGGTGAGGGTCACAGGGTGGGTGAGGGTCACTGGGCGGGTTAGGGTCACAGGGTGGGTGAGGGTCACAGGGTGGGTGAGGGTCACAGGGCGGGTGAGTGTCACAAGGCGGGTGATGGTCACAGGGCAGGAGAGGGTCACAGGTTGGGTGATGGTTACAGGGTGGGTGAGGGCCACAGGGCGGGTGATGGTCACAGGGTGGGTAAGGGTCACAGGGTGGGTGAGGGTCACATGGCGGAGAAGTGTCACAGGGTGGGTGAGGGCCACAGGGCAGGTGATGGTCACAGTACGGGTGAGGGTCATAGGGTGGGTGAGGGTCACAGGGCGGGTGAGGGTCACAGGGTGGGTGAGGGTCAAAGGGCGGGTGAGGGTCACAGGGCGGGTGAGGGCTACAGGGTGGGTGATTGTTACAGGGCGGGTGAGGGTCACAGGGTGGGTGAGGGTCACAGGGTGGGTGAGGGTCACAGGGTGGGTGAGGGTCACTAGGCGGGTGAGGGTAACACGGTGGATGAGGGTCACAGGGTGGGTGAGGGTCACAGGGAGGGTGAGGGTCACTGGGCGGGTGAGGGTCACAGGGTGGTTGAGGGTCACAGGGTGGGTGAGGGTCACAGGGCGGTTGAGGGTCACAGGGCAGGAGAGGTTCACAGGTTGGGTGATGGTTACAGGGTGGGTGAGGATCACAGGGTGGGTGAGGGTCACAGGGTGGGTGAGGGTTGCATGGCTGGTGAGGGTCACAGGGTGGGTGAGGGTTACATGGCGGGTGAGGGTCACAGGGCGGGTGAGGGTCACAGGCAGGTAAGGGTCACAGGGTGAGTGATGGTCACAAAGGTGGGTGAGGGCCACATGGTGGGCGAGGGTCACAGGCGGGTGAGGGTCACAGGGTGGTTGTGGGTTACAGGGCGGGTGAGGGTCACAGTGTTGGTGATGGTCACAGGGTGTTTGAGGGTTACAGGGCGGGTGAGGGCCAAAGGGAGGGTGAGGGTCACAGGATGGGTGAGGGTCACAGGGCGTGTGAGGGCCATAGATTATATGAAAGCGACTGGGTGTATGAGGGCCCCCTTGTGTTTAAGGGCCACAGGTTGTGTGAGGGCCACTCGGTGTTTGGGGGCCACAGGTTGTATGAGGCCACTGGGTGTTTGAGGGCCATAGGTTGTGTGAGGGCCACTGGGTGTGTGAGGGTCACTGGGTGTTTGAGGGCCACTGGTTGGATGAGGGCCGCTCGGTGTGTGAGGGCCACCGGGTGTTTGAGGGCTATAGGTTGTGTGAGGGCCACCGGGTGTTTGAGGGCTATAGGTTGTGTGAGGGCCACCGGGTGTTTGAGCACCACCAGAAGTGTGAGGGCCACCGGGAGTGTGAGGGCCAGCGGGTGTGTGAGGACCAACAGGTGTGCGAGGGTTACTGGGTGTGTGAGAGCCAACAGGTGTGTGAGGGCCAACAGGTGTGAGGGTCACTGAGTGTGCGAGGGCCAGCGGGTGTGTGAGGGCCAATGGGTGTGTGAGGGCCAACAGGTGTGTGAGGGCCAACGGGTGTGTGAGGGCCAACAGGTGTATGAGGGCCAACGGGTGTGTGAGAGTCAACGGGTGTGTGATGGCCAACAGGTGTGTGAGGGACAACGGGTGTGTGAGCGTCACCGGGTGTGTGATGGCCACAGGTTATATGAGGGCCACAGGTTGTGTGATTGCCACAGGTTGTGTGAAGGCCACCGGGTGTTTGAGGGCCTCAGGTTGTGTGAGGGCCTGAGGTTGTGTGACTGCCAACAGGTGTGTGAGGGTCACCGGATGTGTGAGTGCCACAGGTTGTGTTAGGGCCACTCTTTGTGTAAGGGCCATTGGGTGTGTAAGCGTCACCGGGTGTTTGAGGGCCACCGAGTGTGTGAGGGCCACAGTTTGTGTGAGTGGCCACCGGTTGTGTAAGGACTACCGGGTGTTTTCGGGCCACCGGGTGTGTGATGGCCACAGGTTGTGTTAGGGCCACCTTGTGTGTTAGGGCCACCGGTTGTGTGAGAGCCTTCGGGTGTGTGAGGGCCACCGGGAGTGTGAGGGCCACCTGGTGTGTGAGGGCCACCGGGTGTGTGTTGACCATCGGCTGTATAAAGACAACAGGGTTTGTGAGGGCCACCGGGCGTGTGAGGGCCACTGGGTGTGTGAGGGCATAGCGTTTGTATGAACCACAGGGTTTTTGAGGGCCATAATGTGTGTGTGCAGGCCGTAAGATATGCCTGGGCCACAGGGTATGTGAGGGGCCATTCATTATGTGAAGGCCACGTTGTGTGTGGGGCCACAGCGTGAGTGAGGGCCTCAATTCGCACTGATCAAAGTGCGTGACGTTTACAAATGAGTGACACGTGACCACTACACTCGGGTATAAGGTGCAAGTCACCTTCAGCTTATGTGAACCGACACTAATTCAGACGTCTTTTATTATATACAAACTTGCAAAGCACAATGACTGCCTCATGACCAAGGCCCTCCTCATGTGTTCAAATACTGAGAGAGGAAGTTAGTGGTTTGTGTGGTAATGTTGACGTTGTGTCCGGCACCTAAGACACACTAGGCTGCTCGCTACTTCAATTCAATTCAATTTCAATTGTTTATTCCTTGATAGAGGAAGCGGGATCCTAGTGCTGTCACTAGGTACCCCTGTACAATGACACCAGAAGCATCTGGCACGTGTGACAAGTATATACGGTATAAATATTATAAAGGGGCTTACTAAAGCTAAAGGAAGGAAGGATATTCCTTGAACACATAACACTGCCCTGCATAGTTTTTGAGGTTTGTGTATTATTAAGCTTTTCTGGGTTTATTTTGCATCCTGATCTCAAAAATGTTATCCATATTGCTCAATCAGGTCAGAATTTTGTGCTATAGCATTTTAAGCGGAGATTCAGGTAAAATATTGGCATTTTTCGCTCAAAATGGGGTCCTCATATTTGTTCATTAAAAAAATCATCCGAAACATTGGCAAGCCTCACAGAAAAGATTTCGGTCAGTTTTAATGCCCTTACGATGCATTTAAATACACCCACGTGCTCGCCGGCCATTTAAATGTCCGCCGTGACGCAAAGGAAAAGAGTATATGTCCGTGTTTTTTTACATTTATTTTTTCACAATTAAATTTCTTTTTCATCTGGTGGTACATGGCATGTACTAGCAACCACCCCTATGTGCCTCTAAAGTCTAGACCCTCAGTCAGTGTTGTAGTGATGGGTTGTCAGACCACAGCTTACATGGCAAGGAAGGCCAGACTTGACCGGACATTATGGGGGTCAAGTGTAAGGGTATCCCCCGCGGGTGCTCAAGGGTGTTACAAATCAACTAGCTCCCCTTCCCATGTCACACGGCCAACAAACATGTAAGAAGGCACCAGCCGACTCTCTCCCAATATACACACTATCCTACACCGCAGAGGAAGGCCAGACTTGACCCGACATTAGGGGGGTCAAGTGTAGGGTATCTCTCACGGTTGACCAAGGGTTATAAATCAGCCAGGCTCCCCTGACATGTGACACGGCACCACAACAAACATGTAAGAAGGCACCAGCCGACTCTCTCCCAATATACAATAACCTACATCGCTGAAGAAGTCCAGACTTGACCCGACATTAGGGAGGTCAAGTGTAGGGTAACTCTCACGGCTGACCAAGGGTTATAAATCAGTCAGGCTCACCTCTCATGTCACGGCCCCATCTGATGACTTTCCCAGAAGATACAACTTATAGTCTCTGAAAAAGTCCAGACCTGACCCTACATTAGCAAGGGCAAATGTAAGGAGATCCTTCGCCGCCCCCCGGATCAGCTCAACCTGACGGCTGGTCTTCCAATATATAGGACGCCCGAGCCCTCCCTCAGAGAGTGTGTCTTGTGACCAGGAAGGGCCAGCTACCACGTCCCCAGTCCCGCTCGAGAGAAGCCCGCCACTAAGTGTAACGAAGTCTCAGCCGGGTCCACCGACAAAGTGCTGTCAACTCCACGTGTAACAGTAAGTGCTGGCTGTGTAGACTGTGGAAGTGCAGTGATCCCGAACCTCCCCAACGATCGACTTAGTGAAGTGTCCATTCTAATTGTGAGGTTAGGTTATACGAGAACACCATAGTCTATCATAAATTGTGTACGAACCCCCCCATTAATCCCCCCTATTGAACTAGTATGATAAAGCTGTAACACGCATTGGTGTTTTATATACTACACTTGTACTGTGCCTGTGTTAATATACAGTGTTGACATCACACCCTCGAGACACGCTACCATTTCCTCTCGCTATTATATTCTACTACTATAACCTCCTAACTTACCTCTTCATGTGAGATTTTGTCTCATTACAGTGTCTCTCGAGACTTCAAGAAAGTGGGAGTGTGTGCGTCTCTCTCTCTCTCTCTCTCTCTCTCTCTCTCTCTCTCTCTCTCTCTCTCTCTCTCTCTCTCTCTCTCTCTCTCTCTCTCTCTCTCTCTCTCTTACACACACACACACGCATATTTCTAATCATATACACACCTGTTTTTTCTTCTTACAGAGTTGTACATTTAATCATGAATCGGAAGTGCAAGAACGACCCGAACAGGTTTTGCTATATGTGCGGTTGTGTAACAATGACAGACCGACAGTGCACCATTACTCCCCTAGTGAAAAACTTATATCATGCATACTTTGGAATGAAACTTGGAGACCAAGATAAAGCTTTTGCCCCTCACATATGCTGCAAAACATGTGTTGAAAATCTGCGGCGCTGGTGCAACAAGAAGATTCAACGTCTACCATTTGGCATTCCTATGGTATGGAGGGAAGGCAGAGATCATACCACGGACTGTTACTTCTGCATGACAAACCTTCAGGGTGTGTTATACTAATACATCAATACTAATATATCAAATGCAGTATGTTCATGCATTCTTAAATATATCTGTAAGTTAATATGTTATGCTATCTTGATACTAAATCTTTCGTTCACATTTCAGGTATAAACAGGAAGAACAAACATCATGTTAAGTATCCAGATGTATCCTCAGCCATCAAACCAGTTCCTCACGGACCAGGAATACCAATTCCAACTCCACCAGAAAACTATAGGGACATGATACTCGATGACGATCATGATATCGATGAAGACATAGAAGAGACTGACGCTTCTAGTACATACTTGCCCACAGCTTCTGCAAAAGAGCTCATACCCTTCAGTCAAGCTGAGTTGAATGATTTAAAAAGAGACTTGTGCTTGTCTAAG
Source organism: Homarus gammarus (assembly GCA_958450375.1). Taxonomy (NCBI): domain Eukaryota; kingdom Metazoa; phylum Arthropoda; class Malacostraca; order Decapoda; family Nephropidae; genus Homarus; species Homarus gammarus. Next base: position 51,112 of record CAUDMG010003476.1, read on the forward strand.
GAGTCAGCTCAACTACTAGGATCACGGCTCTGGGAACACAATGTCTTAGCACCAGGAACAACATTTGCCTGGTACCGTAACCGTGACAAGGAATTTCGCAAGTTCTTCAGTTTTGACAAGGAAACTTCATTGGTGTATTGCAACAATATCAGTGGACTCATTGCAGCTATGGGAATATCATACAATATATCAGAGTGGCGGCTCTTCATTGACTCAACAAAAAGAAGCTTGAAAGCTGTGTTGCTGTTCAATGGAAACCAGGTCGCGTCTGTTCCGGTGGGGCATTCAGTGCAGATGGATGAGAACTACAACAACATGGAGTATCTGTTAACTGCTCTCAAGTATAAAGACCACAATTGGAAGATCTGTGGAGACTTGAAGGTAATTTAATACACCAAAAACAGTTGCTTTCAAAAATTGATATTTTGTTGACAGTTTTTCTAATAGGCAATTATGTCTGCCGACATACTGTCAAATTATGAAGTGTTAATATTTTTTAATAATAAAACTATTCAGCTAAACATATTTTTAATCTGTTTTTTCCACAGGTTGTGTCCATGGTGCTGGGCCTACAAGGTGGTTACACCAAGTTTCCATGTTTCCTCTGTCTGTGGGATAGTCGAGCAGACAAGCAGCACTACATGCAACGTGACTGGCCTGCAAGAAATGGACTTACTCCAGGTTCTCACAATGTTGTTGCCCATGCTCTGGTGAATCCGCAGAACATTCTTCTTCCGCCACTGCACATCAAGCTCGGTCTGTTCAAAAACTTTGTAAAGGCACTGGACAAAAAAAGCCAGGCTTTCAATTTTCTGAAAGAAAAATTTCCAAAAGTCAGTGAGGCAAAGCTGAATGCAGGAATTTTTGATGGCCCTCAGATCAGAGAGCTTTTCAAAGATCCCAAGTTTGATTGCAGCATGGATGTAAATGAGAAGAAAGCCTGGCATGCCTTTAAGTCTATTGTCTCCAATTTTCTTGGCAACTACAGAAGTCTAGAGTATGGACGAGTTGTTGAGGACCTACTTCTGAGCTACAAAGTTCTTGGTGCACGCATGTCCATCAAGATGCACTTCCTCAGCTCCCACTTGGACTACTTTCCAGAGAACTGTGGTGATGTGAGTGAGGAACAAGGAGAACACTTCCATCAAGATATTCGTGTAATGGAGGAGCGGTACCAGGGTCGCTGGGATATCAACATGCTCGCCGACTACTGTTGGTGTCTGAAACGGGACGCCCCAGACACCAACCACCAAAGAAACTCTCTGCAACAGCCATTTATGCATGTCTAACTGAAAAGGCATATATGTAGTTGACATATTTTGGTCCTATGTGTTGTGGTTACATTTCTTATGATATATTTTGCATAAAAATTTTGACATCATATTTAAGATTTTCGATTTTTTCCTAATTCCCATAGCATAAAAATCTGACCTCATGGGGCAAAATGAATGGCATTTTTGGAATCAGCACGCAAAATACAAAAAGAATCAGCTAAGAAAGCCCGCGCCTCATGAATTTTTTTTTCAAATGCAGCCCAGTGTAATCAATATTATTTACAAAATATCTGGCAGGCGTCACGGAAGCGTTTTGTGTGGGGACATCTTAGGAGGTAGTGGAAAAGAGTGCTGCTGTCGGGTCTTCTGCATAATGCACAAGAGCGTTGCTCAGGGGATGCGGGGATACCATTCTCGCTCACTACTTATCAGTCATCTACAGCTAATATTTTTTTCGAAAGTTATTTGTTCGAGAAATTTATTTTTCTTAATGTTCTGAAGTTTGTCTAGTATTTTCGAATCAGTGACCATCCGAAGGTGAAGTGACGTACAGAGAATGGGAGGTGGTAGGGGGTGGGGGGGGGGGGCAGCAGGGAGGGAAGTGGAGGAGATGATCCTCTACAGTAACGGTATCCATGAATGATGAACTATTAACTCTCAGTTGAGGCTGAAATTTATATCTATCATTTTCCTCGTCTGCTATATTATTTTGGAAAGCAACTAGCACATGGGAATGAAGAATCACTGCAATTATCATCAAACCTCGTCTTGTTCACACTATGGCCAAGTTTAACATGAATAGTATGAATGTTATCTGCATAATATAGCAGATGAGGAAATAATTGATATAAACTTGAGCCTCAACTGAGTGTTAACAGTTCATCATTCACGGATACCGTTACTGTACTGTAGGTAGAAGGGCATCTCCTCCACTTCCCTCCCTGCTGCCGCCCCCCCACCCACCTCCTCCACCTGGCTATACCACCGCCCACTAGGCAAGAGATACGATTTAATAACAGTCTATTTAATGCATCCTCGTGTTTCGAAGCCGGATTTGGTAAAACGTTGCTCTGATCACCTAAGAGGCACAGGTGGTCCCTATTTGAGGTTGACGGCGCCATTAGCTCGTTGAACAGGCTTTGTGTGAAATATAACAGAGTTTAGGACTGTGTTAGTGTCCTGGTGGCCCAGAGGTAGCGTTCCCCAGTCACAATTATAAGATCGTGGGTTCGAATCCTGGCGGGGTGAGGTGTTGATTATATGTAGAAGTCCTCATGCTTTAATGGGCTAATGAAATATATATGGATCCTCGTGTTTTGAAGCCGGATTTGGTAAAACGTTGCTCTGATAACCAAAGGGGCAAGGGTGGTCCCCATTTAAGGTTCACGGCGCCATTAGTTCGTTGAACAGGCTTTGTGTGAAATATAACAGAGTCTAGGACTGCTTTTGTGTCCTGGTGCACCAGAGGTAGCGTTCCCCGGTCACAATTATAAGATCGTGGGTTCGAATCCTGGCGGGGTGAGGTGTTGATTATATGTAGAAGTCTGCGTGCTTTATTGGGCTAATGAAATATATATATATATATATATATATATATATATATATATATATATATATATATATATATAAATATATACAATCAACACCTCAACCCGCCAGGATTCGAACCCACGGCCCACAAGCCTATGACTGTGACCGGGGAGCGCTAACCGCTGGACCACCAGGATGCTAAAGGCAGTCCTAGACTTTGTTATATTTCACACAAAGCCTGTTCAACGAGCTTATGGCGCCGTGAACCTCTAATGGGGACCACCCGCACAACTTAGGTGGTCAGAGTAACGTTTTACCAAATCCGGCTTCGAAACACGAGGATCCATATATATTTCATTAGCCCAATAAAGCACGCGGACTTCTACATACAATCAACACCTCAACCCGCCAGGGTTCGAACCCACGGCCCACAAGCCCATGACTGTGACCGGGGAACGCTAACCGCTGGACCACCAGGATGCTAAAAGCAGTCCTAGACTTTGTTATATTTCACACAAAGCCTGTTCAACGAGCTTATGGCGCCGTGAACCTCTAATGGGGACCACCCGCACCACTTAGGTGGTCAGAGTAACGTTTTACCAAATCCGGCTTCGAAACACGAGGATCCATATATATTTCATTAGCCCAATAAAGCACGCGGACTTCTACATACAATCAACACCTCAACCCGCCAGGATTCGAACCCACGGCCCACAAGCATATGACTGTGACCGGGGAACACTAACCGCTGGACCACCAGGATGCTAAAAGCAGTCCTAGACTTTGTTATATTTCACACAAAGCCTGTTCAATGAGCTTATGGCGCCGTGAACCTCTAATGGGGACCACCCGCACCACTTAGGTGGTCAGAGTAACGTTTTACCAAATCCGGCTTCGAAACACGAGGATCCATATATATTTCATTAGCCCAATAAAGCACGCGGACTTCTACATACAATCAACACCTCAACCCGCCAGGATTCGAACCCACGGCCTACAAGCCTATGACTGTGACCGGGGAACGCTAACCGCTGGACCACCAGGATGCTAAAAGCAGTCCTAGACTTTGTTATATTTCACACAAAGCCTGTTCAACGAGCGTGCTTTATTGGGCTAATGAAATATATAAATATATATATATATATATATATATATATATATGTATATATATATATATATATGTATGTATATATATATATAATCAACACCTCAACCCGCCTGTTCAACGAGCTTATGGCGCCGTGAACCTCTAATGGGGACCACCCGTACCACGTAGGTGGTCAGAGTAACGTTTTACCAAATCCGGCTTCGAAACACGAGGATCCATATATATTTCATTAGCCCAATAAAGCACGTGGACTTCTACATACAATCAACACCTCAACCCGCCAGGATTCGAACCCACGGCCCACAAGCCTATGACTGTGACCAGGGAATGCTAACCGCTGGACCACCAGGATACAAAAGCAGTCGGCTAATGAAATATATATGGATCCTCGTGTTTCGAAGCCGGATTTGGTAAAACGTTACTCTGACCACCTACGTGGTACGGGTGGTCCCCATTAGAGGTTCACGGCGCCATAAGCTCATTGAACAGGCTTTGTGTGAAATATAACAAAGTCTAGGACTGCTTTTGTATCCTGGTGGTCCAGCGGTTAGCGTTCCCCGGTCACAGTCATAGGCTTGTGGGCCGTGGGTTCGAATCCTGGCGGGTTGAGGTGTTGATTGTATGTAGAAGTCTGCGTGCTTTATTGGGCTAATGAAATATATATGGATCCTCGTGTTTCGAAGCCGGATTTGGTAAAACGTTACTCTGACCACCTACGTGGTACGGGTGGTCCCCATTAGAGGTTCACGGCGCCATAAGCTCGTTGAACAGGCTTTGTGTGAAATATAACAAAGTCTAGGACTGCTTTTGTATCCTGGTGGTCCAGCGGTTAGCGTTTCCCGGTCACAGTCATAGGCTTGTGGGCCGTGGGTTCGAATCCTGGCGGGTTGAGGTGTTGATTGTATGTAGAAGTCCGCGTGCTTTACTGGGCTAATGAAATATATCTATATATATATATATATATATATATATATATATATATATATATACTGTATATATATATATATATATATGTATGTATATATATATATATATATATATATATATATATATATTCAGAAATTTGAGTGTAATTTCAAACGCTGGGCCATTGGAGATACTGAGTTTCAAGGTCGTCTAAGGGGGGACAGTGCTTATCAACAGTAGTGAGAGAGTGGCAAACTGCACCCATATAATATTAAGTATACTCTAGCGACTTAATGTGGTGGCGAATTATGAAATGAAATATCACTTATTAATTAAAAATAATTATAGATCGTTTCCCAGTCTGAAAATGTTGCTTACGTCCTAATTAAGCTGTTAACCGTCTGGTAAATAATTCACTCCTGAAAACCGTGAATGCGTGAGCAAGCTTGGCTTGGGGAGTTGTGAGAGAGGTCAAGCGAGCAGGACCACCTCTGTTCTGTACCCAGGAGAGTCGGATCGCGTGAACTGGTTCTTTCGTTTATTTAACATCAGTATTAACAAGGTTCTGTAGAGCCCACGCGATGTGAAACGTCTAAGGTATGATAACGTCCACTGGCGGTATGAAACGAGTGGTGAAGCGAGCTGTATGAACGTCAACTGACCTGAGTTTCAGCCACTCTGTTGAGTATGGTGAGAGTTGGAATGAAACCAGCTGTCTGGGTGCCCATCTAACGACATGAAGATCGTTTGGGGTCATCAGCTCTCCTCTACCTCGGCTCACAATATCACATATCTTCAAGCAGTATAGTGAAAACCGTTATTAACGGGAAGCTAAAGCTTCTCTCAACTGTACAAGGTCATAGTTGCTCACTCCCCTACGTTCATGGATGTACTGAGTGTAAAATGAGGCCACACTGAGGCCAAGAGTCTAGTGGAACTTAGAGGTACATTTTCCAAGGTTGAGAATGGCTGGTTTGGGCCTTAAGCTACTGGTGCCTTGGTTGTGCCTTAAAAACTAAGGGTACATGTGGAATCTAGGTGTTAGGTTAGGAAGCATGGTTCAAGGGTATTGGTGGACTCAGTAACTTCTTACTAATAGTGATATTATTTTTGTTTGTAGTTAATTCTATTTTTTCAGTTACTAATGTATGCTATGTGTAGTTAATATTTCTTAAATAAATTTAATAGTATTGTTTTTTAATGTTTGTGTCACTAATTGATGACAGAGAATGAGGGAACTGTTTTTCAGATGAGGTTCCTCCTCTCTGTTTAAGTGATACTGTGATTTAGTTCCTTTAATGCATTTAATATTTCTTTATAATTCCAATCTCAGGTATAACCTTTGTTCCCCAGAGTAGTGTTTAAGTTAGGTTAGGAGGTGTGCATCTGTTGGGGTAATATAATTTTATTGAGTGCCCTTTAGGCCTATTAATGGTGGATTTAATAATTTCTTATTTTATTACCATTTTCTCTGTGATCTATATTATTTTGTTTAGTGCCCTTAAGACCTAGTCATTGTAGAGTAATTAATTTCTTATTTTTTTAATACCATTTTCTCAATGATTGATATTATTTTGTTGAAAACCCTTAAGTCCTGCATCTGTTGGTGCAACATAATTCTGTTGAGTGCCCTTTAGGCCTATTCATGGTGGAATTAATAATTTCTTATTTTTATACCATTTCCGCAGTGGTGGATATTATTTTGTGATAACCCTTAAGGCCTGTGTCATGTGTGCAAGCAACACTTCTTAAAACTTTGAATTTATTGTTGTCTAATGAGGCATTGTCTGAGTTTCTAATAATTTCAATATCATGCATAACTTTTATTCCCCAGAGTAGTGTCTTAAGTTCAGGATAAGAGGTGCGCACATGTTGGTGTACCATTATTTGATTGTGTCTACAGTGTTGGACGGAATATAAGTGTCTAAATTTTACAGTGTGTCTCATTCATCCCAATCACAGTTGCTATCCTTCCACGGGTCACGGGGAATTCATTTTGTTAGTAAATTTACGTGTTCTTGTGCTGGTTTGGGTTTTTCTCCACGGGGGCGCTTCCACTGCAATTACCACCTAATAATATTTAATAAACCCCAAGTCAAGAGACAAAGTAACTGGATTACATGGACAGAGAGAGGCTTAAATATACAGGGTGACCTTAAGAAGATGAGGTCAGGTCATAATGATGTCATCCACTAATCCCCACACCAACACACACGTAGAGGAGCTTAAGAGAAGAGGGGTGACTCCTCTACGTGTGTGTTGGTGTGGGGATTAGTAGATGACATCATTATGACCTGACCTCTTGTTTTTGAGGTCACCCTGTATATTTAAGCCTCTCTCTGTCCATGTAATCCAGTTGCCTCTGAAGATGTCTTGAATAAAGACGAAAGCTAAGGTGCTCCGTTGTTTCCCTTTTCCCGTGTGATTTTATCAAGATTTATCTTATATATATATATATTTATATATTTATATATATATATATATTATATATATATATATATATATATATATATATATATATATATATATATATATATTTTTTTTTTTTTTCCTTAGTATGTTTACAATTGCGAGTTTCCTATAACCAAATACAGCACTGCACAAAACCTGACGAGCCCCTGTAAAACGCACGAGTGGGACTGTACATGCGCAACGGTGGAAAATCTCTTCTACTTCTCTTTCCTAATGGCTTTTCTCCTGTTTTCTAAGCACTTCTCTTTCAACTGATGTGTACAAGTTCATCAGTGTCACTACTGCTAAAGCACACGACCTATTCCGAATTTACTCCTCGAAAATAAAATTTTCTTCATTTTCACTCTCACTCTCTGATTCCCATAATTGTAAAAAAAATTTTTTAGGGTGTTAAATCATCACTTCAGCGACAGAGATCTTTCCGCACGACGCCGTTACCAGATACATCCTCCTCGATGACCAAAACATTGAATATAAAGATTATGACCATTGTGAGGAACAAAAGGAGCTTATCAACTATTTACGATCCCTGTGTTTAATGATTAAATAAACTATAAAAAGCCCAGGATGAACAAAAAATACTTTGATTGTGACCATGAGGATTTAATATGTATCATCTTAATAAGGAAACTAAAAATATTATAACATGATTAAGTTATATTTATTATCATACATATCATAAAAGAAAACATGCTAATTGGGAAAAATAAGATGGAAATATCTTAAACAGGATTGAGAAATAAACAGAAAAGGCAAATACAAATTTATACACAACAGTGTCGAGTGAGGTAGGTTCCTTACAGTGTAAACACGTCACAAACTACAACCAATCAGAAAACAACAACATGAGATCCCTACAACGTTCATGTCCTTAGTATTGAACCTGAATGATAAAACTGACCAAAACTGCCCAACATCTGTTTTTTTTACAACAGTTTCATTTTCCTCATACTTTTCACCACCTGAATAAATAGTTACATTTTTCTCCATAAGGACCAACAACACGCATATCATATCAATACTGAACATAGTTTAACAACACAAAATCCCTGATAACACGAAAATAACCAACTAGATATATGTGATGTTATGATATTTTTTCCATTTTTATTTCGATAATTTAGATTTTTAACCCAAACTGGAAATATCAGTTCTTGTTAAATTAATAGTGCATTTGGCAGTTGTAATTAGAAGATTTGAGGATATGGAGAAGTAAGAGATTTATTTTGAGAGATAGCAAAGTTAGGTTGTTAATAGTTGTGATGCAATGATATATGTTAATACTTATGGCATGTAATCATAAAGTTAAGTACAGTCCATGCAATTCATTACAAGTACTAAAAACTCTGGCAAATACCATCAATTCGTCAAAGAGAAAATTTACAACCATATGTAAAATTATTTATTCATTTACTAGGCAGAAGCAACAAAGGGCATTGGACGCTGCCAACTATCCACTCTCCCTTACACAGGACTTCATCAGACCAAATAACAAAGAAGCAACACCAGCAGTCTAGAGTTAGGAAAATATTTAAATTTCTCGCACACAGAGGAGACACTGCCTCGCCTGGAATCTGGACTTTGTCCTGGATTGCCGTGGGCCTCTGCCTTGGGCCAAAGCCTGTGTGTCGTGGCGGTATATATTCCAATTTTTAAGGACACCCTACTTCGTAATGTATTTAAAGACCATCACAGTCATGCGAGTGTGACATTCGTATGGTAACAACCACTTGGAGCCAGACCATAAGTCAATCAGTCAGAGTACAGTCCTCATATGGGAGTGTAGGCGACCACAGTTTCCGGCCGGTTTTTACCAAACCTCCAAGGTTTTGTCTCTCTCTGGGGACCCATTTTTTTTTTCATTCATCCATCCCAGTCTCTGCCTTCCTGCCCTCGACTTTGCCCATTAATATATATCTTATTGTCCCTCATTCTTAATTACATGACCAAAATATCAAAATTTTCTTTTTCAGGGAATTTCAAGTACTCCTCTTGAAGTTTTTGCTAATATTAATAATCCTTCGTTTGTTTTCCTGTCAGTGTAAGTTATTCTTAGCATTCGCCTATACCAACACATTTCAAAGTCCTCCAACTTCTTTTTGATGTCTGCTGAAAGTGTTCACGCTCTTACCCATCTGATCCATACATTAGTCCATGCCAGTTAAAAAAGCCTTCCAAGAGATTTTGTCTCAAATTGAAGTTAATGTCCATTTTCATTAGGTCATATACATTATTAATTAAATGCTGTTTTGCCTGCCCTATTCTTGTTTTGATTTCTTCCGTACATCTACCATCACAGCTAATGTTATTTACTTCCAGAATACGTTGAACTTTCTACTTGTTTAGCTTCCCTGTTGCCTACCATAATCTTTATTTTCGGATTTATATGAAATTTGGAAACAACCAATATTTTAGTCTTTACAGCATTAATTCTTAAAACATATTATTCAACTTTTTCCAATAATTTGTTAGCGAATTTTTGTAAAGCATCTTCACTATCTGGTATAAAAGCAGTATGAGTTATTGAATTTCTGAATTTTTATTGAATTAAAATGCTGTCTATTTGATTTCTATGTTGTTTACCTTGTCCTGGGATGAGACTCATGTATAGAGATGCCTTGGGTGTTGTTCAGTGCATGTCGTTGCAAACACATGGAAAAAATAAAATGGACCAGGAACAAGAAACGATATGCGAGTATAGGATGTGTTGTCAAAGTAAAAGAAACAATTGAGACCTGCAATTGTGTGTAAATGAGGCAGAAAGTCAGTCTCACCAGTATCCTGGGACTTATATATATATATATATATATATATATATATATATATATATATATATATATATATCTGGATAAAATCACACGGGAAAATGGAAACAACGTTGTTTCCATTTTCCCGTGTGATTTTATCAAGATTTATCTTATCCACGTTTTCATTGTGGATTTTCATAATATATATATATATATATATATATATATATATATATATATATATATATATATATATATATATATATATATATATATATATATATATATATATAAGAAGATAAGTAAGGGTCACTGCCTTATGACCGGAACATCGTGGACCCCTGCTGTCCTCTAGGGACTTGATCTCACCCTCCTCTACTGTATATATTAGCCTTCTCAACATAAGTACATAAGAAAATAAGGAGTCTGCAATAGGCCGGTTGGCCTGTGCATGGCAGCTCCTGTCGAGAGTTACTACCACTCTCTATCATCCATGAATCTATCTAGCCTCCTTTTGAAACTTTCCAGAGTTCCCGCACTTACTACAAAGTTGCTAAGCTTGTTCCACTCGTCCACCACCCTATTTGTGAACCAGTGTCTTCCCATCTCCCTCCTAAACCTAAACTTATCCAACTTGAATCCGTTGCTCCGACTCCTATCCTGCTCGGATATTATATGAAGTTTATCTATATCCCCTTTATTGATTCCTTTCACCCACTTAAATACTTCTATCATATCTCCCCGCACTCTTCGTCTTTCTAGGGAATGCAAGTTAAGTTTCTTTAACCCATCCTGATATGGAAGGTTTCTAAGTCCCGGAATCATTTTTGTCATTCTTCGCTGCACCGACTCTCGTGAATTTATATCCATTCTATAATAGGGGCACCAGAACTGAACCGCATAATCGAGGTGCGGCCTGACTAACGCAAGATATAGTTGCAATAAGACCTCTGCACTCTTGTTACTTACACTTCTAGATATAAGACCCAATACTCTGTTTGCCTTATTTCGAACATTAACGCACTGTTTTCTAGGCCGTAGTTCCGGGCTTACAAATACCCCTAGGTCTCTTTCACAAGTCGACTTCTCTAGGTTGATGTTGTTAAGGCTGTATACATTATAAGTATTTGTTCTTCCAATATTAAGTACGCTGCACTTGCTGGTGTTGAATTTCATTTGCCATTTTTCAGACCACCCCTGCAGTTTATTTAGATCCTCCTGTAATGCATTTGCATCCTGCCCTGAATTTATTTGCCGCCTTATTTTGGTGCCATCTTCAAACTTGCTTATGTCACTGCTGATCCCAGTATCTAGATCGTTTATGTAGATTATGAACAAGAGTGGGCCTAGTACTGACCCCTGGGGAACCCCACTGGTTACACGGCCCCACTCAGATTTAACACCATCTACGCCAGGGGTTCTCAACCAGGGGGGAATTTCCCCCCTCAGGTTTTCAGGAGGGGGGGGGGAACTGATACTAATATAGAAAAATAAAGGATTTTCAGTATTATATGCATATTATTTGGAATGCACTTTTTGAGGCAGACAATCTTGGAAAGGAGGGGGGAATGACATTCTTATATATGGTGAAAGGGGTGCATGGGGCAAACAAGGTTGAGAACCACTGATCTAGGCTGACCCTCTGCGTTCTATCGGTGAGCCATGATTTTATCCAATTTAAAACTTTCCCCTCGTTACCATGAGCCTTAATTTTTCTCAGAAGCCTCTAATGCGGTACTCTGTCAAATGCTTTGCTAAAGTCTAAGTAAATAACATCGAAATTTTCGTCATTATCAACTACTTCGAAGACTTTCCTAAAAAACGTTAGCAGATTTGTTAGACAAGATTTTCCCTTTGTAAACCCATGTTGAGAGTCGTAGATTAATTTGCTTTTAGTCTGTACTCACCCGTGAAGATGTGAATTACACTAAAGCGCTTGGGAACTTCGTGTTTTCTTTTTTCCTTGTATATATCAGCATATACCTGGATCACGCGCACCTACAGTGATTTACTTGCATCATATATATATATATATATATATATCTATATATATATATATATATGTATATGTATATGTATATATATATATATATATATGTATGTATATATATATATGTATGTATATATGTATATATATATATGTATATGTATATATATATAATAATAATAATAATAATAATAATAATTAACGGTTTATTGAAAGAGCTTGGCAGCCAGAAGGCTGAAAATATACAGTTACATATTTGGGGAGTGGGTTACGAATTACAAATAATATACAAGTAACATAAGTGACACAAATAAGACATATAATAACTTAGATGGGGAAAAGCTCAAACTATTTGTTAATTTATAAAAACTTGGTATATCTAACTTATATAATTACGGGTATTACACAGTGCTTACCAATAGGCGAAGCAGATGTGTGGGGAGATGGTGAGTTAACCAGTCCTTCCTATTTTCTACCATTTCAGATGCTCTCCTTAATTTGTGGTTCGTGCCAATATTGTGAACGAGTTACCACATGATTATGCGCACCGGTGGATGTTCAAACTGCTCAGATGAGCTGCTACCACAACAAAACGTTGCCTCCTATCCTTGAGGATAATATGCCACACATGGGTAGATTTTAACGAAATTCAAGAAAAAATCTTAAGAGAGTCATTGAACATTTAAAATGAGTGGAAAAAGATGAACATTTAATTTAATTATTATTAATCGAACACGGACTGACTGAAACAGTCAAAAGCAGAATAAAAAAGATGATACCAATAATGAGTTTAAGAATATTAGATAGTCTTTATGCAACACGTGAACTTCTTAATTTAACGCTGTTAGTTATAAGCATCCCAGTAGTTCTCAATATCAGCAAGGGAGCGACCATGTGTTTCTGGAGCAAAGATCATAATAAACACACCCTGAGCTACAGAGCCCATACTATATACCAGGAACGCCCAGGGCAGCCCTATTGACGGTTCTCCGTTATTGAAGGTCAATGTGATAAGGAATGCTGAGAATGAAAAGGCAGAAGTACTGAAGCTAACACCAAAGGAACGTACGGAAATAGGCAAAACCTCCGTTGACATAGTCCAAGAGGTAGATCCCACCCCTCCACCATATCCCACCATGAACGATAACATACCCAACGGCGGAACCCAATATAAGGAAGTCAAGTCCACACCAGAGTCCTGCAGGAAAAAGTAAGTAGCTAATAAGGCTGTACCCAGAGCATTGAGAATGTTTCCCACGAGCAAGATGCGTTTCCGAGGACTATAGAATATAAAGAAGATTGAGACACCCCTGATAGCAGCAAATATTGCTGTAGCTATACATGAACTTAAAGATGGGTCGAGCCGAACACCTGACTCCTGGAATATTTTGATCATAAACCCAAACACCACAGACCAGCCTCCCATCTCCTTCAGGATCAGTATAAAGGCTGACACTGTTACTGCCCTTAAATTCGACTTCTTCCTTAACGTTTTGAATATATAGCTGCAGCTTGTAGTAGGTTGGACGTTTTGTGATACAACTCTTAACTCCTCGATTTTCTCACCGTCAGAACACCGTAATTTGGACAGTACTTGGAAGGCCTCTTCTTTCCTATCCTTCCTGATGAGCCAAATAGGAGACTCTGGCGACACCAGAAGACCCACATATGCTGGCAGGAACGTTACAAGGGTCATCATCCAAGTCACGGTAGGCCAAGAAAGAAAATATCCAGCCAGGTAGGCCAGAGGGTAGCCCAATATTGAGATAAAATCATTGATGCCGATCAGTCCACTACGACGACGAGCGTCGCCAACAGCGTAGATGTAGATGCTGGTAACGGGAAATATGACTGCATAAGCCCCACTCTGGTCACCGTCGTGTGTATTAGATAGAAAAAACAGAGAAACCATTTATTAATGTCACATATGCACTCTGCTGAAATGGAAAACGTAATGAACAGTATGGAGAAGAGTGTATTGACAGTATTTATTACATATACCTCTAATTTTGTAAGTTCCCTAGGTACATAAGTCTCTGACTTCCTCCACTTGTATTCTCTCTAAAGATGGGTTCTGTGTACCTCACCTCTGTGGCCGCCTTGTCGTGTCGGAGCATGGCGTGACGTCAATGCTAGGACAACGGCAAACTTCGATCAGCACATAAATCCCCCCTTTGGTTTGTTACTTAATTTATACAAATATAGGTTGCTTCTATGGCCTTCCTATCTAACCCTTTATGTATAATCGGTTGTCTGGCACGACACCTTACGGCCAAGTTCACCAGCTCATATTGCTTTCATTTTAGGAAGGTCATCGAAGCGGCTGCTCATGAAAAGCTACCACGGGGTCTTGAACTTCGCGGGGCTGCTTATACTCTAGCATTTCTCCGCACATTTCTCCGCACCACCAGTTCTAACCTAATGTGAGTCACTTAGATTTTTGGTACGATTTTTTTTGTTTTTTGTTTTTACGTACAATGGCAGTAGCCATGTCCAGTTTAGTTTGTGGAAGTAACATTCTTGTTCCTTGTAGTAAAATTTTGTTACTTTCATGTATTTTCGCCGAGCCTTGAGTAAGTTATTTGTTTTCACCATGCGAACCGATAAGTTGATTGGCATTTTTGTGTTAAGAATAAAAGTTCTGGCAAAGTGGATTTGCTTTTGTTGTTTGTCTTGATGCTATCCACAGTCCACCCCCCACTTGCAATGCAGCGCAGATACACTAGCGAACGCTTCTAACCACTAAAATTGGGACTTAGAATGATTGAAAAATCTATTTTTAGTAGTGGGGAGGAACTAGTACCATCGTTACCCGCTCTCTTCCCCTCCCCTCTCTGCAACTGCGTCAGGTCATTTACGCTTGGTATACTGAAGACGGATCAGGTGTGAGAGTTCACGCGTCCCTAGGTGGCGTTGCTCGTGGTGCTGGGTAGGTAGATCATGACACAATAGATGGCTTGGTTCGTAACAGTATTGAGAGTTGTGTTGTGTTGTATTGTAGGGCGAGTTGTAGGAGAGTTGTGTTGTGTTGTGTTGTAGGGAGAGTTGTGTTGTGTAGTATTGTCGGGAAAGCTGTGTTGTGTTGTATTGCAGGGAGAGTTGTAGTGTATTGTAGGAAAAGTTGTGTTGTGTTGTAGGGAGAGTTGTGTTGTGTTGTATTGTAGGGAGAGTTGTGTTTTGTTGTATTGTAGGGAGAATTGTATTGTATTGTAGGGAGAGTTGTGTTTTGTTGAGTTGTAGAGAGAGTTGTGTTGTCTTCTATGGTAGGGAGAGTTGTGGGAGAGTTGTGTTGTGTTGTGTTGTGTTGTAGGGAGCGTGGTGTTGTATTGTATTGTATTGAAGGGAGAGTTGTGTTGTGTTGTATTGTACGGAGAGTTGTGTTGTGTTTTATTGTCGGGAGAGTTGTGGGAAAGTTGTGTTGTGTTGTGTTGTAGGGAGAGTTGTGTTGTTGTATTGTATAGTAGGGAGAGTTGTGTTGTGTTGTATTGTAAGGAGAGTTGTGTTTTGTTGCATTGTAGGGAGAGTTGTGTTGTGTAATATTGTAGGGAAAGTTGTGTTGTGTTGTATTGTAGGGAGAGTTGTGTTGTGTTGTATTGTAGGGAGATATGTGTTGCCTTGTTTGTAAGTAGCCTTTTATTTTATTTTATTATTAGGATAAAACCACCATGTTATATTATGTTCATTGTTGTTTCCTCTTTGAATTGTTACTTTTGCTTTTGTGTTATTTCAGATGTGTAGTGAAATGAGTCGTCAAGTAAAGCTTGGATGTAGCAACCAAGTGTTTTATTTACCACATTAGGTGACTATTGGTTGTGTAATTGTTATATATGTGTGTTGAGAGTTTAAGAAATAGATTTTTGTGACTGTAGTTTTGTTTGAAGAGATGAACCGCGATCTTTGAATGTTCGATGTCTAGAGTTTGATGTACCGTACTGTACACGAGTTTAGTTTATATTAATTGTTCATTTGTCATGCAAAGTGCCACACTAACATTATAATTCACAGTAAATTACCTTAATTAATGAGGGCTTTATCGAATTTCAACTGAACCCATAAGCATTTTAATAGTTCTGTGTGCCATTTGGCCCTCCTGAGCAACATTGCAATACATGACATAACAGTTGAAGGGAACAAATGAGAAAGGTCAGCACGAAACAACTAGTTTTCTGGCTAAAAGCGAAGACATTAAAATTGAGGAAATCAAGCATGAAAAAATCAAGACATTTTAACAGATCTTGAAAGGTTCGGGAGTGAGCTGGCAGGGAGCCCAAACACTGTTACATACCGCGAAATATCAACTGATCGCACCACACCAAAACTTCAGTTGCCTGTTCTATCTTTACCCGAATTCAATGGGGAAGATAACTGGACGTTCTTCTGGGATAAATTACGAATTTTAGTCCATGATAGAACCGATATTTCAATGGTTAATAAATTAACCTATTAGTTAGGACAGTTGAAGGGAACATCCTATCAACTCGTATATGAGTTAACGATTGAAAACAAAAACTATAAAAAAACTATAAATTTTGTAGGACAAAGATACAGACGTAATATTAAAGAATCTAGTACACAAGTTATTGGATCTCCCAATTATAATCCAAGAGATATACAACTGTTTCGTATCACCCTGAGTTGCACTTTAAAAGTATTGAATTTCATGCAGGTTTTAACATTTGCTTCAAGGTTGATAAATCACATAATTCAAAAGAAGCTTCCTCAAAGGGTGAATGACGAGTTGTATCATAGATACAATAAGAATTACTTAACTTACAAAGCGATAGAATAGGAGCTTCTGCAGTTTTGTTAGCATTAAATCTACTATGAAAGAAAATTAGTGTGTCCTAAAGGTAATAGTTATTTTGGTGAATTGAATGTTCAAAGTTAAGTATCAAACGTCAATGTGGAAGAAAGGAGCTTAAGTAAAAGGGGAGGGGGAGGGACAGCGGAACAACATAGTTGGCACATATGCCGCTTCCGTTGGCAGTAAACTACTTGATTCTAAAACAACAAAACCCAGTCTTTCAAAATCTAGTCTTTAAACTAAATATTTTCAAACTATCCATGAAGCTAGTAAATAAACTTAAGTCTCCTTTGAGGGCCAATAAAAATAAAGCCCTAAAGTTTGTAGTGGAACCCGCAGTACTATATATTGTAGAAATTATTCTCATATATCGACTAGACTTCCAATTCTAAGGTTCAAGAATAAGGAAAATATCATATTTGTCTTGATTTAGCCCTTTAAAACATCTGAATGCTCTGCTATACTGTCCGTATGTTATTAATGTAACGTGGGCAAGCATTATTCAGCTCTGTTTTCGCGAATCGAAGGGGAAATCCTCTTCATATTACTAATATGGGTATGTCTTTGACAAAGCCTCCCCACTGCTGTACCCACTGTTGAGATCAAATTAACCAAATGAAAGCTGTTCCTAGAGGTGAAACCTATGTTTGATACAGGATCCCAAAGTCATTTATTTGCAGAGCAGCTTTATGCACATTGAAGTTGCCGACAGTAGGTGAAGGTAAATTTGGCTACAACTGGATTTCTAGCCAATAAGGACTCCCAAGGGAGTAAAATTGGTCGATAGAAACATTAACGCTACTTTGGTTGGCCTCATCATTGGATCTGATTATTGTAGACGAATTTTTAAGAGTTGTCAATAAATAGGGCGTTCAAATGTTCACCGGTAATTGTAACACCACAGGCTCTCATGGTTGCCCGAATGGGGGCAGAGGTGGTGCCCTCCAAATTATCAAAATTATTGGAGGATATTAGTGAACCTATCCACAAGATTTGAGATTTTGACATCATAGGAATGATCCCTGATCAGCCAACTGCCAAAGTTGCCATCACTAATGAGCATTATTTAAAGACAGTGAAATATGAAGATGGTCAATACTGGGTAGATTTATCATAGAAATTGGATGCCCTCAGTTACCAACTAATTATAGAGCCGCTAAGAGACAAGTCCAAACTCTGTTACGTAAATTTCGGAGTAGGTGCGAGCTCCTTAATCATTACCGCAGTGTAATAAAGGGCCAACTTCGATGTGATTCTGTGGAGAAAGTCCCTGGGACGGTAAGTCATAATTAGGGTAATTATCTACCCCAGTGCTAGTCAACCTTTTGTGTTGTCGTCTATTCCTAATGATGAAACATAAAAAGCCATCCACCCCCAATGGTAACCAATTTTTGCTAAAAGAGAAAGAGAAAACCCCCCAGAAATCTCACTTGTATTTATTTACCATTTTCTATTGTAATATAATTTAATAATAAATTGAAGAATCATTGGTATAATTATGAATTTTTGATGAATCAGTGATTGGCTGCTGCTGTACTTTGTCGACTATCAGTTGAAATTGTGGCGCCAGACGACTTTTGAGTGCACCTGCATGAGGGGCTCCACATTCTAAATTACGTTCCTTTTCTTTGATTTGATTATACGCAGAGAGAGAACAAATACACTCATACGCTCATGAGAGACTCACAAACCTGAGAGTACTGTTAGGAGAAAAGTGAATTCGTGGGATATGATGGAGAAGGAGGTAAGCCTCCATTGTACTTTAAAAAATTAATTAACAATTGTGTGTGTAAGTATATTTACCATAGCATCTTAGCTTTCGTCTTTATTCAAGACAGTTTCCGTTAATGCCGTATATTATAAACATGTAGACTTCAGAACAGAATTGTGAACTCATATAACTCCTGAAATAGATGTTCATAGAAAAACGAGTTTTCTTTCAGTGAATAAAGAAATCATTGAATACTCAAAGATAATTTACCTGTATGACTCTAGTAACAAGCAGCAGGAGAACTTGAGATACCCCCACTACCTGACGTAGACCTGACCAGTTGCTTACACCCATGAGAGCGGTAGATCCAGCTAACAGAGGCGTTAGAACCAGCATCAACCTCCTGGGACCTACTCTGTCACTGAGGGGTCCTCCCAGCAAACACCCTGGGATACTCACGAAGAAGGGCATTGATGCTGCAGGAGAAAGGAGGTGGTGAGTAGTATGCCCCCGTGCTCTTTTTAACCCCCTCTATCTTGCTGCTATCATCTCTCTCTCTCTCTCTGACATTGTTTTACATATTATTCACTACTTCGCCTTATATCTACTATTCATTCTGTCTCTTTAATTCACACCTGTCCACCATAATGCTCGTTCACACTGCCAAATGCCTTTAGTTCTTCTACCCCTAAAAAAAAACCCACAATAGAATATAAAGTGAACGTAAATTAATTTGTAAAAAAAAAATAACTGGAAGGATGAATCAAGAAATAAAGAAGGCTGAATACTTCTTTATCCAAGGAGCAACACCTCTACAAAATAAACAACAACTTACATACACCAATTACATCTCAAAATCCAGAGGCATTTTATCACCACAATCCGGTGTCTCCAACACTGTGAAATCTACAAATCGCCCTCAAGAACTAATATTAAACACTACAGGACACTCGCTTGTTTTCTTCTTTTTACTAACTACTGGCAAATTCCCCTTCAAAATGGCATGGCATCAATGACTTAGTCTTATGTATACAATATCTCTGCCTGTTCATTTAGTTAAAACCCAGAAAATACTTTTAAATACAATTAACCAAAGAAAGTTCACTTATTACCGAAAATCAATTGCCTGGTCATAGCTAACTGACTTTGTAATCTATTGGCCAAAAAGTAGAGCAGTATATAATGTGTTTGTTAATGCATCATTGGTAATCCTTGCTTACCGAACCAGCTGGCTTCTTGAGAGGTGAGGACGAGGGTTGAGTTAGACAGAGACAACTCCGGCAACACAACAGCAGGCAAAGCCCATGTGAACACCAGCAACGTGCTCATCAAGCAGACTGGTAGCGCCGCCATCACCTTTAAAATAAAACATAAAAAAGTAGTTGCATCTCTCTTTACTTTTCCCTCTTTCTATCCGTGACTTTGGATAGCCATCACAGATAAATCAACATTTCTCGTGTTCAAGGATTTCTCAGTATGTTGTTATTATAAATCATTTGCCTCTACACTTCATATCCTCTAACCTGAGAGGAGCTGTTATAAACTATTTAATACGGTAGCTGGTGATCTCTATCAAGTCCCTCTCAAATAGACACATGTGTGTGGAGTCCCTCAGCCACAGCCGAAGTTCTACCGCCAGCTGCCAGAGCCCGCGACGATGGTCCTCCCACAGTAAATATAGCCGGTCTTGTTAAACATTCACCCAAATTTTCAGCATTATTTAGCACTTGCAACTACTGGAAACTTTAACAAATTCTCTTGCGTTCCTGAATGTGATTGTGGAGATAGACATAAATTTCTCACGTACGCTGGTGAAAGGATGCTATAGATAATTTCATTTCAGTGAAAGTAAATGTGGTGTTGCACTAAGAGTGTTATGTCATATTAATAATTTAAATCTTTGTGGCTGGAAATTTCTCAGAAATGAGAGTAATGGCGACTGCAAAATGTAAGTGAGACCGATACATAAAGTGGAAATTATGATACAGGTCTAAAGCAATGCGTGGCCGTATGGAGGTTCTTCTTACATTCACTGTAACGATGGGTAATATCTTACTGAAGTGCCATATTAGCTTGATCGTACTAAGGGTCTTGTACATTATCAGTAAATTTACAATTAAGAACCATCACTAAAACATCACAGAAAAATAATTGTGACGACTGTGTGTTGTAGTTCAGTGGACATATACTGTATGATTATATACTGTAGTGCTCAAGATGTGGGTGCTATGATATTGCCGAAACAGTGGAATATACCAGAGCTGGGGCACAAACATAGGAGGTTGTTGCCCTGCAGCATTCTGTCGCTTCTCCCTGTTCATACAATGACTTGCTGTTATTTAGTAATTGAGGACAAGGGCCCACGATTCTCTTCTACACTCACCTACTAGTCCACTATTCTGCCCGTAAAGAAGTGCTGCTAAACATTCGGAGCAGAATGTGGTAACAGCTATAAAATACTCCGTATGGGGCGATCTACGGGGGGGGGGGGGCAGGGGGGAGCCATGGCCCCCCCAGATTTTGGGCTGGCCCCTGGGTTGGCCCCCTTGATAGACGAATTGGACGTTAGTACAGTCAGGGACAGGGCTGACAAGGAAGGTATAAAAACTTTAATTGTTGGTGACTCACAGGTAAGGTACTTGGACAGGGCTTTTTGTGGTAAAAACATAAATAGGATGAGGGTGTGTTTGCCAGGAGCTGGGGTGGGGGATATAATTGACAGGATGGTCAATATCTTGTCTGATAATGGGAACAAACCCATTATCTGCCTCAGTGCAGGAGGCAATGATATTGGCCGGTGTAGGAGCGAGGAGCTTCTTGATAAGTTCAAGGCAGCTATAGATCGTATTAGGACTAAGGGAGGGATCCCTATCATATGCGGTGTCCTGCCTAGAAGGAGAGTTGGCAGTGAATGGTTGTCAAGGGCAGTTGGTGTCAACGGCCGTCTTGACAGATATTGCAAGTCAATATCAGTCCCATTCATTGACAACTGGGACAACTTCTACGGCGGAAGGGACCTTTATGCTAGGGATGGGGTGCACCTGTCTAGGGATGGAGTAGCAACCCTGGCTGGGGCTCTAGAGGGGGCAGTTCAAAAGATATCGAAGTCTTTAAACTGCTTGGAGAACATATGAACACGGGGGTGGAGGAGAATGCAGTGGGAGCGGGTAAACAAAGTGAAAGATTACAGGGAAATAGTGTTAGGAATGATGACAAAACTAAATTAGACAAGGAGTTTAAAACTAAACGCGGTAAGGGGAGGACTCAGAACACGACTAACTTAGATGTATACTACGCGAACAGTAGAAGTATGAGAAACAAAATTGATGATATTAGGGCCTGGGTAAGTACCGAAAAAATCGATATAATGGCATTCACTGAAACATGGATCAACCTAAACACACGTGAGTTACCGGTCGAATACCAAACTGCGGGTTACAAACTGTTCCATACCGATAGGCAGACCAGGAAAGGAGGCGGAGTAGCAATCTATGTTAGGGAAAATCTGAAGTGTGAAATAAATAAGGAAATAAAAACTGAGCGGAATACAGAAACAATTTGGGTAGAATTAATCGAAGATGGGGAAAAATTAATCACAGGAGTAATATATAGACCTCCCAATCTTGATAAAGTCAGTGAGCGACTTATCTGGGATGAAATGCGCAGGGCTTCCATACACAACAAAGTCTGTATAGTAGGCGACTTTAACATTGGCCAAATAGATTGGACTGATCTTACAGGTAACTCAGAATCAGAGGATTTTTTCGAGACGATCCAGGACTGTTTTCTAAGTCAACATATAACCGAACCCACCCGAGGTAATAATATACTCGATTTAGTTCTGTCAAACAGAGAAAACCTCATTAGCAATGTCGAGGTAGGGAACGAACGTGCAATCAGCTATCACAAAGAAATTAGATTCCAGTTAGATTTTCAGGGCGGACGAAAGGAAAATTCCACTCAAGTCCCAGATTTCAGAAGGGCAAACTTTGATAGTTTGAAGAGGTAGTTGAGGAAAGGGGTATCACTCCTGGGTGTAGCTCACACCGACCTCACCCCACCTGCGAACCTGACGGTTGACCCGATCTGATAATGAGATCTGAGATTGCCGAGTTCCACGACAATTTAAATAATGAGTTACTTAATGCACAAAGGCAGAACATACCATACAAAAAACTCAGATCAGACAACAATGACCCTAGATGGATAAATAATTATTTAAAGAACATTATTGGCCAAAGGAAGGCTATAGGTAGAAAGATAAATCGTGGCGAGATTTACCTCCGGGATTACTATAAGGTATTGGCGAGTAGGGTTAACACCGAGATGAGGAAGGCCAAGACGAATAATGAGGTAAGGATAGCAAGGGAGGCGAAGACAAACCCCAAAGGATTCTACCAAATGTATCAATCTAAAACACGAGAAAAGATTGGACCAATACGGTCAAATACCGGCGAGCTAACTGATAACGATAGAGAAATGAGCAATGATCTGAATAAATATTTTTCAACAGTTTTCACCACTGAAAAATTAAACATGATACCCGAGGCACCGACTCTATTCAGAGATAGTGAAAAAAACAAATTAAGCGAGATAGTAGTGACTAGTAACGAAGTTAGTAAGCAAATAGACACACTAAAGCCTAATAAGTCACCTGGTCCCGATGAGATATTTGCCAGATTATAAACCGAATGTAAGGAAGAGCTTAGTATGCCCTTAGCAAAGTTGTTTAACATGTCCTTAAAAACAGGTGTAGTACCAGAATACTGGAGGATAGCGAATGTAATACCGATTTTCAAGAAGGGGGATAGATCACTATCCTCTAACTACCGCCCAATCAGTCTAACATCAATAGTAGGCAAATTGCTGGAAGCAATCATTTCAAACTCTATCCGAAATCACCTGGAGAAGCACAGATTGATCAATGATTTCCAGCATGGCTTCACAAGCCGGTGTTCTTATCAAACTAATCTATTAACATTCTTTTCATTAGTTTTCGAACCGGTAGACGAGGGGCACAATTATGTTGTGATATATCTCGACTTCAGCAAAGCCGTCAACAGAGTCCCCCACCAAAGACTAATTAGAAAGGTAGACGCACATGGCATCAAAGGTAATATCCTTAAATGGAATAGGGCGTGGTTACAGGACAGGAAACAGAGAGTGAGCATTAATGGCACTAAGTCTCATTGGAGCAACGTCACAAGTGGAGTTCCCCAAGGCTCAGTACTTGGACCATTATTATTTATTGTATACATAAACGACATAGATATCGGCATAGACAGCAACATAAGCAAATTTGCTGGTGACACTAAAATAGGACATGTTATTAAATCTGACGAGGACTCCACAAAACTCCAGGAAGATCTAAACAAACTTTTCGAATGGTCTGAAAAATGGCAGATGAATTTCAACGTGGACAAATGTAAAGCACTCAGTATAGGAGATGTAAACAGGGAAACCAGATACCAGATGAACAACGATGCCATAGAGAAATCCGACTGTGAGAGAGATTTAGGAGTAATGATAAGTAGGAACCTTAAGCCAAGTAAACAATGTGTTTTTGCTCGTAATAAAGTACTTGGGTTCATACAAAGGAGTGTTAGTTACAAGACTAGCGAGGTCATCCTAAAACTGTATCTTGCTCTTGTGAGACCACACCTGGATTACGCAGTTCAGTTCTGGTCACCGTATTACAGAATGGATATAGAATCCTTGGAAAGAATTCAGAGGAGAATGACAAGACTAATCCCGGGCTTTAGGAACCTTGAGTATAGAGACAGGTTAAAGCAGGGGTTCTCAACCAGGGGGGAATTCCCCCCAGGGGGGGAATTCAGGTTTTCAGGGGGGGGGGGGGGGGGAAACTGATTCTGGAGCAAGAGATATGTTGGAAGAGAAATCAATCACAGAATTTTGGCCCTTGATGTGCGATTCCTACACAAAAGTGGCAGAAAGAGCTATCCATGCATTTATTCCGTTTGAGTCGACATATCTTTGTGAGTCAGGCTTTTCAACTCTGTTGCAAATTAAAACGAAGCAACGTAGTAGATTAGAGGTAGAAAATGACCTGCGTTGTGCCCTTTCAAGCACTCCTCCGTGTATCCCAGAATTGGCGAAGAAAAAACAATCACAGGTTTCTCATTGACTGTAATCTTCATCTGAATAAAATTAATTACAAATTTACAATATCCTGGTATTTTATTGAACTTTTTGTTTATTGCATTATGCTTCAGTTTGGTCTGTTAAGTAATTCATTATAAATAAAAAAAACTATTTTACTTTTATTCAAGTTTTATAAATCCATCAACATTTTCAATTGGCATTTTATTTGTAAAACTCCACTATAAAAATAACCCATGTAAAATTGTAAATGTATATGCACTAATATGGAAAAAATAAAGGATTTTCAGTATTATATGCATATTATTTGGAATGCACTTTTTGAGGCAGACAATCTTGGAAAGGAGGGGGGAATGACATTCTGACATATGGTGAAAGGGGTGCATGGGGTAAACAAGGTTAAGAACCACTGGGTTAAAGCATCTTAATTTGCACTCCCTCGAGAGACGTAGAGCGAGGGGCGACCTGATAGAGGTGTATAAGTGGAAGGCAGGGCTAAACAAAGGGGACATTACAAAGGTACTCAAACTATCCAACCAGGAGCGAACTCGTAACAATGGTTTTAAATTAGACAAATTTAGATTTAGGCGTGAAATAGGTAAACACTGGTTTGGAAACAGAGCAGTGGATGAATGGAACAAGTTACCAAATATCATCATTAACTCGAATACGCTGAATAGCTTCAAACATAGGTTGGATGCTTGTATGAGCAATAGGGGTTGGGTGTAAACGGGACTGCCCAGTATGGGCCAAATTCCCGCTGCAGTTTCCTCCATTCTTGTATTCTTATGTTCTTATTCCCCAAACCAGGAAGTGAGTCAAGTGACTCAGGCAATGAGCGCACCGCACGCCAGATGCAGGCATGGGTGAGGTGAAGTGAGATCACTGAGGTGAGGTGAGGTAAGGCCGGTAGGGCAGGAAGTGGGAGGGCGCAGATATTCGGGGTGGGGTCACATCACTGTGTGTATAAACAAACTGCCTTGTCGGTGATGAACATTACCACTCTGTATTTCCACTGAGGAGGGTGACAGACTGACAGTAATTGTCGAATTTGTCGCCGAAACTACCCAGAAGAAATATTTCGTTTGCCACAGTGCCAGTGTGGGTTTTTCTACTTGCTAAGTGAGGTATGTTTAGAGAGAACATGTGAGTAATTTTTTAACTATAGGAGTAATATTACAATCAGTCAATCTCAATAATTCAGTTCAAGTGACTGTAGTTGAGCTGAGCTGTTCAGTATAAGGTAAATCAGTACAGTCCATCAGTTATATCATTGCAAAATGTAGGCCTAAAACATTCTTATGACATATTATATGTCATAAGAATATATAATTGACTTGAACTGAATGATTGACTGATTGTAATATTACTCCATACTACTATAGTTAAAATATGATCTATATTAATGAAATAAGGTACAAGAAATGCATTAAAATAAGAAACCGAGTGTCAGTTGCATCTCACCAAGTCACCAGTGATAGGGTAACCTACAAGCATATTCCGCAATTGTTTATCTGTGATCAGGGGTCACTGATCAGTAAGTACTGTATTTGAAAATGACTGAAGTTATCATAATTTATAATTCATTGTAATAATGACGCAAATAATAGTTAACTAGAGAAGAACGCTAACACGCTTCTATATTATGCTACGACGGATGAGTCGCAGCCTCGCAGGTTATCATTAATTTGTAGGTTTTGTGTTTTTACAGATAATGGTTGGATTACCACAAGCAAATATGGATAAATTTGTTATTAAAAATAAACGCTGTGCAACAGAAAACAAGGAATCTGAGGGCCCTCCTGCAAAGAAGTCAAAGGGGGATTCTGACGCTATAACCACTGCAAGTGTACATTCATTGCAGAAACAGAAAAATAAGGAGGAAGACACTGCACCAACTGACATCTCAGAATCTGCTGCTAGCAACCCTGTTCAGCCCCGTCTAAAGGAGTATCCCAAGCATAGTGAAGGAAAGTCCCATGCTCGGTCATTCGTGGGTGCTTGGTTTAACCAATATGAGTGGGCTGAATATTCTCAAGAACGTGATGCAATGTTCTGTTTCCCGTGCAGGCATTTTGCACCACCAGCTCATGGTAATGTAGATGACGCATTCGTAAAGAGTGGCTTCCGACGTTGGAAAAAAGCACATGGAAAAGATGGTGCCATTGGAAAGCACCTGAACTCACAATGCCACAAATCCTCCTGTATTGCATGGGCTGACTACCAACGCAATAACGCTGAGAAGACATCCATTGCTCAGAGTATAAGTGAAGCCTATAAGAAAAAAGTTCGTGAAAATCGTCATGACATAAAGACTTTTGAAGAAATAATCCTGTTGACAGTAACTCAGGACATTGCCCAGAGAGGACACAGAGAAAGTGACGAAGAACTGAATCCTGGAAACATCCGTAAGTTCCTTAGATTCACTGCCAAGCATGATGCTGATATAGCTGATCGTGTCAAAAGTGGTCCAAAGAATGAGAAATACACCAGTTCTGCGATACAGAATGAGATGATTGACACGCACGCATCTATGGTGAGAGAAGAAATTGCAGAAAGTGTGAGATCATGTCTTTACTTTTCTGTTCAAGCTGATGAAGCAAAGGATGTTAGTAAAACAGAGCAGTTGGCAATAGTTGTCAGATTTAATGATGAAGTGTCATATTGCATTCAGGAGTGCTTCATTTCCTTCATTCCCCTGGTGTCGTTGGATGCTGTATCTATCACGGACGTAATCTTGAAAAGTTTGGAAAAACTCGGTTTGGATTACAAATCTTCACTTGTTGGCTTAGGATTTGATGGAGCATCAGTCATGAGTGGAGGAATCAGTGGTGTTCAGAAACGCATTCGTGATAAAGCTCCTTTTGTCTATTATGTACACTGCTATGGACACAGGCTCAATTTGGTTTTGATCAATGCTGCTAAATATGTGTCTCAAGCAGGCGAATTCTTCAGTCTGCTTGAAGAACTCTATATCTTCGCTTGTAACCCTGTCGTTCACGAGAGGTTCATTTTTATACAACGAGAAATGTTCCCAGGAGAACAAGTCCGAGAACTGCAGCATGTGAGTGATACACGGTGGTGTCGGGCCACCTCATGTGAAAATGCTCTGCTGCGTCTCGAATGCATAGAAGGACTATTGAAGGAGACTTCTGCAGAAGACACTGAAGCACGAGCCGTATCCGCTCGAGGTTTACTTGCGGAAATAGATGCAGAATTTGTCTACTTATTGCAGTTTTTCTCAGAGATTCTTGGAAAAGTTGATAAAGTATCACAGTAGCTACAGGACAAGCAAGCAGACCTAGGAAAAGCAGCAATGCTCATTTCGTCGCTCCGTGAAGATCAAGCTGATAAACGCCATTGTAACTTGATTGAGCATTACTCCGAGAAGATTGATGAGCTCTGTGAGAAATGCAGCATTTCACCAACAAAGACACGAAAGCGAACCAGAAAACCTCGACAGAATGATGCATTCACTGTGCTGGAAACGACCGGTCAAAGATCTGACGTGAGTCATGTGCACATTGGCATCTTCTATGAAGTCCTAGACTGTTTGATTAGTGAATTAGACAGGCGTTTCTCCAATGATTCCTGTGCACTTTTCTGTGGGATTTCAGCTCTGTCCAGAAGGACAGACATTCTTGTCTGAAGAAGATTTGAAGGCATTTGCAGTTACATACTCAGCCAATCAAAGTGATTTACAACATGAGATACCTCTGGTGAAGAAATTGCTCGTGAAGGAACGTAAACAACCTTCACCGCTCGTTCAATTTATGTCATTTATATGCCCTTAAGGCTGCATTTGACTGTTTGTATAAATTACTGTTGATAGCTGTAACTCTCCCTGTTACCAGTGCTTCATGCGAGAGAAGCTTTTCGAAAATGAAATTAGTGAAAACATTCCTAAGAAATTCCATGTCCAGTGACAGACTGAGTAACATCGCGCTACTATAGATTGAAAGTGCACGTGCTGAGGGAATTGATTTAGATTGTTTTGTCGACGAGTTTGGCGGCCGACATAATAATCGTAGGATTAAGCTGCACTCAATATACTGCTACCGTCACAGTACCGTGTGAACTGAAACCGCACCATTGCCATTTGCCATTGAGAATAATGTAACAGCTGCATACGGCGCCCCTGTCTGAAAAGGTAAACGTTGTCTCCATAATCTCCATTATGTTTGAAGCGTGAGATCATTCATTTCTTTCGCTGATGTATGTACATAAATACATTGTAAAGACACTGCTATATTTTTCAATGTTTGTTATGTGGTACACCCGCCCTTTTTGCGACTATGTGAGCAATAATACAGTTATAGAGATATGTTCAAGTGTGTCAATACTCCAGTGAATCATGATTAGTGGAATAAGAGCGTTGCCATTATACCGCCATATGCTGATTATTTTAGGCTGGCGTCGTGAGAGACGTCACTTCACATTTGTCAATCAAATTGATGTAATAATGCCCAAAACTGTATCTTGCAAGTTGTACAAAGGTTTGGTTTTGCCCCCCCCCCCCCCCCCCAACATTTACCTTGGCCCCAAAGTGGCCTCCCTACTTTCCGAAGGCTAGATACGCCACTGCGTATATGTCTTAGGAATATTTTCAGACACGTTGTTACTCTCGCTTTGGGGATTAAGGGCTTACAAACGTCAAGTGAGGTCATGGGGTACAAAATTAAGAAATATACACCTTTCTGTCATATACTGTAGTGTATTTATATGTCACATTCCAGTTTTGAAATCAAATAACATACAACTTTCGTGATATGTGTGGCTAGTCTTGGATATGCCGTAGTAAAATATAACTATTTGTTGGGGCCATATTGGATTTCATACGGCCGCGGCATAAAATTATTAAACCTTCTTTGATATCTCAGCTTCTAATCTTGGTTTAAACATCAACATTGATCCTATACCCACATTAATGTCGTTAAAAAATCTATTTATTGTCTAATAAACATTCCAATGTATCAATATTTGAAGTTAAATGGAATAAACAATTCAAAGAATATGATTTTAATCCCTTTAAAAAAAATAACAATGTATTTCATATTGATTCATCAGTATATAGACTGCTGTTCCACACTGGAATGTTCTCATGCAAAAATGTATGTATTTATAACAGAATTTTTTTATTATTATATTCTTCTAACACAGGTCCGCATCCTTTATACACTAGTCGGCCACTTAATGGTGCAAGTAATTAGCTATCGGTCGCAGGTGTATTAAGTTAATTTAAGTCAGCTTTGTGTTCCACAGAACTGAATGTCAAATTAGAAATTCAGGTTTATATTTTAATGTCAGATAATAGTTATAAACGACAGCGATATTTAAGACTAAGCATAGCTTTCATTTTCAGCTTATGCCATAGTCTGCTTAAAAATAATAGCACTAGTCACTAGCCTAGCTAAATATTCTGTAAATTAATTAGGGAAAAATAACTTTTAGCAATACAAAATATGGAAATATGAAACTGTCGTCGAGCACTACAAAATGACGGTTTAATAACCGATTTGCACCCGAAATACGAGCATACAGGGGAAATTGCTTTATAAAGTAGTATTATGATATCCTACAGTACACAGTATAATATACCCCCAAAATTGTGTAATATTATTATAAATGACAGAAAAAAGTCCTACGTGTGTTTTGTTCATGTAAAAATAAAGTTTGTTTTTCCATAGGAAAATCAGGGCTTCAGTTCCAAATACAGATATACAGAACACTTATCAGAACCAATGTGAGGGTTGAGCCTGTATGTGATTTGCAATTTCAGAAGAAGTTGGTTCAAAGTGTTACAGCAGCCTTCACCAGTGTGGTGTGACCGCTTCTGAGTTTAGAACGGTACTTGTTCTTCACAAAGGTAAGCACACTGAATGTCTGATCACAGCAGTATGTTGATCCAAACTTTGAAAGAATGATGAAAGCTACACTTTTCAACGTTGACTGATATACATGTAGTGTGTGGGTGACCCACACTCCTGCTGGAGGGCAGTCGTTCCTTGACCTGACTCACGTGGCTGGATGGCTTTTTCTCCACCCTTAGATTTATTATTTCTTACCCTGGCCGAGGCTCCTGCAACATTTTTATTGTATTTTTATTTTGTTTAAGCATTCGTGCCGGAGCCCCTCCAGTAGCGCACACCTCACACCTGTGTGGGATTAAGTGTGGCCATCGAGGATAGGGGAGAAACAGGCCGAGCCCGTAATGACAACTGGGATCGTACAGTCACTCCACTGTGCGGGGGTTGTCTTTGGTAAAAAACAGAAGGGTTTCCAATAACCTTCTACGTGTAAGAATGGCATTTAACCTAAGATTAAAAGTAAAAGACAAAAATAAACCCGTTGATAGATCAAGTGTGATTACCCTAGCATATGTTGAGCTAGGTGTATCCTTCACTTGGGTGTTTAACCAGAATGAGGGATTTAAAGTCATTTGACGCAATGAGAACGATGCAGACAAACTGCTCACCACGAAGACAAAACAAATCTTTGCCAGTAATAGACTTAGTGTGGTCATGCCCCCTGAGCTTAAAGCAAGGAGATCAGTTTTCGTATGGAAACTTGATTCTGAAGTAGGTGAGGAAGAGCAGAATTCTTGAAGACAGATATAGAGAGCAGAAATGAAGGATATAAGATTGAAAACGTAATAAAGATAAGAGACTACACTCATGTAATAAAGATCTGCTTCGAAGAAACGGACATGGCAGACAGGGTTCTCCAAAATGACTTCCTAACATGCAGCATGTAAATATCCCCACACCAAATAAGGAGGGAAAAGTTCACAAGCTTCCTTTCGTGCTTCACGTGTTACAAATTTGAAGAACATTCTGTAAAGGACAGCCCAGAAAAGAAAAAAAAAATATACTGCTCCAACTGTGTAGAGGAAGGGGATGTTTATACCCAGTGCAATAACACCAAGAGAGGCCGTATCCTGCCCTATTAAAAACACCCCCATAAAATACAAACAGGATGCAGAAGAGCAAAATGAAAAGAACAAAGATCAATATACATATGTAAAAATAGCAGAGGGGATGGTAAAGGAGGTAACTAAGCCAACCATTGACACCTTAGTGAAACCTTAGTGAAACAGATCACTTCTAGGTAATGGTAGCATGCTACATGCTCACCTCCATAACATAATAGCCCCAGGGTTCTATGCCGATGAACTAAATAGAATGTTGGAAATAAACAACATCCCACGAATGAAATTCTAATCAAACCCAAATTCAGCAAATATCTTACGCGCCATCAGCACTCCAGAGCATATTGAATACTTTGGGCAAAGATTAGACATTCCCAAAGAAGCAACAGCAACACCAGCAACCCCCGATACCGAGCCTGAAAAAGCCATACAACCCGGAAAAATTAACGAGAAGCCAAGAGACCCAAGAATACCACAAGTCACGGGACAAAAGAGGAAAACAATGGCCAAGAAAAAAGAGGAAGCTCACAACAGAACAGCACCTACTCCCCTCCAATACCTGAAGACGCAACAGATATAGGACTTAGGTTCTATCAAATATCTAAAATAACATTCCCACCACACAAAAAACTTCCAGGAAAACTCATCGAGGACTTTGTTACATCAAATGATATTTTATGGCAGTACACCGATGAACTGTATGATCAAGACACCCCTGGAATAAGTGGCATAACTCGAAATATACCATTGTAGTGATGGGTTGTCAGACCACAGCTTACATCTCAGAAACTCCAGACTTGACCCGACCTTAGGGAGGTCAAGTGTAGGGTAACCCTCACGGTTGACCAAGGATTATAAATCAACCAGGCTCCCCTCCCATGTCACACGGCCAACAAACATGTAAGAAGGCATCAGCCGACTCTCTCCCAATATACACAATATCCTACAACGCAGAAATAAGTCCAGACCTGACCTCACATTAGCCAGGTCAAATGTAACTCTCGAGCCCAACTCAAGGGGCCACAAATCAACCAGGGCCTCTCATGACACGGCCCCACCTGATGACTTCTCCAGAAGATACAACTTATAGTCTCTGAAAAAGTCCAGACCTGACCTCACATTGGCCAGGTCAAATGTAAGGAGACCCTTCGCCGCCGCCCCCCCGATCAGCTCAACCTGACGGCTCGCCTCCCAATATATAGGACGTGCTAGTCCTCCCTCGAAGACATTCGCAGAGGGAGATTCCCGGGACAGAGAGAGAGTCAGACAGAGAGACACACAGGGATCGGAGGAGGAGGTCCACCACAGCCGAGTCCCGCTCACGGGAGGAGAGTCATGCAGGACTTCCCTCCCCGACTTCCCTCCGGTGTCCCAGCTAAGCAGTCGCCCTCCCGACACCAGTGTCCCAGCTAAGCAGTCGCCCTCCCGACACCAGTGTTCCAGCTAAGCAGTCTCCCTGCTAGGCCTTCCCCAGGTCACGTGAGTTTTTGTCAGAGCTTTCCATGGGATGAGTTACCTACGTGGGAAGTGTATTCATTTCATGTTCTTGTCCGAGAATCAGTGTCTAGTAACGTAATATGATGTCCTTGTAACGTAAATATAATGTCCTAGTAACTTCAATAAAAGGTGTTATTAATGTGTCCATGTCATGTTCGTAATTAATAAAGAGCTGTAACGAAGCAGTGTTTGAGAAGACGCCCTTAAGACGTTAATAGATGTGTATTGACATATAAGATACGATAAGTGTAAATAACTATCACGGCCACGCTACCAAAATCTTCCTCTCTTTATACTCTTATACTATCAATATTCTACCTATATGTAATCTTCTCCTTGTGAGATTTTGTCTCATTATACCATTAAACCTATCTAACAGACCAATAGAAGCACTCCTAAATATATACAACTCAGCCCTATCAGCCGGTTAGTTCCCCGATGCCCTTAAATGAGCTAAAATGATCTCCATTCCCAAAGAAGGTAATGACCCAAAACAAATAACCAACTACAGACCGATACCTTTACTGGAAATAACTGGTAAACTCCTAGAGCGCATAATAAATAACAGGCTACAAAAATTCCTGGTTACAAATAATGAAGACAACCAAGTCCCAGGTTGCTGACCTGACTTTCTGCCTCATTTACACATAATTGCAGGTCTCAACTGTTTCTCTTACTTGGACAACACAAATACATAATGTATATCATTTCTCACTCTTGAATTATTTTTTCGTTTTTGTATTTATTTATGGTTATTTTTATTATTATTATTATTGTTATTATTATTATTATTATTATTTTTATGTATTTATTTTCCAACAGCTATTAATTTTATTAATTGTTGCAATAATGATAATAGATATTATTATTATTATTATTTGTATCATTAATATATTTTCGCCCCCCCCCCCCCCCCCCCCCAGGCCCTGATGTGGGACAGTGACCTGTTCCCAAGTGGGCTAATCCCCGTAATAAAACAAAAAACAAAAAAAAACATGGTTTCAGGAGAGGCACACAAACTGCAATAGCTTTAATAACAGAATTCATCGTCAAAGAAAAACAACATGGAAGTCAAGTAAACCTTGTCCTGAGAGACGTGGCAAAAGCCTTTGATACAGTGTGGCACATAGACGTACAGTACAAAAATCTTACAACTACATCTGCCCGCAGAAAGCGAAAGAGTCCTGTGTGACTACCTCCGAAACAGAAGAGCTCAGGTGCAAATTGGTACGTATCTAGAGCCAACCCTAGACCTCGAAAGTGGAGTGCCCCAGACCCGTCCTGTCCCCAACATTACTCACCATATATACAAGCAACCTACCTGAACCAACACAACATAGTGAACATACCATCTTCGTAGACGACATCACAGAAATCATATCATAGTCTGGGTTGTCAGAGGCATTGGTGGCATGCCAAACAGCGCTTGCAATAAAGAACATAAATGATTGAGGAAGAAAATGGAAGATTAAAACAAATATTAAAAAAATAAAATCATACCAGTTGCCAAACAAAAGGTCGAACCAGTCATCGTGGATGAAGAAATATACCCACACGCCAATGAAGGTACCATATTAGGACTCAAAATCACATAAAACCGGATACCAAAGCTCCATTAAAGAAAAGAACAACAAAGTACGCAGCAAAATTTTAAAAACTAGGAGATTCCAAAACCTAAATACACAAAACAAATTAAAACTGTATTCAGCACTAATAAAATCAATAATAAGCTACCCGCCGGTACCAATCAACACATTCAGTCAAACAAGAACTCAAGAAACTACACACAATACAAAATAAATGTCTACGATTTATATATAACATCAGATATGAACAAAGGATAACAAGCGAAGAACTGCATAGGAGAGCCAACATCGGGGTAGTAAATGAAGACATGCGCAACAAAGCCAAAAGAACGTGGGGAGAAGTAGAAGAGTTAGAAGCCGTAACTCACTGGCTCTCTAATGAAATAGAACAAGACTAAACAACCCAGCACCAATACCAAGATACAACTAACAACCTCAAAGCAATACAATAACAAAATAAAACCAAAAATTGCATAGAATGAATAGCCAATTAAAACACTGACAACACAAAACATCAACCTTTACGATTAAAATATAAAGACAGGACCACCTCCTTGCGAACCAAAGTAGCAAGTTGGATCCTACACCACTTCCTTTCAATTTTGTTTTCCTATTTTAAACAAAAGCTTCAATTTCAAAAAGAAAACAGGAAAAAAGAGAGAGTCACTAACGGACATTATCCTTGGCCTCTCCTTCCACCTTTATTAAAGCAAAATATATCGATGCTCAGCCAGCTCCATAAAGAACCTGGCTACTGCAATGACAAAACATGAACGAGAAAAAAGCCAAAGGCCTGAGAGCTAGAACTTAAATTAGTAGCATAAAATTTCAACAAAGAATTTTAAAATAAAGCATATCTGGTTGAGCCCGGATAATTTTAGTCTCCTACTTTCCTTCAAACTTCACCTGAAACCCATCTCCTCCCCCCCCAAACACCTCCAAAGTACATCCACCCCCCCACCTTCCCACCCAGCAACAAACAATAACCCTTCATCCTTATCTACAGGCATCACGTCACGTCAACATTGACTCTGACGATTTGTGAATAATAACAGTATTACCGGCCATATAGCCTGAAATTTAGACGTCACTCAACCGGCCGCAAAAATGAGGGTTGCGGGCCCGTGATATTCTAATACCAGTTCATGCATGCAGTAGTAAAATAGTTACAATTCTTAAAAATGTAGCAATAGTTTTCGGTACACCTATGTCACTGCGTCTTGAGTAAAAATTTATGGTTTACTAATTAAATACTTTATCGAGAAATTAAGAACTCTAAACCTTACTTAAAAACTGAAGTTAAACGAGAACGTTGACCAAAAATTACACACTTGAACAAAAGTTGCGATCCAGTTGAATATAAGACAAAGGAATGTAGTAGGCATTAGACAGCTACCAAACTGGGAGGTACTACTGCCTGGGAAGATATTGGAAGCATAATGGTAGACTCTGCTGCTATATGGCATCACGAAAATTGTGACCAAGTCCCAGGTTGCTGATCTGAATTTCTGCCTCATTTACACACAATTGCAGGTTCTCAATTGTTTCTCACTATTGATTATTTTTCATTTTTGCATTTCTTTATGGTTCTTTATCATTATTATTATTATTAATATTAGTGTTGTTATTATTATTAATATCATTATTATTTCATTTTTAATTTTGTATTTAGTATTATATATTTTATGTACTATGAATTCTTATTATTTTATTTTTAACTAGCAGAATCGCCGCCCTCCGGGCGGCTTTTTCGCTAGGCTACGGTAGGACGCCACCTACACGGAGGCTCCACATTGTCTCACTGTAGTGCATTAAGGTAGACCACATTTTTTTTTTGCCATTAGAAGCAAGTATGTACAGATTTTTGCCAGTTCC
The DNA here is from genome assembly GCA_958450375.1 of Homarus gammarus. Classification (NCBI taxonomy): domain Eukaryota; kingdom Metazoa; phylum Arthropoda; class Malacostraca; order Decapoda; family Nephropidae; genus Homarus; species Homarus gammarus. The sequence continues at coordinate 87,657 of CAUDMG010003476.1, forward strand.
CACTCTGGAGCATCCAACATAGAACTGTCCATGAGAGAAGCAAGGAAACACCAGGTCTAGGCCAACCAAATTTGGGGACTGTACCTGGCTTTTGTAGATGGTTGATCAGGAATGTTTTTCCTGTCCCGCCAGGTGCATCGGGAAAGATCATACCTCTCTGCTCCGCTTGTATCGCTTGCAAGATCTGTTCATAAGCATTTGCTTGATCAAGCACCAGGTGAGGCTCATTTTCTTCAAGAAAATTCACCAGAACTTCAACTGAGTAGTCTGTCTCTCTGAGCAACTCCCTGTTTGCAACTACTGGTTCGTCTCGGTTTGGGGAAGGCAATCCAAAATCAGTCAGGTTTTATCCGCCTAGCTCCATCACTTTGTCTTCCAGCATGATGAGGGCCCTGTTGAACATGTCATCCATGAACTTAGTCTCTTGACCAGGATGTTCTCTTCTTGCTTGATGAAGCAGATCCTCTGAAAGACTTTCTTGGTGGTTTTTCCAGAGCTGGCTTGGGTTGGAAAGTCCACATGTAGCAATCATGATGGCAAACAGATTCCTCATTCTCATTGGCGATTGAGTAACTGCTGCCTCTTTTAATGTGTCGTTCCAGTGACCATCATCTTCCAGTAGGCCAAGGAGATTGCACGCTTCCTAATAGGTTCTGCAGTCTTGTCCATTCACTGTTTTGAGTGCTGCATATGATGTTGGGCCACGGATGTGGTGCAAAAGTAGTCTCAAACAATAGCATTCAAAGTTGTTGGGGTGAACCGTGAAGACACGTCCCAAAGCATTGCCTGACTTTATTCCTGGATGTTCTTTAACATAGGATCCTTGAGCTCTTCTCTGGAACTTTTTCATTGAAGCCTGCCATGTAGAACTTGGGTACGTCAACATACAGGATTATTTGAGCAAACTCATCTTCCTGCTTGAAAAATGCAGTGAGGGTCGTATGAGCAGGATTTGCCATTTGATTTTGGAAGGACTCGTCTGTGAAGTATACTCTTTGTCCATTTTTCAGGTGAACAGCCAGATGAACTACTGTTGGACATCGTTCGTGTATGGGAAAATTAAAAATTCTCCATAGACCTTCATTGCTGCATATATAACGGTCATGCTGAAACTGTGTCACCTCATCATGATTTCCATCCTTTTCCAATGCAAAGATCTCTTGGTCAGAGCATTTCCTGACGTATTTGTAGACATACTTGATGGACTTGACTGAATTGCAGAACTCCACATTGATATGCGCATTGAATGCCTTACTCAAAAGAGGATTGTAGGGGACCACCCATTTGTTATTTACTGTTATTTCACTGTCTGTTCCAGGACGCAACACTGCTGTAAAACCTCCATCGCCTGGCGCTCTTCTCCTGTACTGAGGATAGCCATCTTCTCCACTCATAGTATCCTTTATCAGGTCTTTTGGGAAGTTTTTGCTGCAACGTCCATCTTTCATGCATGGAGAGTGTCTGTTGAATGGTCCACATGGCCCATGAATCATTTGCTTCTTGATAATCTCATAGAGAACTGGATCTTCTTTTGGATCAGGAAACTCTGCTCATATACCGTTGTCAATCATGTGTCAAATGGTGTAGCTCTTATTGGCGACCTGGGGTGCAATGATAAGCATGCTCGCCTCGCCAGCAAGCGGACCAGGGTTTGATCCCAGAGAAAGGTGAACAAACAGACAGATAGACTCTTTGTTTTATATATAAAGATCATCACTACATATAACACCACCCATCATCACTACATATAACACCATCCATCATCACTACATATAACACCATCCATCATCACTACATATAACACCAACCATCATCACTACATATAACACCATCCATCATCATTACATACAATATCATCCATCATCACTACATATAACACCATCCACCATCACTACATATAACACCATCCATCATCACTACAGATCGGTAAAGTAGTTTCCGAGATTCTCGTGCAGACACACAAACAAACACAGACATACTTCTTTGTTATATATATATATATATATATATATATATATATATATATATATATATATATATATATATATATATATATATATATATATTTTTTTTTTTTTTTTTTTTTCATGTAGATCCACAATGAATTCGTGGATAACATAAATCTTGATAAAATCACACGGGAAAAGGGAAACAACGGAGCACTACATTTTCACCCTAAGGCCCTGATGTGGGTCAGTGACCTGTACCCGGGTGGGCTAATCCCCATACAAAAAAAAATATATTACTTAGCTTGGATTGAATCACTTATGAGAGGAGATAGTCAATTCAAGATGGCCGCTGCGGCACCCAGGAGCAAATTCAGTGACATCACGTTTTATCATCATTAATATATATATATATATATATATATATATATATATATATATATATATATATATATATATATATATATGTATATATATATATATATATATATATATATATATATATATATATATATATAATCAACGACCTCGCGTTTCATACCAGCTGGATTCGGTAAAATGCTACTGACACCACATAAGAGGCACGGGCAGTTTCCGAATGAGGTTCACGGCACCATCAGCTCGATGAACAGTAGGTCGAGGGTTCGATTCCTTGCTGGTGAGGTCGTTGATTATATGGTCTAAGTCCGCGTGTTATATGGACTAAAAATATATATATATATATATATATATATATATATATATATATATATATATATATATATATATATATGCTGATAACCACCAGGAAAGAAGAAAACACGAAGTTCCCAAGCGCTTTCGTGTAATTCACATCTTCAGGGGTGAGTACAGACTAGATAGAGTCTGTACTCACCCCTGAAGATGTGAATTACACGAAAGCGCTTGGGAACTTCGTGTTTTCTTCTTTCCTGGTGGTTATCAGCATATACCTAGATCACGCGCACCTACAGTGATTTACTTGCATATATATATATATATATATATATATATATATATATATATATATATATATATACAAAACATTTAAGCATATTGCCACATTCTACTCTGAATGATTAGAATACTCTCTCTTTTTTCATTCCTGTACCTTGCCTATACAGACTATTCCATTCACACACATGTCTAGTCACAGCCTAGTCCTCACTAGATCACCATTGCAAGATTTGTGACGTTGCCTTTCGGTTTCATTGCGCAACATCAGTATGATAAATATTTTTCAAAACGTGCTCGGTCTAACTGAGTTCGTGTTAAGGCAGTCTGGTGTGGGAGTTTCAACACATCTTCAGGGTTGCCACAGAAATTTAAAAAATTAATTCCCTGACTGAATTCTAACAATTCCCCGACTATTCGAGGGAGACAGAATAAGTGAATTGATGTTTTGTATTAATCTAGGCGGGAGATGATGGTCATACACTGGAGGCTGTACAGTGAGAGAATGAAGTATAATGAAAGCTGACGACCCCTTTCTAAAGTTCCACCGGCCACTGCTAACTGCTGTTGTTGTTGTTGTTGTGTTTGATTTGCTGGCCTGTGGGAGACTCAGATGATGCTTCCAATCAGGGATAAAGGAAACACACTGGTGTCGAGTTCGTAAGTTCTATTTCTGGGACAAACACACAAAAGGAGTTAAGACAGGGTAAACAGCGTCCTGTCTCGGAATCTCTCTGGGTATCTCTATCTGCGCATGCGCGTACAGCGCGCATGTGCTCAAAGTCTGAACTACACTCAGTGACAAAAGAGGGTATGATTATAACATATAATACAGAGACCTGAATCAATAATGGTAAATAGTACAGAGTTACATATTACAGCATATTCGTCTCATATATCTACACCTCCCTCCCCCTCACGCTCGTAGTGCAATCTCGAGCGGACTCTTTTTCCAGGAGCCTTAGAGAGTGACGTGGGAAAACTGGGGGGTCACTGAATGAGGACTTACTTTTCTCGTCCAAGCAAGGGTTCACAGGGATGTGGGGGAGGGGTTCACCACTAGGGGACGGGACTGAACGAAGGAAGCGGCGATTCCGCCACCATACCCGACCACTAGGGAGACGGACCTCGTAATCCCTGGTCTTGCCGCAGCCCATGACAACCCCGACCTTGTCCCAGCGGTGAGACGTTGGGTCTTGAATCCGAACTGTTTGCCCGATACTCAATCTGGGAAGGGGTCGGGCGTGCTGATCGTACTGTGCCTTTACCTGGTCAGCACGGACGGCTGCACGACGATCGCAGTCCTCGGTCTTGGCCTGCCACTCCCTCGAGAAGGACTCAGGATGGGCAGGGACACATGACCGTAGTGGGTGGCCGTATAACATCTGTGCTGGGGAGCGACCTGTGAAGTTGGGGGTATTCCACAATTCCAATAAACCCCGGTCAAAGTTCTCACAGTCAATGTTGCCTGAGGGTGCCGTCTTGAGGATGAGATGCTTGACGAACTTTACGGCAGCCTCGGCATGTCCATTGGACTGGGGATAATGTGGCGAGGACACCACATGATGAACTCCCCATCGCTCCATGAGGTCCCGGAAGTCGTTGCTGGTGAACTGGGGCCCGCCGTCAGTCCTCAGGCGGAGAGGGACACCAACCTCCCGGAAGTAGCCACAGAAAGAACATACGTACTGTATGAGAGGCAGTAGTGTTGCCTCCGCAGGGAACGACAACAGGCCACCCTGAGAGCCGGTCGGCGATGACGAGAAAGGACTTTCCCGCCACAACGAAGAAATCCGCAGAGACGGACTCAAAGGGCCTTGTAGGGTTGTTGTTGTTCATGAGGGGTTCCTGCTGCTGACTGCTGAGTGGAGCCGTCTTGAGGTCCTCCTTGGGAACCAGCACGTCCTTGGATTGCAGTAGGAAGAACTCCCTGGCTGCAGAAGGTGACGTATTGGTTGGGAGGGGCAGCTCCTTGCACCTGTTGACATGTTTAATTTCCGGAATTGGCTTGGGGAAGTCTGGAGATATTATGGCCAACTCTTGACAGTGGCCATAAGACAGTAGTGGCATCTGAACACCTTTGTGGACCTGAATCCTGGCAGAACATGACTGCTTACCTAGGGTGAGGGTAGCCTGAAATGTACCCAGAGCAGGTGCCATTGTAGAACCGTCTGCAGTGAGCGTTGTAGAAGTTGACGGTGGTTGCAAGCTGCTCCTAGGGATCCCCAGAATGTCGAGGTGTCTTGTGCCGATGACTGTGACGTCCGCACCTGTGTCAGGAAGCATCTGGATACGGGAAGTAATGTCGCCGTATGACAGGTGAACACAGATGGGCTGAGGTGTCTTGCTGACGGGAGAAGAAGATCCCACGCGACAACAGATCTTGTTCTTCGCCGCCTGAGATTTGCAAGTAGTATCCTTTTTCTTCCGTGACTGACAGCATTTGTCAAAATGTCCAATGCGGCTACAGGAGCGGCACTGAACGTTGTTGGCAGGGCACTTCAGTGTCCTAGCCCAATGGCCACGACGGCCACAGTTATTGCAGGTGCTGTCAGCGGCAGGGCATTCAGAACCATGCCGACGAGCACAATACTGGCAGGGGTGGCCTGGCGTCGAAGTCTGAAGTGATGCTGAAGAGTGATGCGAAGCTGAAGTCGGATGTGAAGCTGAAGTCGGATGTGAGGCTGAAGTCCCGTCACGTCCTTTGTTCTTCTTATATGCGGAGATGGCACACAGCTGGTTAGATGGAGCACGAATAGCAGAAGTCGCACTTCTGGTGGCTTCGTAAGAGCGGCAGGTGGTGACAACATCCTGTAGAGAGGAGGCAGTGTTGAGGGAGATAAGCTTCTGAATAAGCTCTTCGTCCCGCACACCCATGAGGATAATCATCTTCAGCTGTGTTTCCTCACAAGTCGACGAGTTCCCAGGACAAACGTCAACCTCCTCGGCGATGCGTCTGAGTCGTACGTAAAAATCTGCAAATGGCTCACCCTCCAGCTGCTTACAACTGAGAAGCTCTCTCCTACGCAGAGCTTCGTTGCGGAGGCCCTTGATATGCGTCTGTAAAGCATCCAAGACGTCCTTCACAGTCTTGTCTGTGTTGTGGGGGATTTGCAGGGTGTGCTCCAGGATACGTTGCGTCTCTAGGGTGAGACACATCCTCATCTGGATCAGCTGTTTCTCCCTAGGCAACCTCGATAAGTCGACCATCATCGAATAATCGTCCCATCTCCGACGCCATTCACGGAATACCTGGAACGAGGCATCAGCTTGGAGTGGCGGTGGACTCTGAGCGAGTGCTTTCTGTGGGGGGGGCAAAGAAGTTGGAGAGGACCCTTCGGGCGCGCCTGTGGACGAAGGGGCAGGTGTGGCAGCTGCTCGAAGGTTCACAGGTGTCAACAACTCGATCATGGCACTGAATCTGTCATTTTCTTGTTGACGCCTGTGATCCTCTTCCTGTCGCCTCCTGATGTCGTCTTGTCGTCGGTTTTCTTCCAAAAACTGAATTAAACGAAGGAAGTCGCCGCCTGTGGCAGGTTGCGGACGTGTGTAGTGGGGGCTAAGGGTGGGTGGGGCCGCTTGATCCACTTCCCGCTCCACTTGGAGTCCACTTACTGCACCGACATCAGTCTGATGTTGGGCTTGTTGGGTATCTGGAGAAAACCCAATAAATTCTTGATCTTCCATAAGGCCTGGTTTATTTCTCTCACAATTACTGTAATTAATAAGTGAGCAGAAAAGCAATTGCCTTTAAATAGAAGATATCTGCGAGCGTCTGTGAGTGAGTGAGTGAGTGTGTGTGTGTGTGTGTGTGTGCGTTCGTTCGTGCGTGTACTCGGAGCAGGCTGGCCAGAGAGCGGGTGGCTGGGTATAGCAATTCCTCTCGCTCCCTCACGCCAGTTTTAGCCGAGTCATGAGCGGGGAAGTATGTCAAAACTTGAGCTCTCCCCTAGGTCTTAAATGGGCTTCCCTCTTTTGTAAAAAGTGCAGGAACACGGGGAAACACTTTAAAGACACTAAAGGGCACACACAACACTGAAAAAGCACTTCACAACACTGCGCTGTAAATCCAGGAATATCTTGAGAGGTACGCGCCGATATTCACTGGGCAGGAGGAGTTGACAAGATGGCGGCTCCGAGAGAGATTCTGCGTCCACTCCAATTCTGAATAATGTGATGTCCCAGCTAATCACCGCGCCATGTGGGAGACTCAGATGATGCTTCCAATCAGGGATAAAGGAAACACACTGGTGTCGAGTTCGTAAGTTCTATTTCTGGGACAAACACACAAAAGGAGTTAAGACAGGGTAAACAGCGTCCTGTCTCGGAATCTCTCTGGGTATCTCTATCTGCGCATGCGCGTACAGCGCGCATGTGCTCAAAGTCTGAACTACACTCAGTGACAAAAGAGGGTATGATTATAACATAATACAGAGACCTGAATCAATAATGGTAAATAGTACAGAGTTACATATTACAGCATATTCGTCTCATATAACTACATGGCCCTCGACTTCAAGGGTTTTACGGCTGTAGCAATTGCTGTGAGTGATGGACCCGTGGCCTTTCAAGGTGTTATTTCTGCTCCGCCAATGTTTTGTTAATGTTGTGTCACTAGCAGTCAATCAATCAAAGGAACATCGGACTGGAGGGATTAATTGTCAATCAAAACAATGAGGAAGGGGGCAACACTTTACTTGATTTCATCACAGCTATAATAAACAATTATCAACATTCAACTTTACATACATTATAGGATCAAAGCTATAATCGAAATTAGCTTTGAGAAGGTTAGAGTCATTCACCAGCAGGTCTGATGATATCGGGAGTGGACCTGTGGAAAAATCTTGAGATTATTGTAAGAATTTCAGAAAATAAGAAAATGTTCACTATATTAAAAAATATCTTTTATTAGTAGCAGTTATATTTTCTCAGAAATATTATGAATATAACAAGATTTTAAGATATCTCTAGATCATTGAGCAAAACATTATTTGTCTTTGGCAATAAATTCTGGGCAGCTTCACCTCTCGAAATTTTGAGCCAAGATTCCAACATTTTCATGAACGCACCAAATTTTGTTATCGCAAAATAACTTTTAACATACCAATTGTGTATTGGGAGAGTTTGCGGACACATATTTCACTTTTAACATGTGGCCATTAAGTAATAGTTTTTCTATGTTGTCAATTGGAAGGAACCCTGGACTCTCACTCCCCCGAGCTCCCTCTGCCTCCTACATCCAACTCCTACTTTGGGTTGCTGTTACTCAAATCACTGCAAGCAATTAATAGAGTAGAAAATTGTTGTTCCTCTCATTTCGACGATGCAATTACGATGAAAATGCAAATACAAGTAATACTCAGTATTTCAAGCAACGGTCATGAACTTATGAATTAAAACCACGTTTGTCTGACAATCCATTATCTGGTCATTGTATCACATAGGCAGACTGACGCCAGAATGGTATTCGGACGTTTGGCCACAGACATTTGGACCATTGGTCACTGTCTCTGGACGTTTGGGCCACTAGCTGTATGTAATGGTAGATGTTTGGGCCATGTACCAAAAATTTCCTGACTGTAAATTATAAACCTTTTAATATCACTGGGAACCTTTCAGTCTGAAACTGTCAGATCAGGAGTCTTCAGGGTTAGGTTAGGTTAGTTTATTATGTTGTTATTTATATTACTTTGACCCGTGGCTTATACAAGCCTGCCGTCACATTCAGTACACAACATGAAAACTATATTATTTAATACTTTTAGGCAACAGTAATATCGGTTTACATCATACTGTAAATTGCACGTTTAATAATAATAATAATAATAATAATAATAATAATAATAATAATAATAATAATAATGTCTTTTTTTTGTTTACCCTCACTGTTTGGCACAACTGAATTATGTGATTTGCTGATTCTTGTCAGACAGCTGCCAACTGAACTATCGGTGTTCATATCAAGCTTATATTGTAATAAATATGTGGTGTCCACTTCATGATTGTTTTGATAGCTAATTAATCCTTTCACTATGACGTCTTCTTATCTACTTTATTCTTTCTACCGCCAGACGATTCTATTCAGATAGGGAAGTTTCATCTCGTAGTCAAGGGGTTAAATAAGACTTCGCTGCTTCAAAAAGATGTAGATTCAAACATATCCATAATTCGTTTGCTCACAAAGGGACGCCTTACTTAGAACATAAATTCATCCCCCACTCATCTTATTGTAACTATACTGTAGTATTTTCATCTGGCTAGTGCAAGACGATTACACTCAGCTGACAAAACCTCTATTATCAAAACAGTTATTCTGTATTGTAATCTCTCCCAACTGATGTATACACTGAACACTTTCCCTCCTCACCAACTAGTACTTCGTCTCATCCCCTATATAAATACACTACACTGACACTTCCTCCCGCTCACTAACTTCAGGGTTTGGGGTTCATACCTAAGGGAGAGAAGGGATTTGGAAATTTCTCATGACCTTAAATGACAATGAATAGTTCATTAATATAAAAATGTTACCTTACTTTACCAAGTATTGCCGGGTAAAATTGCGAGCACGAGACACAGGGTGGGGTCGGTGCATCTTTGGCTAACTATACATGCGTGAATACACTTCCCCTTACCATATCTGCCTGAATATAAAATATGTCCATAAAACGTACCTGCCTGAAAACTGGTGTGAGAGCATGGCTGTACATGCTCCTGCAACCACAATGGTCATAGCAGAGTGAACATGAGAAAGGAGACAAGGTCTGGGACAAGTGGAAATCCAGCACTACATGGCAACTCAGCTAGTAATTGTGTCATCACCACCGAGTAAAAACGCTTGAAGTGTGAGGGAAGTGAAAATGCTCCCGAAGATCATTATGACTGCCCGTTAGGGACATTCATTTATTAGCAAATAATTTCTTTAAAATTATATTCTTCAAGGTTCTTAAGTCACATTTTACCTTCACTGGAGATGTGACGCATATTATGCTACCACATGCTCTCTTATTTCTTACAACTGACTTTATTTCTTTTACGGGGATTAGCCCACCCGGCACATGTCACTGTTGACTAACACCGAAAATATAATAATAATAATAATAAAATAAAAATAATAATAATTGTAAATAAATACATACATAAGTGAAAAAAGTCAAGAGTAATAATATATATATATATATATATATATATATATATATATATATATATATATATATATATATATATATATATATATATATAAAACAAAAAAATATGTCTGTGTGTTTGTTTGTGTGTCCACACGAGAATCTCGGAAACTACTTTACCTATCTGTAGTGATGATGGATGGTGTTATATGTAGTGATGATGTGTGGTGTTATATGTAGTGATGATGGATGGTGTTATATGTAGTGATGATGGATGATGTTATATGTAGTGATGATGGGTGGTGTTATATGTAGTGATGTTGGATGGTGTTATAAGTAGTGATGATGGATGATGTTATATGTAGTGATGAGTAGACAATAAAATAATAACAGTTTAATGCTAAAAAAATATACTTTGCTGTACCGTTGTAGTGAAAAACATGGTGGAACTTAGATACACCGATAATGAACTATTGCTCCTAATGGCAAAACCAAAAATGTGGTCTACCGTAATGCACTACAGTGAGACAATGTGGAGCCTCCCGGAGGGTAACGTCCCACCGTGGCCTAATTATTCCTCAAGGATGTGGAAATGGTGTAAAGTTCATTTGACTGTTCACCTGAAAAATGGACAAAGAGTATACGTCACAGAAGAGTCCATCCAAAATCAAATGGTAAATCCTGCTGATACGACCCTCACTGCATTCTTCAGGCTTTCACAGGAAGATAGTTTGCTCAAATACTCCTGCATGTTGACGTACATATGGAAGGCTTCAATGAAAAAGTTCCAGAGAAGAGCTCAAGGATCCAATGTTGAAGGATATCCAGGGATAAAGTCAGGCAATGTTTTGGGACGTGTCTACACGGTTCACCCCAACAACTTTGAATGCTATTGTTTGAGACTACTTTTGCACCACATCCGTGGCCCAACATCATATGCAGCACTCAAAACAGTGAATGGACAAGTCTGCAGAACCTATTAGGAAGCGTGCAATCTCCTTGGCCTACTGGAAGATGATGGTCACTGGAACGACACATTAAAAGAGGCAGCAGTTACTCAATCGCCAATGAGAATGAGGAATCTGTTTGCCATCATGATTGCTACATGTGGACTTTCCAACCCAAGCCAGCTCTGGAAAAACCACCAAGAGAGTCTTTCAGAGGATCTACTTCATCAAGCAAGAAGAGAACATCCTGGTCAAGAGATTGAGTTCATGAATGACATGTTCAACAGGGCTCTGATCATGCTGGAAGACAAAGTGATGGAGCTATGCGGGAAAAACCTGACTGATTTTGGATTGCCTTCCCCAAACCGAGAAGAACTAGTAGTTTCAAACAGGAAGTTGCTCAGAGAGACAGACTACTCAGTTGAAGTTCTGGTGAATTTTCTTGAAGAAAATGAGCTTCACCTGGGGCCTGATCAAGTAAATGTTTATGAACAGATCTTGCAAGCGATACAAGCGAAGCAGGGAGGTATGATCTTTCTCGATGCACCTGGCGGGACAGGAAAAACATTCCTGATCATCCTTCTGTTGGCCAAAGTACGTCATCAGGGGAAAATTGCTCCTGCTGTGGCATCCTCAGGCATTGCTGCAACACTACTAGAAGGAGGACGTACTGCACACTCAATTTCTAAACTGCCTCTCAACCTCGCTCACAATGAGAATCCAGTGTGCAACATCAAAAAAGGATCGGCAAAGACAAAACTCTTATAAAACAGCAGCCTCAGAGTCTGGGATGAATGCACTATGCCTCCCAAATTAACGTTTGAAGCATTATACAGGACCTTGCAAGACATACGAGAAAATGACCAGCTCATGGGTGGCAGTACAATGGTCATTGCTGGAGACTTTCGCCAGACCCTACCTGTGATTCCTCGATGCACTCCAGCTGTTGAACTGAATGCGTGCCTCAAGGCATCATACCTTTGGAGAAGTGTTCAGACACTCACCCTATCCACAAATATGAGAGTACATATACAAGGAGATCAGGATGCTGGACGGTTTGCAAACCTTTTACTACAGATTGGGAATGAAACTTCCCTGTTGATTCAGAAGGACAAATAATCATTCCTCAAGGATGTGGAAATGTTGTAAAATCCTCAACTGAGCTCACAAACATGGTCTACCCAAACATTATCCACCACTACAAGGATCACAAGTGGCTGCGTGAACGTGCAATTCTGGCACCAAAGATTGAAACCTTGGCTGAAACCTACATGACTCTACTCAGACAGCTTCCAGGCAGTGAGACCTCATTCAAATCTGTTGATACAGTAATCGACCAAGACCAAGCAGTCCAGCACCCTGCACAATTCCTTAATTCTTTGGAGCCCGCTGGAATGCCTCCTCACCACCTAACTCTCAAGATTGGAACTCTTATAATGCTCTTAAGAAATCTTGAACCACCAATCCTCTGCAATGGCACAAGACTGGTGATGAAGAACATGATGCCACATGTACTGGAAGCTACAATACTGACAGGAAAAGTTAAAGGAGAGGACGTTTTTATACCAAGGATACCTCTCATCACCACTGACCTGCCATTTGAGTTCAAGCGACTTTAGTTCCCGGTTAAAGTGAGCTTTGTCATGACCATCTACAAAAGCCAGGGGCAGTCCCTAAAGGTGGTTGGCCTAAACCTTGTGTTTCCTTGCTTCTCTCATGGACAGTTCTATGTTGGATGCTCCAGAGTGGGAACTGGCAAAAATCTGTACATACTTGCTGCTAATGGCAAAACCTAAAATATAGTCTACCTTAATGCACTTCAGTGAGACAATGTGGAGCCTCCCGGGAGGTGGCGTCCTTCCGTGGCCTAGCGAAAGAGCCGCCCGGAGGGCGGCGATTCTGCTAGTGTGTATATATATATATATATATATATATATATATATATATATATATATATATATATATATAAATATATATATACACATTGATAAAATCACATGGGAAAAGGGAAACAACGGAGCACCTTAGCTTTTGTCTTTATTCAAGACATCTTCAGAGGCAACTGGGTTTCGGTCGGTCGGTGATACGGAGAGAAGACAGCATTTGCTCTGGGAGTGCAAGAAGGGTACAGTACAAGGTAAAGTTCAGAAGTGGGAAATAGAGGAGGAGGTTAACAGCAGGTGGGCTATCCACCTTGCGGAGAAGGGGTTTTTTTGTCTTCCATCAACAGTGCTGCATTAGAGGACTCATGCGGTTAAGGAAGTCCGGTCTCAGTCAAGCTAAGCTAAGTTGTTCTATTTGATGTTTCCTTGGGGCATATTATGATAGGGGGGGGGGGGGGTCCCTCTAGGTCCTTGTGGCACTGGAGGGATGTTCCCCATCTTTTTCGTTTTTAGTTTTTTATTGTGGGTGTTTGTGAACTATTTAGGTCTTTGTTTATTTGTGGGGTCCCTCCAGGTCCTTGTGTGACTGGAGAGTTGTGCCCATCTTTTGGTTCTTTTTTAGTGTGTATATAGAGGCTCTGGTTCTTCGTTATAATATTTTCTGCTTCTCGGCCACCATCTGTGCGATGTGTTGTTGTTTTCCTCAATTAGTTGGTTTAGTATGGGATCCTGTTCTTGCTGGATTTTTCCCCATATTGCATTTGCTTGGGTGTATATTCTGGTGTTGAGTGGGTCTATGCCGTGTTCTGTGTGTATGTCTTGTGCTGTTTGTGTGTATGGTGGTTGGTGTTTTGCCGCTCTTCTAAGGGCTATATTTTGCACTGCTTGAAATTTAAGTTGATTTTTTCTTGCGATTGTGTTCAGAGGTATCGGAGGGTATTCTAAGTGTGGCCTGATCAGTGCTTTGTATAGGTGCAATTGCGTGTTGGTGTTTAATTGGCGGAATCTTCTGAGCTTTGTAAGTTGTGATTTTGCCATAGTTATTCTTTCATTGATGTGGGGGATTATTCCGTTTCTGGTTATCTTGAGTCCTAATATTTTTCCGTTGGCAGCATATGGTATTTGTTGGTTGTTGACAATAATAGGGTAGGGGTTTGTTTTTGCTATGTGAATTATTTTGAGTTTTTGGACATTGGTTTTTATCTTCCATTTTCGTTCATAGTTGTTTATTATCTCTATTTCTCTGCTTGTTCTAATGGCCATCATTTGTTTGGATTTTCCTGGGTACCTGGCTATCTGTGTGACATCATCTACGTATGCTATACTGTATATTCTGATTGCCGCGGTTGCGGCATGTCTGCCGTGTATACAGTGTATAATGTCGGCGATATATTACTGCCTTGGGGAACTCCACTATGAAGGTTGAAAGTTTGTCCTAGATGGTTGTCGATGATTAATTTGGCCTTTCTGTTGTCTAAGAAATTGCACAGTAGTGTTGTGATATTGGTAGGCATGTCCAATTTGATTATTTTCAACTTCAGTCCTTCATGCCAGACTTTATCAAATGCTTTTGACACATCTCTTAGAATTATATTGCATTGGTCTCTGTTGCTTGCAGTATTTGCAATTGATTCGTATATTAGTGCTATTGTTGTGTTGGTTCCTCGATTTTTCCGAAAGCCGTGCTGTCTCGGGTTATATTTGTTTTCTTGGTCTAGAAAATTTCTGAGTCTGTGGTTGACTATTTTTTCCAATATTTTACCGGGTGTTTCCAGTAGTGAGATAGGTCTGTAGTTCTCTGCTTGGGTATGGTTCTTTCCTGCTTTCGGGATGAGTCTGATTTTGGCTATTTTAAATTTGGTAGGGAAGAAGCCAGTTGCAAGTGAGGCATTGTATATATTTTTAAGCTGTTCGATCATAGACTGAGGAATGTTTTGTAGTACGATTTTATTAATTTGGCTTATGCCAGGTGCTTTGTTCTTGAAGCTTGCTATTGTTTTTTTCAATGTCAATTTGAGTTAATGGAGCAATTATTGGGTTATTGATGTTTAATGAATTGAGGTTGATTTTCCCGGTAGGTTTCCATTTCTCTGTGTTCTGGCTCATATATGTTCTAGTTGCCTGTTCTGTTTCTTGGCAGAAGCTTCTATTGTCTTCGTCGTTGATTCTGAATATGTCTTTCCAGTATTCTCTAAATATTGGTTCTTTATTGTGTGGTTCTGTTGCCTTTCTGCCGTTTTTGTCCTTTATGTAGCTAGTTTCTTCCGAATTAGTTCCCATTAGGTTTTTTATTTTTTTCCAGAATGCTTTTGGATTTCTGTAATCTGCTTGTGTATCATGGATCAGCTTGTTCCATGTTTCATTGTGTTTGTTCTTGCTTATGTCTTTCAGTTCTTCTTTTAGATTCCTGTATAAGATTCTGTTGTCATTGCTCCACCCGTGTGTTTTTGTGTATTCATATAGATTGGTGAATCTAGTTTGGATCATTTTCTCTTCATATGTTAATTGTGCATGTGGTAATGTACGGTATGTTGTTTTTGGGATGTTGTTTTTCATTGCTGTTATTACTTCATTGTACCATGTGTCCAGTGTTTTGTCAATCTCTGTTGTGTCTCTGATGTGTAGGAGTGTTGGTTCGTTGTTGCTAAGATCCGATTTAAATTTTTCCCAATTTGCTCTATTGAGTGAAAATCTTGGGATTGATGGAATTTGTATCGGGGATGTGGATAGAGTTGCTATTATGGGTAGATGATCACTGGTTGTTGTGGGTCCAGCTTTTAGATGTACGTTTAGATGGTGATGCCTATTGGTTAAAACAATGTCTGGTTTCCCAGAGTTACCGGCTGATACGTAAGTTGCGAAGTCGGGCCCGAGGTGTTTTATTGTCCCGTGCTCGATGAGAGCCTGGAGGATTTTTCCTCCCGGGTTTCTAATATTGTTTCCTAAGGTTGTGTGTTTAGCACTGAGGTCTCCTATGAAGTATGCTAGATTGTTTTGCCTCATTAGTTTTAAGATGTCCCCTGTAGGGAATATTGGCCTTCTAAATGTTAAATATGAAGCTCCAATAGTTACTGGGCATCTTGTTGTATTTATTTCGGCTGCAAGAAAATTATTTTGAAAGTTGTCAATGATTTTGCATTGTATGTTGCGTTTTATAGCTATTGCTATTCCGTCATGTGATTCGTCGTGTATGTTCATTTGATGTACATTGTAGTTAAAGATCTTGATTTTGGCACTGTTTATCCGACCATGTGCGTTGATAAGGATGATGTCTGGGGTCTATTGTGCTGTATATGTTAGTAAGTTCTGATTTCCTCGTCGGAGTCCAGGCAAGGACGTTGTGCTGAATTATCTTTAATGATTTGTTTTGAGTAGTCGTGGATCCCGAGAACTTGGTGTAGGGTGTTTGCTGGCTCGTGTATCTCCTGGCGAGTGTCTATTCCTTTCCTCTTTTAGTCCCGTTCTGATTTTCTTAAACTTAGTTATATCTACTCTTTCAATTTTGTTGTATTTGGTGTTTATAAGTCCTGCATTTATCAACTGGTCTATGCAGGATTCTTCTACCCTATCATCTTCGTAGGTGAACTTGATTGTGCCTTCCTTGATTTCCTGCAGAAGTCTATCATTTGTTATTGTAGGTGGTGTGTCTGGTTTGAGAGGAATGAAAGGATTTTTTAGCCCTTTTAAAACAACGATCAACAAACATAAGAACATAAGAAAATAAGGAGTCTGCAATAGGCCGGTTGGCCTGTGCATGGCAGCTCCTGTCGAGAATTGCTACCATTCTATCATCCATGAATCTACCCAGCCTCCTTTTGAAACTTTCCAGCGTTCCAGCACTTACTACAAAGTTGCTAAGCTTGTTCCACTCGTCCACCAGCTCCTTCCTATCTCCCTCCTAAACCTAAACTTATCCAACTTAAATCCGTTGCTACGAGTCCTATCCTGCTCGGATATTATAAGAACTTTATCTATATCCCCTTTATTGATTCCTTTCACCCACTTAAATACTTCTATCATATCTCCCCGCACTCTTCGTCTTTCTAGGAATGCAAGATTAGTTTCTTTAACCTATCCTGATATGGAAGGTTTCTAAGTCCCGGAATCATTTTCATCATTCTTCGCTGCACCGACTTTAGTGAATTGATATCCATTCTATAATAAGGGCACCAGAACTGAACCGCATAATCGAGGTGCGGCCTAACTAGCGCAAGATATAGTTGCAATAAGACCTCTGCACACTTATTACTTACACTTCTAGATATAAAACCCAATACTGGTGGATAGCAAATATAATACCGATATTCAAGAAGGGGGATAGATCAATATCCTCTAACTACCGCCCAATCAGTTTAACATCAATAGTAGGTAAATTACTAGAATCAATTATTTCAAACTCTATTCGAAACCACCTGGAGAAGGACAGGTTGATCAATGATTCTCAAAATGGCTTCACAAGCGGGTGTTCATGTCTAACTAATTTATTAACATTCTTTTCATCAGTTTTCGACTCGGTGGACGAGGGGCACAATTATGATGTGGTATATCTCGACTTTAGCAATGCCTTCGACAGAGTCCCCCACGAAAGACTAATTAGAAAGGTAGAAGCGCATGGCATCAAGGTAATATCCTTAAATGGATTAGTGCGTGGCTAAGGGACAGGAAACAGCGAGTGAGCATAAACGGCACTAAATCGCCTTGGAGCAACGTCACTAGTGGAGTTCCCCAAGGCTCAGTACTTGGACCATTATTATATATTATATACATAAATGACATAGATATCGGCATAGACAGCAACATAAGAAAATTTGCTGATGACACTAAAATAGGACGTGTAATTAAATCTGACGAGGACTCTACAAAACTACAGGAAGATGTAAACAAATTCTTCGAATGGTCGGAAAAATGGCAGATGAAATTCAATGTGGATAAATGTAAAGTGCTCAGTATAGGAGATGTGAACAGGGAAACCAGTTACCAGATGAACAACGATGCCATTGTGGAATCCGACTGCGAGAGAGATTTAGGAGTAATGATAAGTTGGAATCTTAAGCCAAGTAAACAATGTGTTTTTGCTCGTAACAAAGCTAATAAAGTACTTGGGTTCATACAAAGGAGTGTTAGTTACAAGACTAGCGAGGTCATCTTAAAATTATATCTAACTCTTGTGAGACCTCACCTGGATTACGCAGTTCAGTTCTGGTCACCGTATTACAGAATGGATATAGAATCCTTGGAAAGGATCAAGAGGAGAATGACAAGACTAATCCCGGGCATTAGGAACCTTGAATACAGAGACAGGTTAAAGCATCTTAATTTGCACTCCCTCGAGAGACGTAGAGTGAGGGGCGACATGATAGAGGTGTATAAATGGAAGTCAGGGTTATACAAAGGGGACATTACAAAGGTACTCAAACTATACAACCAGGAGCGAAATCGTAACAATGGTTTTAAATAAGACAAATTTAGATTTCGGCGTGAAATAGGCAAGCACTTGTTTGGAAACAGAGTAGTGGATGAATGGAACAAGTTACCAAATATCATCATTAACTCGAATACGCTGGATAGCTTCAAACATAGGTTGGATGCTTATATGAGCAATAGGGGTTGGGTATAAACAGGACTGCCCAGTATGGGCCAAAAGGCCCGCTGCAGTTTCCTCCATTCTTATGTTCTTATGTTTCCCTTATTTCGAACATTAACGCACTGTTTTCTAGGCCGTAGGTCCGGGCTTACAAGTGCCCCTAGGTCTCTTTCACAAGTCGACTTGTCTAGGTTGATGATGTTAAGGCTGTATACAGTGACAGTATTTGTTCTTCCAATATTAAGTACGCTGCACTTGCTGGTGTTGAATTTCATTTGCCATTTTTCACACCACCCCTTCAGTTTATTTAGATCCTCCTGTAGGGTGTGTCATAGGAGGGAAGATCACCTAAAACTAATGGCCCATCACTTTTTTGGTAGCTTTTAGTGCATATAAACAGAAAATTATTTCAGTTTCAATATTTTGCAACCTTTTGCTAGGTGAATTTTAGCGTGAAATTTATCGAAAATCTAACGTACAGCTGCATTAGTGCATTACAATTAAATAGTGAACATTGCTTTCTGACTTCATTCTTTAACAACCCAACTAACAATGTTTTTTTATGTTTCAGATTCTGATGCATTTATAAGTTGATAATATTTGCGATGACTGCTTGTGTCAGGACGAGGAACCAAAAATCCAGCCATCTCAGTCACTATCTTGGGTCTGGGAGAGAGCTCCTGAAGTCGGAGTTGCCTACATTGAGAGATGCTTTGAGATACGGTGTTTTAATCAGGCAAATCAGTGAAAAGAATCAAAGAACTTACACAAACAAGGACATTGCCAGTGATATGACCAAAGCTGTCTTGGCACAGTACACTCTGGCTAACGCTCAGTTCAAGCCTCCAGTCATAACAAGTCAGAAGAAGATTAGTGAGAGACTGCTAGCCAGTTGGGAAAAGGCAAGAGATATCTCTCTTGGGAGAGGAAAACTTGCAGTTAAGGACAGCTTTGCCAAGCAACTGGACCAGTTATTTGACATAATTACTTGCAAGTGCCCAATTGTTCTCTGTCCTGAGTTTGGATGCGATCGTGACTGTAAATCCGAGGCCCACATCTCCTGTATTTCCAGCGTGAACTGAAGATTCCTGTGATCGAACTGGCATTTGTCAAAGCACAGAGAGAGAAGACTGGCAGTATAGGGGCTCTCATGATTTCTAGCCAAGATATTCCGGAGTCCAAGAGACAGGATGCTGCTACAGAGAGACAGAAGAGGAGAAGAGTTGCCGAGGAAAAGACACTTGAGAGGGCCCAGGGTGAGGTAAAAAAGGCCGATGATAGGAGTCAAGCTGATTCAGAGTTTAATGACTTCCCCATGGCTGATCCGAGTGCTGACCAGGAGAATGGTGACTTTGTCCCTAACCCAGAAAATAATGATCCCAAACCTTCCAGGCATAAGATTCGAAATAGGAAAGATATCCCGAGCATAGCTCTGGCCAACATGCCACACCACACTGATCTCAGAGAAACTGCAGAGATAGCAACTGCTGCCTGGATTGACGGAGGTTTGATAACACCTGATGATGTTCACCTGGTGATAGATCATAACAAAGTAAGGAGAGCTCAGGAGAAACTTGTCAGTAACCTAGAAGAGGAGTTTGATAAGGGGATAAGAGAAAATGGAATCAATTGTTTGTTCTTTGATGGGAGAAGGGATGACACTAAAGTGTTCATGAAAGTTGGAGATTCTGACAAGTTGTTCCCTGCCATGGTAAAGGAGGAACACTACTCCTGCTGCAGTGAACCAGGAGGGAAGTATTTGTGACATTTCACTCCAGAGAAAGATGACATCAGGAAACCAGCTGAGATAGTGGCAGATAACATTGTGAACTGGCTTAGAGAGAGGAACGTTGACCAGACCCTGCAGGCCATTGGAGGGGACAGCACCAACACAAACACAGGGTGGCAAGGGGGGGCCATACATTGGATAGAGCGGAAGATTGGGAGGAAGCTGGTCTGGATTGTTTGTGACCTCCACACCAACGAGTTGCCACTCAGACATCTGATCCAGGAGCTGGATGGCAAGACTCTTTCAAATCACAGTTGGCCCTCCACTCGTTGAGCTTGCACATACTGTCATTGACGACCTGAGTGCTGATCAGTACTATGGTTACATGATTTGCAGTGCCATCAAAACTGGGGTCATGCCTGATAGACTTGCTTACCTGCAGATAGGTCCAGTCTCACATTCTAGGTGGCTCACAACGGCTCTCAGGTTCTGCAGAATTTGGGTCGCTCATCATTAACTGAAAGGGAACCAGCTTCACAACCTGAGACTTATTGTCCAATTCATCGTGAGTGTCTACTTGCCAAATTGGTTCAACACCAAGGTCAAGTCATCGTTCTCCGAAGGTCCGAGGCATGTTCCCTTCCAGCTTGAGCTCCTGAGGAGTCAGCCAAGGAAGGATGTTCAGATTGTGGAGCAGACTGTGAGGAGATCTTCCTGGTATGCTCATCCCGAGGCAGTTCTGCAGACAATGCTCTGGCAGTCAGAAAGATCTTGGATATGAGATTTATGAGAGGATCTGGGCATGACGAATCAGTTGGTGACGATTCCTTCAGGGTCAGGAAGACTCCTGAAGTCAATCTAGGTGCCAAGACCCTCACTGATCTCATAGATCTGGATAACATCCAGGCTGGCAGTGAGCCCCCTCTTACCTGCAGCCTCACCAATGTTCAAGTCAGAGCTTTCCTGGACAACCCCATGCACGTCCCTGCCTGTCCCTCGCACACCCAGAGTATAGAGCGTTGTGTACAGCAAGTGAGCTAGGCCAGCAGTCACGTGTACAGCCAGGAGAGGAGGTAAGGCTACATCCGAGCTCAGGTGGTCAGCAGGGAGGTGATGAGTAGAAACAGAAGCAAGAAAGACATGTTCTCTATGGTGTGCAGCAACACCGGGTCGTAGTAGTAAAACCGGTTTTTGTATTTGATGATTTTGTTTTCTAAAGGAATATTAAATTTAATAAATGTGTCAAGATCATTCGTTTCACTATTCTGGATCATTTTCATCCTAATAAATTAAACTGATACATTTACTTTACTTTAAATAAGCTATTTAGTGGTGTAGGTAAAAGGGTGGGAATACTGAATTTTCATAAGATTTCAAGTTAAAATTTACCTAGCAAAAAATAAAAACTTTTCAAATCTGAAGATATCACATGATTCTGCACATAGAACTACATCATTAATACATTGGGCCGATTTTTCAAACTCAAAAAAAAAAAAAAATTCGCCCCTGTATGACACACCCTACTGATACATTTACTTTACTTTAAATAAGCTATTTAGTGGTGTTGGTAAAAGGGTGGGAATACTGAATTTTCATAAGACTTCAAGTTAAAATTTACCTAGCAAAAAATGAAAACTTTTCAAATCTGAAGATATCACATGATTCTGCACATAGACCTACATCATTAATACCATGGGCCGATTTTTCAAACTCAAAAAAAAAAAATTCGCCTCTGTGTGACACACCCTACTCCTGTAATGCATTTGCCTCCTGTCCTGAATTAATCTGCCGCCCTGTTTTGGTGTCATTTGGTGTCAACTTGCTTATGTCACTGCTGATCCTAGTATCTAAATCGTTTATGTCGATTATGAACAAGAGTGGGCCTAGTACTGACCCCTGGGGAACCCCACTGGTTACACGGCCCCACTCAGAGCCACGATTTTATCCAATTTAAAACTTTCCCCTCGATATCATGAGCCTTAATTTTTCTCAGAAGCCTCTGATGCGGTACTCTGTCAAATGCTTTGCTAAAGTCTAAGTAAATAACATCGTAATTTTCGTCATTATCTACTACCTCGAAGACTTTCCTATAAAACGTCAGCAGATTTGTTAGATAAACACAGAAGGGTACCCAAGTTTTTGTGCAATGGAACGAATGTGTTTCAATTCAACATCAATAAATTCAGCGTCACAAATACGCAAACATCTTAAGAACATAGCAGAAAAAACTGACATTTTGGTAGACTCCAGGTGATTCGATATAAAGTGTATGAAACTGTCTACCTGTGTGGGCTTTCTGTATACCTTAATTTTGTAGTTTTAGCCATTTCTCATGATAAGCATATCAAGGAATGGAAGGGATCCATTTATTTCTCTTTCAATTTTGAATGGGATACTTGGGAAAATATCATTAAGCTTGTCTAAAAATTCCAATGGGTCACTGTTTCTAGACCAAAGACAAAGAACATCATCTACATATCTATACCATGGAGGAATAAAGTCCACTATATTGGGTAGTAATCTTGCCTCAAAAAACTCCATATAAATACAGGCTAGAGGAGCAGAAATGAAAGTAGGTCTTTCACAGGTACTCTAGTGAAAAGTGAATTTACATCAAAACTTATTAATTCTTATGGTTCATTGCGTTTCTTGAGTTTATCAATTAAATCACTGCTATTGTGTATATGTGAATTAGATATTTGGCCTGTAAGAGGGGATAGCAACTTTACCAGCCACTAGGACAATTTGTAAGTAACAGAACCTCCATATAAATTCATATAAATACAGGCTAAAGGAGCAGAAAGACAATTACCCATGCTCATGCCAAATATTTGCTTGTAAGACTTCCCATTTGCTTTAAACACATTGTCAGTAACGCATAACTCTATCAATTTGAGAAAAGTATCATGTTCAATAGTGAAATGTATGAGAGTGATTTTATCAAAATTTATCTTATCCACGTTTTCATTGTTGATATATATATATATATATATATATATATATATATATATATATATATATATATATATATATATATATATATAAATATATATATATACACATATACAAGTATATCACTGTGGGTGCCCGTGATCCAGGTATATGCTGATAACCACAAGGAAAAAGAAAACACGTAGTTCCCAAGCGCTTTCGTGTAATCCACATCTTCAGTTGTGAGTACAGACTAAGGAAAAGTACAAAACAAGGTGTATATATACAAAGGAGGGTGAAATCAGATCCACAATGGTCAGGTATTAGGTAATGACCCTACTAATCTTTAAAAAGCACGGCAACGGTCGGTAGTTAGGTCAGAGGGTAAGGTGACCCAACCTTCTCACCTGGTTACAAATCTTCTTAATTACAAAATTGTCCAGTTTGTACATGCCATTACTCAAATTCATTTTGACTGCTTCGGTATGCTTAATGAGTCTAGATTCTATAATGTTCTTACTGTCAATTGAATTACAAGGTAATATTGAGGAGGCATTATCCCAGTCAATGCAATGCTTATTATCCCTCAAATGAACAAACAGAGCATTGGATTCCTGGCCTGTCCTAACACTATATTTATGTTGTTTAAGTCTAGTTACAAGATCTTTACCTGTCTGGCCTAAGTAAAACATTTTACATTCCTTGCAAGGAACTTTATAAATGCAACCAATTGTGTTGTTGGGGGAGTTCTTGATTAACATTTGTTTAACAGTGCATGAGTTTTTAAATGCCACATGGACGTTCCAGGTTTTTAGTTGTAAAGGAATTTGAGAGAAATTTTTGTGAAATGGTAATACTAAGAGATTCTTATGGTCATGGGTGGGCTTGGGATCAGTTTTATAAAAAGATTTCTTAGTAATGTTCAGGCATTTGTCTATGAAAGATCTAGGGTATTTAAGGTTTGAGCCAATATTATAGATATATTTATATTCCACATCAATGAATTCCGGGCTGCAAATTCTCAAAGCACGTAAAAACATTGTTGAAAATACTGATTGTTTGACTTTATTATGGTGGGCAGAATAATAGTGAATGTATGAACACCCATTAGTTGGTTTTCTATAAATACTGAACTTAAAAGTGTTACCTATTCTGTGTATCAGACAGTCTAGGAATGGCAATTTACAGTCATGCTCTAATTCCACAGTGAATTTGATCGAGGGAGCTAAGTTATTAAGTTGTAGCATGAAAGCTTTTAGGTCCTCATTACTTGGCCAGAGACATAATACATCATCAACATATCTAAACCAGACTGCTGAGGGTGGTAAAATATTACTTAATAGTTTCTTTTCAAAGAATTCCAAATATAGGTTGCTTAATACAGGTGAGAGTGGATTACCTCCATTGCCATACCAAATTTTTGAGCATAATATTCTCCATTGAATTCATATTTACAATCCTTAATACATAGTTTGATGAGTTTGATGAAGTCATCTTTCGAGACGGGCAATGAAATATTATCCAGGGATTCTATGAGGAACTCCAGTATATCATTAACTGGGACCTTTGTAAAGAGTGATGTTACATCAAAACTGACCAGTTTAAAATCATAATTAATGTGTAAGTTATTGAGTTTATCAACCAGATCTATATTATTCTAAATATTAGAATTAGAAATGTTGCCAACTAGGGGATTTAGTAAAAAAACTAACCACGTTAGTTTTTAGTTTAACAAATTTATTGGCAAAGTTTGTAGTACAGTTTGCCTATTCTCAGTAATTCAGTCAGGTTTTGACACTGAGGGTGGTCTCACTTTTCACTGACAATCAGGACAGAGGTTCATACACAAAGAAATACAACATATTCATTAACAGTTATATATATATTTAGAGGTCAGATTCATGTGGGTAATGTCACTGTTCATTGCCATGCAGGACAGAGGTTCGTACACAAAGAAAGATAGAAATACATCATATTCATTTGCAGTATATATAGGTCAGTGGTTCACATACATTGGACGTCATATCTCTATGCCAGCAACTCAGACCTTGTTTTGTACTTTTCCTTAGTCTGTACTCACAACTGAAGATGTGGATTACACGAAAGCGCTTGGGAACTACGTGTTTTCTTTTTCCTTGTGGTTATCAGCATATACCTGGATCACGGGCACCCACAGCGATTTACTTGTATATGTGTATATATATATATATAATCAACGACCTCACCAGCAAGGAATCGAACCCTCGACCTACTGGGTGTGACTAGGGAACGCTTACCGGCTAGGCCACAAGGACACTAAAAGCAGTTCTAGACTCTGTTATATTTCACACAAAGCCTGTTCATCGAGCTGATGGCGCCGTGAACCTCATTGGGAAACTGCCCGTGCCTCGTATGTGGTGTCAGTAGCATTTTACCGAATCCAGCTGGTATGAAACGCGAGGAACATATATATACTTCATTTTTAGTCCATTTAACACGCGGACTTTGAACATACAATCAACGACCTCACCAGCAAGGAATCGAACCCTCGACCTACTGGGTGTGACTAGGGAACGCTTACCGGCTAGGCCACAAGGACACTAAAAGCAGTTCTAGACTCTGTTATATTTCACACAAAGCCTGTTCATCGAGCTGATGGCGCCGTGAACCTCATTGGGAAACTGCCCGTGCCTCGTATGTGGTGTCAGTAGCATTTTACCGAATCCACGGGCAGTTTCCCAATGAGGTTCACGGCGCCATCAGCTCGATGAACAGGCTTTGTGTGAAATATAACAGAGTCTAGAACTGCTTTTAGTGTCCTTGTGGCCTAGCCGGTGAGCGTTCCCTAGTCACACCCAGTAGGTCGAGGGTTCGATTCCTTGCTGGTGAGGTCGTTGATTGTATGTTCAAAGTCCGCGTGTTAAATGGACTAAAAATGAAGTATATATATGTACCTCGCGTTTCATACCAGCTGGATTCGGTAAAATGCTACTGACACCACATACGAGGCACGGGCAGTTTCCCAATGAGGTTCACGGCGCCATCAGCTCGATGAACAGGCTTTGTGTGAAATATAACAGAGTCTAGAACTGCTTTTAGTGTCCTTGTGGCCTAGCCAGTAAGCGTTCCCTAGTCACACCCAGTAGGACGAGGGTTCGATTCCTTGCTGGTGAGGTCGTTGATTGTATGTTCAAAGTCCGCGTGTTAAATGGACTAAAAATGAAGTATACATATATATATATATATATATATATATATATATATATATCAACAATGAAAACGTGGATAAGATAAATTTTGATAAAATCACTCTCATACATTTCACTGTTGAACATGATACTTTTCTCAAATTGATAGAGTTATGCGTTACTGACAATGTGTTTAAAGCAAATGGGAAGTCTTACAAGCAAATATTTGGCATGCTCCTTTAGCCTGTATTTATATGGATTTATATGGAGGTTCTGTTACATACAAATTGTCCTAGTGGCTGGTAAAGATGCTATCCCCTCTTACAGGCCAAATATCTAATTCACATATACACAATAGCAGTGATTTAATTGATAAACTCAAGAAACGCAATGAACCATATGAATTAATAAGTTTTGATGTAAATTCACTTTTCACTAGAGTATCTGTGAAAGACCTACTTTCATTTCTGCTCCTCTAGCCTGTATTTATATGGAGTTTTTTGAGGCAAGATTACTACCCAATATAGTGGACTTTATTCCTCCATG
Organism: Homarus gammarus; assembly: GCA_958450375.1. NCBI lineage: Eukaryota > Metazoa > Arthropoda > Malacostraca > Decapoda > Nephropidae > Homarus > Homarus gammarus. The sequence continues at coordinate 114,471 of CAUDMG010003476.1, forward strand.
GTATAGATATGTAGATGATGTTCTTTGTCTTTGGTCTAGAAACAGTGACCCATTGGAATTTTTAGACAAGCTTAATGATATTTTCCCAAGTATCCCATTCAAAATTGAAAGAGAAATAAATGGATCCCTTCCATTCCTTGATATGCTTATCATGAGAAATGGCTAAAACTACAAATTTAAGGTATACAAAAAGCCCACACAGGTAGACAGTTTCATACACTTTATATCGAATCACCTGGAGTCTACCAAAATGTCAGTTTTTTCTGCTATGTTCTTAAGATGTTTGCGTATTTGTGACGCTGAATTTATTGATGTTGAATTGAAACACATTCGTTCCATTGCACAAAAACTTGGGTACCCTTCTCTGCTTATCTAACAAATCTGCTGACCTTTTATAGGAAAGTCTTCGAGGTAGTAGATAATGACGAAAATTACGATGTTATTAACTCAGACTTTAGCAAAGCATTTGACAGAGTACCGCATCAGAGGCTTCTGAGAAAAATTAAGGCTCATGATAGAGGGGAAAGTTTTAAATTGGATAAAATCGTGGCTCTGAGTGGGGCCGTGTAACCAGTGGGGTTCCCCAGGGGTCAGCACTAGGCCCACTCTTGTTCATAATCGACATAAACGATTTAGATACTAGGATCAGCAGTGACATAAGCAAGTTGACACCAAATGACACAAAAACAGGGCGGCAGATTAATTCAGGACAGGAGGCAAATGCATTACAGGAGTAGGGTGTGTCACACGGAGGCGAATTTTTTTTTTTGAGTTTGAAAAATCGGCCCATGGTATTATTGATGTAGTTCTATGTGCAGAATCATGTGATATCTTCAGATTTGAAAAGTTTTCATTTTTTGCTAGGTAAATTTTAACTTGAAATCTTATGAAAATTCAGTATTCCCACCCTTTTACCAACACCACTAAATAGCTTATTTAAAGTAAAGTAAATGTATCAGGTTAATTTATTAGGATGAAAATGATCCAGAATAGTGAAACGAATGATCTTGACACATTTATTAAATTTAATATTCCTTTAGAAAACAAAATCATCAAATACAAAAACCGGTTTTACTACTACGACCCGGTGTTGCTGCACACCAAAGAGAACATGTCTTTCTTGCTTCTGTTTCTACTCATCACCTCCCTGCTGACCACCTGAGCTCGGATGTAGCCTTACCTCCTCTCCTGGTTGTACACGTGACTGCTGGCCTAGCTCACTTGCTGTACACAACGCTCTATACTCTGGGTGTGCGAGGGCCAGGCAGGGACATGGATGGGGTTGTCCAGGAAAGCTCTGACTTGAACATTGGTGAGGCTGCAGGTAAGAGGGGGCTCACTGCCAGCCTGGATGTTATCCAGATCTATAAGATCAGTGAGGGTCTTGGCACCTAGATTGACTTCAGGAGTCTTCCTGACCCTGAAGGAATCGTCACCAACTGATTCGTCATGCCCAGATCCTTTCATAAATCTCATATCCAAGATCTTTCTGACTGCCAGAGCATTGTCTGCAGAACTGCCTCGGGATGAGCATACCAGGAAGATCTCCTCACAGTCTGCTCCACAATCTGAACATCCTTCCTTGGCTGACTCCTCAGGAGCTCAAGCTGGAAGGGAACATGCCTCGGACCTTCGGAGAACGATGACTTGACCTTGGTGTTGAACCAATTTGGTAAGTAGACACTCACGATGAATTGGACAATAAGTCTCAGGTTGTGAAGCTGGTTCCCTTTCAGTTTATGATGAGCGACCCAAATTCTGCAGAACCTGAGAGCCGTTGTGAGCCACCTAGAATGTGAGACTGGACCTATCTGCAGGTAAGCAAGTCTATCAGGCATGACCCCAGTTTTGATGGCACTGCAAATCATGTAACCATAGTACTGGTCAGTACTCAGGTCGTCAATGACAGTATGTGCAAGCTCAACGAGTGGAGGGCCAACTGTGATTTTTTCAAAGCTCGGATTTATTTCTAACTCAGTGGCAGAGTCCAGCATCTTGCCAAGAGGACCAGACCATCTGTTGTTTGAAAGAGTCTTGCCATCCAGCTCCTGGATCAGATGTCTGAGTGGCAACTCGTTGGTGTGGAGGTCACAAACAATCCAGACAAGCTTCCTCCCAATCTTCCGCTCTATCCACTGTATGATCCCCCCTTGCCACCCTGTGTTCGTGTTGGTGCTGTCCCCTCCAATGGCCTGCAGGGTCTGGTCTACGTTCCTCTCTCTAAGCCAGTTCACAATGTTATCTGCCACTATCTCAGCTGGTTTCCTGATGTCATTTTTCTCTGGAGTGAAATGCCACAAATACTTCCCTCCTGGTTCACTGCAGGAGGGGTAGTGTTCCTCCTTCATCATGGCAGGGAACAACTTGTCAGAATCTCCAACTTTCATGAACACTTTAGTGTCATCCCTTCTCCCATCAAAGAACAAACAATTGATTCCATTTTCTCTTATCCCCTTATCAAACTCCTCTTTTAGGTTACTGACATGTTTCTCCTGAGCTCTCCTTAATTTGTTATGATCTATCACCAGGTGAACATCATCAGGTGTTATCAAACCACCGTCAATCCAGGCAGCTGTTGCTATGTCTGCAGTTTCTCTGAGACCAGTGTGGTGTCGCATGCTGGCCAGAGCTATGCTCGGGATATCTTTCCTATTTCGAATCTTATGCCTGGAAGGTTTGGGATCATTATTTTCTGGGTTAGGGACAAAGTCACCATTCTCCTGGTCAGCACTCGGATCAGCCATGGGGAAGTCATTAAACTCTGAATCAGCTTGACTCTAATCATCGGCCTTTTTTACCTCACCCTGGGCCCTCTCAAGTGTCTTTTCCTCGGCAACTCTTCTCCTCTTCTGTCTCTCTGTAGCAGCATCCTGTCTCTTGGACTCCGGAATATCTTGGCTAGAAATCATGAGAGCCCCTATACTGCCAGTCTTCTCTCTCTGTGCTTTGACAAATGCCAGTTCGATCACAGGAATCTTCAGTTCACGCTTGCAAATACAGGAGATGTGGGCCTCGGATTTACAGTCACGATCGCATCCAAACTCAGGACAGAGAACAATTGGGCACTTGCAAGTAATTATGTCAAATAACTGGTCCAGTTGCTTGGCAAAGCTGTCCTTAACTGCAAGTTTTCCTCTCCCAAGAGAGATATCTCTTGCCTTTTCCCAACTGGCTAGCAGTCTCTCACTAATCTTCTTCTGACTTGTTATGACTGGAGGCTTGAACTGATCGTTAGCCAGAGTGTACTGTGCCAAGACAGCTTTGGTCATATCACTGGCAATGTCTTTGTTTGTGTAAGTTCTTTGGATCTTTTCACTGATTTTCCTGATTAAAACACCGTATCTCAAAGCATCTCTCAATGTAGGCAACTCCGACTTCAGGAGCTCTCTCCCAAACCCAAGATAGTGACTGAGATGGCTGGATTTTTGGTTCCTCGTCCTGACACAAGAAGTCATCGCAAATATTATCAATTTATAAATGCATCAGAATCTGAAACAGAAAAAAATATTGTTAGTTGGGTTGTTAAAGAATGAAGTCAGAAAGCAATGTTCACTATTTAATTGTAATGCACTAATGCAGCTGTACGTTAGATTTTCGATAAATTTCACGCTAAAATTTACCTAGCAAAAGGTTGCAAAATATTGAAACTGAAATAATTTTCTGTTTATATGTACTAAAATCTACCAAAAAAGTGATGGGCCATTAGTTTTAGGTGATCTTCCCTCCTATGACACACCCTATTACAGGAGGATCTAAATAAACTGAAGGGGTGGTGTGAAAAATGGCAAATGAAATTCAACACCAGCAAGTGCAGCGTACTTAATATTGGAAGAACAAATACTGTCACTGTATACAGCCTTAACATCATCAACCTAGACAAGTCAACTTGTGAAAGAGACCTAGGGGTACTTGTAAGCCCGGACCTACGGCCTAGAAAACAGTGCGTTAATGTTCGAAATAAGGGAAACATAAGAACATAAGAATGGAGGAAACTGCAGCGGGCCTTTTGGCCCATACTGGGCAGTCCTGTTTATACCCAACCCCTATTGCTCATATAAGCATCCAACCTATGTTTGAAGCTATCCAGCGTATTCGAGTTAATGATGATATTTGGTAACTTGTTCCATTCATCCACTACTCTGTTTCCAAACAAGTGCTTGCCTATTTCACGCCGAAATCTAAATTTGTCTTATTTAAAACCATTGTTACGATTTCGCTCCTGGTTGTATAGTTTGAGTACCTTTGTAATGTCCCCTTTGTATAACCCTGACTTCCATTTATACACCTCTATCATGTCGCCCCTCACTCTACGTCTCTCGAGGGAGTGCAAATTAAGATGCTTTAACCTGTCTCTGTATTCAAGGTTCCTAATGCCCGGGATTAGTCTTGTCATTCTCCTCTTGATCCTTTCCAAGGATTCTATATCCATTCTGTAATACGGTGACCAGAACTGAACTGCGTAATCCAGGTGAGGTCTCACAAGAGCTAGATATAATTTTAAGATGACCTCGCTAGTCTTGTAACTAACACTCCTTTGTATGAACCCAAGTACTTTATTAGCTTTGTTACGAGCAAAAACACATTGTTTACTTGGCTTAAGATTCCAACTTATCATTACTCCTAAATCTCTCTCGCAGTCGGATTCCACAATGGCATCGTTGTTCATCTGGTAACTGGTTTCCCTGTTCACATCTCCTATACTGAGCACTTTACATATATCCACATTGAATTTCATCTGCCATTTTTCCGACCATTCGAAGAATTTGTTTACCTCTTCCTGTAGTTTTGCAGAGTCCTCGTCAGATTTAATTACACGTCCTATTTTAGTGTCATCAGCAAATTTTCTTATGGTGCTGTCTATACAGATATCTATGTCATTTATGTATATAATAAATAATAATGGTCCAAGTACTGAGCCTTGGGGAACTCCACTAGTGACGTTGCTCCAATGCGATTTAGTGCCGTTTATGATCACTCGCTGTTTCCTGTCCCTTAGCCACGCCCTAATCCACTTAAGGATATTACCTTGATGCCATGCGCTTCTACCTTTCTAATTAGTCTTTCGTGGGGGACTCTGTCGAAGGCTTTGCTAAAGTCGAGATATACCACATCATAATTGTGCCCCTCGTCCACCGAGTCGAAAACTGATGAAAAGAATGTTAATAAATTAGTTAGACATGAACGCCCGCTTGTGAAGCCATTTTGAGAATCATTGATCAACTTGTCCTTCTCCAGGTGGTTTCGAATAGAGTTTGAAATAATTGATTCTAGTAATTTACCTACTATTGATGTTAAACTGATTGGGCGGTATTTAGAGGATATTGATCTACCCCCCTTCTTGAAAATCGGTATTACATTCGCTATCCTCCAGTATTGGGTTATATATCTAGAAGTGTAAGTAATAAGTGTGCAGAGGTCTTATTGCAACTATATCTTGCGCTAGTCAGGCCGCACCTCGATTATGCGGTTCAGTTCTGGTGCCCTTATTATAGAATGGATATCAATTCACTAGAGTCGGTGCAGCAAAGAATGATGAAAATGATTCCGGGACTTAGAAACCTTCCATATCAGGATAGGTTAAAGAAACTAATCTTGCATTCCCTAGAAAGACGAAGAGTGCGGGGGGATATGATAGAAGTATTTAAGTGGGTGAAAGGAATCAATAAAGGGGATATAGATAAAGTTCTTATAATTTCCGAGCAGGATAGGACTCGTAGCAACGGATTTAAGTTGGATAAGTTTAGGTTTAGGAGGGAGATAGGAAGGAGCTGGTGGACGAGTGGAACAAGCTTAGCAACTTTGTAGTAAGTGCTGGAACGCTGGAAAGTTTCAAAAGGAGGCTGGATAGATTCATGGATGATAGAATGGTAGTAATTCTCGACAGGAGCTGCCATGCACAGGCCAACCGGCCTATTGCAGACTCCTTATTTTCTTATGTTCTTATGTTTGTTGATCGTTGTTTTAAAAGGGCTAAAAAATCCTTTCATTCCTCTCAAACCAGACACACCACCTACAATAACAAATGATAGACTTCGGCAGGAAATCAAGGAAGGCACAATCAAATTCACCTGCGAAGATGATAGGGTAGAAGAATCCTGCATAGACCAGTTGATAAATGCAGGACTTATAAACACCAAATACAACAAAATTGAAAGAGTAAATATAACTAAGTTTAAGAAAATCAGAACGGGACTAAAAGAGGAAAGGAATAGACACTCGCCAGGAGATACACGAGCCAGCAAACACCCTACACCAAGTTCTCGGGATCCACGACTACTCAAAACAAATCATTAAAGATAATTCAGCACAACGTCCTTGCCTGGACTCTGACGAGGAAATCAGAACTTACTAACATATACAGCACAATAGACCCAGACATCATCCTTATCAACGCACATGGTCGGATAAACAGTGCCAAAATCAAGATCTTTAACTACCATGTACATCAAATGAACATACACGACGAACCACATGACGGAGTAGCAATAGTTATAAAACGCAACATACAATACAAAATCATTGACAACTTTCAAAGTAATTTTCTTGCAGCCGAAATAAATACAACAAGATGCCCAATAACTATTGGAACTTCATATTTAACATTCAGAAGGCCAATATTCCCTACAGAGGACATCTTAAAACTAATGAGGCAAAACAATCTAGCATACTTCATAGGAGACCTCAGTGCTAAACACACAACCTTAGGAAACAATATTAGAAACCCGGGAGGAAAAATCCTCCAGGCTCTCATCGAACACGGGACAATAACACACCTCGGGCCCGACTTCGCAACTTACGTATCAGCCGGTAACTCTGGGAAACCAGACATTGTTTTAACCAATAGGCATCACCATCTAAACGTACATCTAAAAGCTGGACCCACAACAACCAGTGATCATCTACCCATAATAGCAACTCTATCCACATCCCCGATACAAATTCCATCAATCCCAAGATTTTCACTCAATAGAGCAAATTGGGAAAAATTTAAATCGGATCTTAGCAACAACGAACCAACACTCCTACACAACAAAGACACAACAGAGATTGACAAAACACTGGACACATGGTACAATGAAGTAATAACAGCAATGAAAAACAACATCCCAAAAACAACATACCGTACATTACCACATGCACAATTAACATATGAAGAGAAAATGATCCAAACTAGATTCACCAATCTATATGAATACACAAAAACACACGGGTGGAGCAATGACAACAGAATCTTATACAGGAATCTAAAAGAAGAACTGAAAGACATAAGCAAGAACAAACACAATGAAACATGGAACAAGCTGATCCATGATACACAAGCAGATTACAGAAATCCAAAAGCATTCTGGAAAAAAATAAAAAACCTAATGGGAACTAATTCGGAAGAAACTAGCTACATAAAGGACAAAAACGGCAGAAAGGCAACAGAACCACACAATAAAGAACCAATATTTAGAGAATACTGGAAAGACATATTCAGAATCAACGACGAAGACAATAGAAGCTTTTGCCAAGAAACAGAACAGGCAACTAGAACATATATGAGCCAGAACACAGAGAAATGGAAACCTACCGGGAAAATCAACCTCAATAACCCAATAATTGCTCCATTAACTCAAAATGATATTGAAAAAACAATAGCAAGCTTCAAGAACAAAGCACCTGGCATAAGCCAAATTAATAAAATCGTACTAAAAACATTCCTCAGTCTATGATCGAACAGCTTAAAAATATATACAATGCCTGACTTGCAACTGGCTTCTTCCCTACCAAATTTAAAATAGCCAAAATCAGACTCATCCCGAAAGCAGGAAAGAACCATACTCAAGCAGAGAACTACAGACCTATCTCACTACTGGAAACACCCGGTAAAATATTGGAAAAAATAGTCAACCACAGACTCAGAAATTTTCTAGACCAAGAAAACAAATATAACCTGAGACAGCACGGCTTTCGGAAAATCGAGGAACCAACACAGCAATAGCACTAATATACGAATCAATTGCAAATACTGCAAGCAACAGAGACCAATGCAATATAATTCTAAGAGATGTGTCAAAAGCATTTGATAAAGTCTGGCATGAAGGACTGAAGTTAAAAATAATCAAATTGGACTTGCCTACCAATATCACAACACTACTGTGCAATTTCTTAGACAACAGAAAGGACAAATTAATCATCGACAACCATCTAGGACAAACTTTCAACCTTCATAGTGGAGTTCCCCAAGGCAGTAATATATCGCCGACATTATACACTGAATACACGGCAGACATGCCGCAGCCGCGGCAATCAGAATATACAGTATGGCATACGTAGATGATGTCACACAGATAGTCAGGTACCCAGGAAAATCCAAACAAATGATGGCCATTAGAACAAGCAGAGAAATAGAGATAATAAACAACTATGAACGAAAATGGAAGAAAAAAACCAATGTCCAAAAACTCAAAATAATTCACATCGCAAAAACAAACCCCCTACCCTATTATTGTCAACAACCAACAAATACCATATGCTGCCAACCGAAGAATTTTAGGAATGACAGGTAGGGTCTGGCGAAGTCTCCAGCAATGACCATTGTAAGGCCACCCTTGAGATGGTCATTTTCTCGTATGTCTTGCAAGGTCCTGTATAATGCTTCAAACGTTAATTTGGGAGGCATAGTGCATTCATCCCAGACTATGAGGCTGCTGTTTTATGAGAGTTTTGTCTTTGCCGATCCTTTTTTGATGTGGCACACTGGATTCTCATTGTGAGCGAGGTTGAGAGGCAGTTTAAAAATTGAGTGTGCAGTACGTCCTCCTTCTAGTAGTGTTGCAGCAATGCCTGAGGATGCCACAGCAGGAGCAATTTTCCCCTGATGACGTACTTTGGCCAACAGAAGGATGATCAGGAATGTTTTTCCTGTCCCGCCAGGTGCATCGAGAAAGATCATACCTCCCTGCTCCGCTTGTATCGCTTGCAAGATCTGTTCATAAACATTTACTTGATCAGGCACCAGGTGAAGCTCATTTTCTTCAAGAAAATTCACCAGAACTTCAACTGAGTAGTCTGTCTCTCTGAGCAACTCCCTGTTTGCAACTACTAGTTCTTCTCGGTTTGGGGAAGGCAATCCAAAATCAGTCAGGTTTTTCCCGCATAGCTCCATCACTTTGTCTTCCAGCATGATCAGAGCCCTGTTGAACATGTCATTCATGAACTCAATCTCTTGACCAGGATGTTCTCTTCTTGCTTGATGAAGTAGATCCTCTGAAAGTCTTTCTTGGTGGTTTTCCAGAGCTGGCTTGGGTTGGAAAGTCCACATGTAGCAATCATGATGGCAAACAGGTTCCTCATTCTCATTGGCGATTGAGTAACTGCTGCCTCTTTTAATGTGTCGTTCCAGTGACCATCATCTCCCAGTAGGCCAAGGAGATTGCACGCTTCCTAATAGGTTCTGCAGACTTGTCCATTCACTGTCTTGAGTGCTGCATATGATGTTGGGCCACGGATGTGGTGCAAAAGTAGTCTCAAACAATAGTATTCAAAGTTGTTGGGGTGAGCCGTGTAGACACGTCCCAAAGCATTGCCTGACCTTATCCATGGATATCCTTCAACATCGGATCCTTGAGCTCTTCTCTGGAACTTTTTCATTGAAGCCTTCCATATGTACGTCAACATGTAGGAGTATTTGAGCAAACTCATCTTCCTATGAAAGCTTGAAGAATGCAGTGAGGGTCGTATCAGCAGGATTTACCATTTGATTTTGGATGGACTCTTCTGTGACGTATACTCTTTGTCCATTTTTCAGGTGAACAGCCAAATGAACTTTACACCATTTCCACATCCTTGAGGAATAATTAGGCCACGGTGGGACGTTACCCTCCGGGAGGCTCCACATTGTCTCACTGTAGTGCATTACGGTAAACCACATTTTTGGTTTTGCCATTAGGAGCAATAGTTCATTATCGGTGTATGTAAGTTCCACCATGTTTTTCACTACAACGGTACAGCAAAGTATATTGTTTTAGCATTAAACTGTTATTATTTTATTGTCTAATCATCACTACATATAACACCACCCATCATCACTACAGTACATATAACATCATCCATCATCACTGCATATAACACCATCCATCATCACTATATATAACACCATCCATCATCACTGCATATAACACCACACATCATCACTACATATAACACCATCCATCATCACTACAGATCGGTAAAGTAGTTTCCGAGATTCTCGTGTGGACACACAAACAAACGCGTGATCTAGGTATATGCTGATAACCACAAGGAAAGAAGAAAACACGAAGTTCCCTAGCGCTTTCGTGTAATTCACATCTTCAGGGGTGAGTACAGACTAGAGAGAGTAATACAAATCAAGGTGTATATATAAAGAGGAGGGTGAGACCAGGTCCACAATGGTCAGGTATTAGGTAATGACCCTACTAATCTTTAAATAGCACACAACGGTTGGTGGTCAGGTCAGATGGTCAAGTGACCCGGCCTTCTCACCTGATCACAAATCTTCTTAATTACAAAATTGTCCAGCTTGTACATGCCGTTACTAATAACTGACCATTGTGGACCTGGTCTCACCCTCCTCTGTATATACTATACACCTTGATTTGTATTACTCTCTCTAGTCTGTACTCACCCCTGAAGATGTGAATTACACGAAAGCGCTAGGGAACTTCGTGTTTTCTTCTTTCCTTGTGGTTATCAGCATATATATATATATATATATATATATATAAATATATATATATATATATATATATATATATATATATATATATTATAACTCTTGACTTTTTCACTTATGTATGTATTTATTTACTATTATTTTTATTTTTATTTTATTATTATTATTATTATTATATTTTCGGTGTTAGTCAACAGTGACATGTGCCCAGGTGGGCTAATCCCCGTAAAAGAAATAAAGTCAGTTGTAAGAAATAAGAGAGCATGTGGTAGCATAATATGCGTCACATCTCCAGTGAAGGTAAAATGTGACTTAAGAACCTTGAAGAATATAATTTTAAAGAAATTATCTGCTAATAAATGAATGTCCCTAACGGGCAGTCATAATGATCTTCGGGAGCATTTTCACTTCCCTCACACTTCAAGCGTTTTTACTCGGTGGTGATGACACAATTACTAGCTGAGTTGCCATGTAGTGCTGGATTTCCACTTGTCCCAGACCTTGTCTCCTTTCTCATGTTCACTCTGCTATGATCATTGCAGGAGCATGTACAGCCATGCTCTCACACCAGTTTTCAGGCAGGTACGTTTTATGGACATATTTTATATTCAGGCAGATATGGTAAGGGGAAGTGTATTCACGCATGTATAGTTAGCCAAAGATGCACCGACCCCACCCTGTGTCTCGTGCTCGCAATTTTACCCGGCAATACTTGGTAAAGTAAGGTAACATTTTTATAATAATGAACTATTCATTGTCATTTAAGGTCATGAGAAATTTCCAAATCCCTTCTCTCCCTTAGGTATGAACCCCAAACCCTGAAGTTAGTGAGCGGGAGGAAGTGTCAGTGTAGTGTATTTATATAGGGGATGAGACGAAGTACTAGTTGGTGAGGAGGGAAAGTGTTCAGTGTATACATCAGTTGGGAGAGATTACAATACAGAATAACTGTTTTGATAATAGAGGTTTTGTCAGCTGAGTGTAATCGTCTTGCACTAGCCAGATGAAAATACTACAGTATAGTTACAATAAGATGAGTGGGGGATGAATTTATGTTCTAAGTAAGGCGTCCCTTTGTGAGCAAACGAATTATGGATATGTTTGAATCTACATCTTTTTGAAGCAGCGAAGTCTTATTTAACCCCTTGACTACGAGATGAAACTTCCCTATCTGAATAGAATCGTCTGGCGGTAGAAAGAATAAAGTAGATAAGAAGACGTCATAGTGAAAGGATTAATTTGCTATCTTAACAATCATGAAGTGGACACCACATATTTATTACAATATAAGCTTGATATGAACACCGATAGTTCAGTTGGCAGCTGTCTGACAAGAATCAGCAAATCACATAATTCAGTTGTGCCAAACAGTGAGGGTAAACAAAAAAAAGACATTATTATTATTATTATTATTATTATTATTATTATTATTATTATTATTATTAAACGTGCAATTTACAGTATGATGTAAACCGATATTACTGTTGCCTAAAAGTATTAAATAATATAGTTTTCATGTTGTGTACTGAATGTGACGGCAGGCTTGTATAAGCCACGGGTCAAAGTAATATAAATAACAACATAATAAACTAACCTAACCTAACCCTGAAGACTCCTGATCTGACAGTTTCAGACTGAAAGGTTCCCAGTGATATTAAAAGGTTTATAATTTACAATCAGGAAATTTTTGGTACATGGCCCAAACATCTACCATTACATACAGCTAGTGGCCCAAACGTCCAGAGACAGTGACCAATGGTCCAAATGTCTGTGGCCAAACGTCCGAATACCATTCTGGCGTCAGTCTGCCTATGTGATACAATGACCAGATAATGGATTGTCAGACAAACGTGGTTTTAATTCATAAGTTCATGACCGTTGCTTGAAATACTGAGTATTACTTGTATTTGCATTTTCATCGTAATTGCATCGTCGAAATGAGAGGAACAACAATTTTCTACTCTATTAATTGCTTGCAGTGATTTGAGTAACAGCAACCCAAAGTAGGAGTTGGATGTAGGAGGCAGAGGGAGCTCGGGGGAGTGAGAGTCCAGGGTTCCTTCCAATTGACAACATAGAAAAACTATTACTTAATGGCCACATGTTAAAAGTGAAATATGTGTCCGCAAACTCTCCCAATACACAATTGGTATGTTAAAAGTTATTTTGCGATAACAAAATTTGGTGCGTTCATGAAAATGTTGGAATCTTGGCTCAAAATTTCGAGAGGTGAAGCTGCCCAGAATTTATTGCCAAAGACAAATAATGTTTTGCTCAATGATCTAGAGATATCTTAAAATCTTGTTATATTCATAATATTTCTGAGAAAATATAACTGCTACTAATAATAGATATTTTTTAATATAGTGAACATTTTCTTATTTTCTGAAATTCTTACAATAATCTCAAGATTTTTCCACAGGTCCACTCCCGATATCATCAGACCTGCTGGTGAATGACTCTAACCTTATCAAAGCTAATTTCGATTAGAGCTTTGATCCTATTGTATGTAAAGTTGAATGTTGATAATTGTTTATTATAGCTGTGATGAAATCAAGTAAAGTGTTGCCCACTTCCACATTGTTTTGATTGACAATTAATCCCTCCAGTCCGATGTTCCTTTGATTGATTGACTGCTAGTGACACAACATTAACAAAACATTGGCGGAGCAGAAATAACACCTTGAAAGGCCACGGGTCCATCACTCACAGTAATTGCTACAGCCGTAAAACCCTTGAAGTCGAGGGCCAGCAAATCAAACACAACAACAACAACAACAGCAGTTAGCAGTGGCCGGTGGAACTTTAGAAAGGGGTCGTCAGCTTTCATTATACTTCATTCTCTCACTGTACAGCCTCCAGTGTATGACCATCATCTCCCGCCTAGATTAATACAAAACATCAATTCACTTATTCTGTCTCCCTCGAATAGTCGGGGAATTGTTAAAATTCAGTCAGGGAATTTATTTTTTAAATTTCTGTGGCAACCCTGAAGATGTGTTGAAACTCCCACACCAGACTGCCTTAACACGAACTCAGTTAGACCGAGCACGTTTTGAGAAATATTTATCATACTGATGTTGCGCAATGAAACCGAAAGGCAACGTCACAAATCTTGCAATGGTGATCTAGTGAGGACTAGGCTGTGACTAGACATGTGTGTGAATGGAATAGTCTGTATAGGCAAGGTACAGGAATGAAAAAAGAGAGAGTATTCTAGTCATTCAGAGTAGAATGTGGCAATATGCTTAAATGTTTTGTATATATATATATATATATATATATATATATATATTTTTAGTCCATATAACACGCGGACTTAGAACATATAATCAACGACCTCACCAGCAAGGAATCGAACCCTCGACCTACTGGGTGGGACTAGGGAACGCTTACCGGCTAGGCCACAAGGACACTAAAAGCAGTTCTAGACTCTGTTATATTTCACACAAAGCCTGTTCATCGAGCTGATGGCGCCGTGAACCTCATTGGGAAACTGCCCGTGCCTCTTATGTGGTGTCAGTAGCATTTTACCGAATCCAGCTGGTATGAAACGCGAGGTCGTTGATTATATATATATATATATATATATATATATATATATATATATGCTGATAACCACCAGGAAAGAAGAAAACACGAAGTTCCCAAGTGTTTTCGTGTAATTCACATCTTCAGGGGTGAGTACAGACTAGATAGATTAATGCAAAACAAGATGAATATGTACAGAGGAGGGTGAGACCAGGTCCACAATGGTCAGGTAATTAGGTAATGACCCTACTAATCTTTAAATGGCACACAACGGTTGGTGGTTGGGTCAGATGGGACAGTGACCCGCCCTCTCACCTGATCACAAATCTTCTTAATTACAAAGTTGTCCAGCTTGTACATGCCGTTACTCAAATTCATGTTGAATGCTTCGGTATGTTTAATAAGACTAGATTCTATGATGTTCCTACTATCAATTGAATTACATGGTAATATTGAGGAGGCATTATCCCAGTCAATGCAATGCTTGTTATCCCTCAAATGAACAAACAGAGCATTGGATTCCTGGCCTGTCCTAACACTGTATTTGTGTTGTTTAATTCTAGTTACAAGATCTTTACCTGTCTGGCCTAAGTAAAACATATTACATTCCTTGCAAGGAACTTTATAAATGCAACCAATTGTGTTGTTGGGGGAGTTCTTGATTAACATTTGTTTAACAGTGCATGAGTTTTTAAATGCCACATTGACGTTCCAAGATTTTAGCTGTGCCGGAATGTGTGAGAAATTTTTGTGAAATGGTAATATTAAGATATTCTTATGGTCATGGGTGGGCTTGGGATCAGTTCTATAAAAAGTTTTCTTAGTAATGTTTAAGCATTTGTCTATGAAAGATCTAGGGTATTTAAGGTTTGAGCCAATATTATATATATATTTGTATTCCTCATCGATGAATTACGGACTGCAAATTCTCAAGGCACGTAAAAACATTGTTGTAAATACTGACTGTTTGACTTTATTATGGTGGGCAGAATAATAATGAATGTATGAACACACATTGGTTGGTTTTCTATAAATACTGAACTTAAAAGTGCTACCTATTCTGTGTATCAGACAGTCTAGGAATGGCAATTTACAGTCTTGCTCTAATTCCACAGTGAATTTGACCATAAGAATATCTTAATATTACCATTTCACAAAAATTTCTCACACATTCCGGCACAGCTAAAATCTTGGAACGTCAATGTGGCATTTAAAAACACATGCACTGTTAAACAAATGTTAATCAAGAACTCCCCCAACAACACAATTGGTTGCATTTATAAAGTTCCTTGCAAGGAATGTAATATGTTTTACTTAGGCCAGACAGGTAAAGATCTTGTAACTAGAATTAAACAACACAAATACAGTGTTAGGACAGGCCAGGAATCCAATGCTCTGTTTGTTCATTTGAGGGATAACAAGCATTGCATTGACTGGGATAATGCCTCCTCAATATTACCATGTAATTCAATTGATAGTAGGAACATCATAGAATCTAGTCTTATTAAACATACCGAAGCATTCAACATGAATTTGAGTAACGGCATGTACAAGCTGGACAACTTTGTAATTAAGAAGATTTGTGATCAGGTGAGAGGGCGGGTCACTGTCCCATCTGACCCAACCACCAACCGTTGTGTGCCATTTAAAGATTAGTAGGGTCATTACCTAATTACCTGACCATTGTGGACCTGGTCTCACCCTCCTCTGTACATATTCATCTTGTTTTGCATTACTCTATCTAGTCTGTACTCACCCCTGAAGATGTGAATTACACGAAAGCGCTTGGGAACTTCGTGTTTTCTTCTTTCCTGGTGGTTATCAGCATATACCTAGATCACGCGCACCTACAGTGATTTACTTGCATATATATATATATATATATATATATATATATATATATATATATATATATATATATATATATATATATATATATATATATATATATATATATATATATTTATATATATATATATATATATATATATATATATATATATATATATATTAATGATGATAAAACGTGATGTCACTGAATTTGCTCCTGGGTGCCGCAGCGGCCATCTTGAATTGACTATCTCCTCTCATAAGTGATTCAATCCAAGCTAAGTAATAATTTCAATTCAATTTCAATTGTTTATTCCTTGATAGAGGAAGCGGGATCCTAGTGCTGTCACTAGGTACCCCTGTACAATGACACCAGAATCATCTGGCAAGTGTGAAAAGTATATACAGTATAAATATTATAAAGGGGCTTACTAAAGCCTAAGGAAGGAAGGATATTCCTTTAACACATAATCAATATTATTTACAAAATATCTGGCCAGTATTGGGAGGATCATAGTGTCTCCGTCAGGGGGTCGTGGAGTGGTGGTCCAGCAGGCGTCACGGAAGCGTTGTGTGTGGGGACATCTTAGGAGGTAGTGAATAAGGGTGCGGCTGTCGGGTCTTCTGCATAACGCACAAGAGCGTTGCTCAGGGGATGCGGGGATACCAATCTCCCAAGCAAAGTCATACCCAATGATTATACGGGCAGCAATCACGTCCCCCTTCCGCGACCCTTCCCGTAGACGTACAAGAGGTCAGGAAGTTTACGGAGGACATCGTACCAGGTGGGCGGGGAGTCCAGGGGGATGGCTGCTTCCCGAGCTTCTCTCTGTTTGCGGCGGATTTGGGTCCTAATCTGTAAGAGTGTTCGAGGAACAACGTAGTCAGGTGTGGCCTTGTTGCAGCCAGTCTTGGCAAGGTCATCTGCTGCCTCATTCCCCAAGATACCGACATGACTAGGTATCCATAGGAATGTCACAGGACGGCCTTCATCCTGAAGTGTGGATGTTGCATGTATATTATGTATGCTGGATTATATATCATGTATGTATATTATGTATGTGCTCCATTTATGTAGCTAGCGGCGTGTGGCAATGTTATTACCATATCCCACATGCCTAATTAATGTGCCTGGCGACGTATGGAAGCTGCTAATGTATCACTTGCCATACGTCGCCTATAGCAGTTGACAAGGAGCCTAGCCAGGGAGACCACTGCTCTCCTTTGTGTACATACTCTTATCCAGTAAACCGAACCTACAAAACTATACAGGTGTTTGTGTTCTCTCCTGTATATAGGACTTATTATTCAGAACCTAACATGGCGCAGTGATCCGATCTTACTGGATAATTACGAGTGATAGTGCAAAGTTTGTAGAAAGCCGGCTATGGACTCTATGGACTCTCGCTTGGGTCAACTCCCGCGCGTCAGCTCTCCTCGAAGAATTTCAGCAACTTTGAGCAGTGTCAGTGACAGTGATTTTCTGTGAAGTGTTTAGTGCATTGTGTGTTCGTGCCATTCATGTGTGACCTTGTTCTAAAGGATTCCCAAGGTATACGGCACGTTCTGGGCATTTGTAAGGAGTAGAGTTCAGTGCACCCGTCTCTGACCGCGTTCTGAGGGTAACTGGACTGACTGGGAGTCGCTGCGCTTCTCCCTTTCCCCCCCTCACAGCGCCGCCTCCACCCCCCCCTCACAGCTGGGGCGAGACGCTTTGCTGGCCCGGGACACACTCACACACATACACGTACTAACACTCGCTGACCGCGCGGCTTCCTTATATATATTTTATATATATAACCTACTTATCTGTGTATTTAATTAATTTTTTGTCTGAAATCTTGTTGATACGACGGGCTGACCGGTCAACACTGATTTAAGACATAGTACACAGAGGAAGTAGTTATGTCTCACGCCTTACGTAGCCGTGGACCCAGCGTCTGGATGACTCAGGCGGGTGATAGCCCCGCAGAGATGGATGACCAGGCCGGCCACGACGCTCCAGCCCCCACATCGCGCAGTCCCTCACCTCAATATTCAGCGTTGTCTCCAGAGATAATTGCTTTACTGAAGTTTATGAGAGATGAGAAACGCGAGGATGAAGCCCACAGACGTTTGGCGGATGAGCACAGAAGGCAAGCAGAGGCAGAACGAGACAACCAACGGAGATTGGAAGACAGTGAACGGCTTGAAGCCTTGATATCTCGCCTCACTGTTAACCAAGCCCTTGGCTCTAACACTGCCTCGGTACTGACTGGTTCAGATACCTCATCCATGCTTCCTTCACGCCCCCCAGCCCCACCTAAAGCAGCAGCTCAAACGCCGCCCATCTTGAAGCCTGATGAAACTTTCCAGACTTTTCGTGAATGGCGGCGACGGTGGACTGATTATTCTACAATGGTGGATCTCCAGAGTTTGTCACAGCCTAAACAACTCACCCAGCTGCGTATGTGCCTGTCCTTGGAAATTCAGCGTGTCTTGGAACATACGTTGCAGGTACCCCCAACCTCTTTGCTGTCTGTAGAGGAGGTACTGGACGTTCTACAACGGCACATCAAAGGACAGCAGAATGAAGCTCTGCGCAGGAGGGAATTGTTTAGCTCCAGACAGATGGAGGGTGAGTCTTTTGATGCCTTTTACGTGCGTCTTAAGAGAGCCTCGGAAGAGGTAGATATATGTCCAGGCCACCACCAGCAGTGCGAGGAGACCCAGTTGAGGCAGGTGATCCTGATGGGTGTTAAGGACGAGGAACTTGTCCAACGCCTCACCTCCCTCGACTCTTCCTCTTCTCTTAAGGATGTGTTGACGATATGTCGCTCCTATGAGGCTGCCAGGTGTGCCACCTCTGCCATCCGTGCTCCCCCTACAGCTGTACGCGCTGTGTCCCGGTACAAGAAGGACAAGAAGTCTGTTCCTACGCCTTCGCCCACCACGTCCACGCCCGGTTTATTTTGCAACAACTGTGGTAAGCAGCACGGAACACAGGTGTGTCCAGCTGCTCAGTCTACCTGCAACAGTTGTGACCGTAAGGGCCACTGGTCACTCACAGTACGGTGCCCAGCCAAACGCGTCCAGTGCAATGTGTGTGGTCGTCTGGGCCACTATGACAAGTGTTGCCTTTCCAACATACCCAAGGGACCGCGTCGGCGGAAGCTTCAGCCCCCCTCCACCAGAGAGGGCCGCCCACAGTCTTCCAATCAGAGGTACGACGACTCTTGACAACGCTCGAGCCACATTAGGAATGTGTGCTCCCCCCAGCGTCCCAGGACCAAAGTCCCCCAGTACATCAGTGTCATTGTGACCTACCGCAGTGCTTCATCCCATCTTCAGATGTTGCCCGACACCGGCGCTGATGCTACAGTCATCGGCCCCCAGCATTTGCAATGCTTGGGGCTCTCTCCAAGTGATCTAGGACCGCCCCCCAAGGATCTCCGCTTTATGGCAGATGGTTCACAGATGACCCCGGCCCTGGGTTCACTCCAAGCACAAGTCACCTTTGGCAACAGGTCGTGTCAAGCCTGGATTGATGTGCATAACGGTATCCAGACTCCTTTGCTGTCCTACAGACATTGTCAGGAGTTGGCCATCATCTCCCAGGACTTCCCCAAACCTATTCTTGAGGTAAAACACGCCAACAGGGTGCAAAAAGGGAGCAGCAACGACCCTGCTGCCGCCCTACCCCTGCCTCTTGCCAGTGACACCTCTCCTTCGGATGCTCGGAATTACTTCCTGAAGGAATTCAGCGACGCTCTGGAATCCAAGCCTCTCAAGAAGATGGCAGGTCCCCCCATGAGGATCCACCTGAGGGACGACGCGAAGCCATTCGCTATTTACACCCCTCGACTGGTTCCCCTGGCCTTCCGCGAGGCGGTCAAAAACGAGCTGGACTCCATGGTCGCCCAAGAAATTATTGTACCAACCGGCGATGACCCGTCTCCATGGTGTCACCCGATGGTTGTCGTCGCAAAACCTAAAGGTGGTGTTCGGATCACCACTGACCTTTCCAAGCTCAACAACCAGGTGTCTCGTCCTGCGCACCCTTCTCCCACGCCCTTTGCAGCCATACGCAGCGTGAACCCGAAGGCGCGCTTCTTCACGACGATGGACGCCCTGTGTGGATACTGGTAGATAGAGCTTGCCGAAGAAGACCGACCACTCACAACGTTCATCACCCCGCATGGACGTTACAGTTATTGCCGTGGCCCCATGGGATTCGCCGCTACAGGAGACGCTTTCTGTCTTCGAGGTGATATGGCTCTACAAGGTCTGGCAAACTGCGTGAAAGTGGTCGACGACATACTCGTGTACGACGAGGATTATATGGATCACCTCTGCCGTATCTACGAGGTACTCAAGAGGTGCCGGAAGCACGGCATTACCCTAAATGCCGACAAGTTTGTTCTGGCCAGCTCTTCAGTTGACTTTTGTGGGTACACCCTCTCAGGGAATGGTATCGCAGCTGACCCGGAAAAGGTCCGCGCCATTACGGATTTTCCCACCCCTGCTAACCTGACCGACTTGAGGTCCTTCATAGGTCTCGTCAACCAGTTAGCAGAGTTTTCGTCGGACATCTCCGCAGCTGCTCAACCACTTCGCCCCCTGATGAGCCCCAAGAGGACATTCCTGTGGACCCCCGACCACGACAAGGCCTTCCAGCAAGTGAAACAGGCCCTGTCTCGTCCACCTGTCCTCGCCACGTTTGACCCAGCCTTGCCGACAGTTCTGCAGACAGATGCCTCACGCTTGTATGGCGTGGGATACGCCCTACTGCAGGATCATGGTGGAGGGCAGTTCCGGCTCGTCCAGTGTGGCTCGCGTTTCCTCTCTGACACTGAGACGCGCTACGCCACTATTGAGTTGGAGCTGTTGGCTGCGGTTTGGGCGATGTCCAAGTGCAGGTTTTACCTCATAGGCCTGCAATACTTTCACCTAGTGACCGACCATCGCCCGCTTGTCCCGATCCTCAACCACTACACGCTAGACGCCGTTGAGAACCCTCGCCTCCAGCGTCTGAAAGAGAAACTCTCGGCGTACATCTTCACTGCAGTGTGGCGTGCTGGTAAGGAGCTCTGCATCCCTGATGCCTTATCCCGCTCTCCTGTCAGCCGCCCTACTCCAGAAGACCATGTACTCGACGCCGACCTCGCTCTTTCCGTCAGGACTGTGGTCACTCTCCATGCCGTCCAATCCCTTCGTTCGGACCTGTCACCAGATGACGACAAGGCAATGGAGGACCTTCGAACAGCGGCCCGAGATGACCCTTCCTACGTCCGACTTGTCGAGTGTGTGAGGAATGGATTTCCTAGCAACCGCTACGATCTTCACAACACCCTGCTCCCGTATTGGAAACTCCGCGATGAACTCTACTGCGACGGAGACCTTGTTCTGTACGGAGCACGTGTAGTTGTCCCTGCTGCATCACGTCCCCACGCCTTGGCCCGCCTTCACGACAGTCACCGTGGAGCTGAGGCCACCAAACGACGTGCACGACAGACTGTGTTCTGGCCCGGCATCAACTCCGACATCTCCAATGTTGTCCGTGCGTGTGAGCCCTGCCAAGTATTACAACCCAGCCAGCAGCAGGAACCCTTTATGAGTGACGACAACCCCACCCGCCCCTTTGAGTCTGTGTCGGCCGACTTTTTCTGTGTGTCAGGAAAGTCCTTCCTCGTTATCGTCGACCGTCTCTCTGGTTGGCCGGTTGTCATCAAGTGCGGTAATGACACGACGTCTGCCGCCACCATCAGCAAGTTCCGCCACTACTTCCGTGACGTGGGCGTTCCTGTACGCCTGCGAACCGACGGAGGGCCTCAGTTCACAAGCCGGGATTTTGCTGTGTTCCTTGACCGATGGGGAGTCCGGCATGTGTTGTCATCGCCCCATTACCCGCAGTCCAACTGCCACGCTGAGGCTGCTGTCAAATCCCTGAAGCACCTCATCCTTAAGGTGGCCCCTTCTGGGAACACTGACTGCGAGGCCTTCGACAGGGGTCTTCTTGAACTCCGCAACACACCTAACTACACCGGACGCTCCCCTGCCCAGGTTTTGTATGGACGCCCCCTTCGTTCTTGTGTCCCTGCTCACCCTCAATCCTTCTCCAAGGAGTGGCAGGCCAAGACAGAGGATTGTGACCGCCGAGCCGCCGAACGTGTTCAGGACGTCGTCGCCCGCTACAATGACCACGCCCGTTCTCTCCCCAGGTTGAGTGTCGGCACCCAAGTCCGTGTTCAGGACCCGACCTCCCTACGTTGGGACAAAGTAGGCGTAGTTATGGGTCTCGGCAGGTCACGGGACTACCAGGTGCGGTTACCCAGTGGTCGTGTGTGGTGGAGGAACCGCCGTTTCCTCCGACCCGTAACAATGCCGTCTGCTGGCCCCGCCACCAGTGTTGAGTCCCATACCCTTCCCAGTGATGAAGTCCCTCGACGCTCAGAACGGATCCAAAAGAAAAGGTCCGCTCAAGACTTTGCTATGAGCGTATAGGGGGGAGGGAGGTGTATGTATATTATGTATGCTGGATTATATATCATGTATGTATATTATGTATGTGCTCCATTTATGTAGCTAGCGGCGTGTGGCAATGTTATTACCATATCCCACATGCCTAATTAATGTGCCTGGCGACGTATGGAAGCTGCTAATGTGTCAACTTGCCATACGTCGCCTATAGCAGTTGACAAGGAGCCTAGCCAGGGAGACCACTGCTCTCCTTTGTGTACATACTCTTATCCAGTAAACCGAACCTACAAAACTATACAGGTGTTTGTGTTCTCTCCTGTATATAGGACTTATTATTCAGAACCTAACAGATGTTAACCCTCGTATTCGGAGGATGAGGTCCTTATTTTCCGCTGATCCAAATGCGATCCCGTCGAGAGCAGACCTGGAATCGCAGCAGACAAGCAAGGGGCAGAAACCATCTGCTTTTTCCTCAGCGAGAAGGGCAGCAAGGAGGGCTATTAGTTCAGCCTGAGTGAAGGATGCCCCGTCAGAATCTCTGAGAGACAGTTTGATAGGCTCAGGGGCATGAGGACGGGAGATGTAGACACCAGCCCCGGCCCTACCTGTAGCAGGGTCAACAGAACCATCAGTGTAGAGGACGACCCTACCTGGGGACCAGTGAGCGATCCTGGAGAGGTGGTATTTGCAGAGAATAACAGGGTTCACCTGGGATTTCGGGAGCGGTCCACCGAGGGCAATCACTTCAGGTTGAAAATCCAGCCAGGAAGAAGGAGACGAACCAACAGCAGGGGTGAGAACAATATCAGGCAGGAGGTCGTGTTCCTGAAGGGCTCGGATGAGTGACCCTCGCCACTGTCTTCTAGATGGAGGTCGGTCTCGGACAGCAGGAGTCAAGTTGGTTTGGACATAGTTGCCCCGAGGATCCCGTAGAATGGAAACGGCAGTTTTTAGGTAAAACTCCTGGACACGATCCTGTAAGGGGGAAAGACCAAGTTCGCTATATAGAGAAGTAGAGCGTGTCCACTGAGGAGCCCCAAGGATGATACGAGCAGCTTTCCTCTGGATAACTTCGAGACGGTTGACAGCAGTCCGACTAATGTTGACGAGGGCAGGGGCGGCATAGTCGACACAGGAACGGACAAAGGACTTGTACATGGTGAGAAGTACAGGGATGGTGGCACCAAGGGAACCCCTGCACATGGTAGAGAGGGGAGCGAGACGCCGAAAGCATATGTCTCGAAGATAGCGGACTTCAGGGATCTGACAACGTGTGCGAGTTACATACACACCCAGGTATTTTGTCTCATTAACCCAGCCCAAGGACGTTCCTGATAAGAGAAGGGGTGGAGGTACAACACGACCGTGCCACATGGCTTTTGTTTTCGCAGTTGAAAGAAGGAAACCAAGTGAATCACACTCTCTGGAGACCAGATCAAGGGCTTCCTGCATGCTGAGGTAGTCAGGGACTTGGAGGAGGACATCGTCGGCATATCCTGAGTGGACAACTTCTGTCGGCCACGGGAGTGATGCAATGGGGTGCATGAGAGTGTTAAACAAGGTGGGACTCAGGACTCCACCTTGAGGGGTGCCGAGGTTCATTTCTTGAACAGGAGACATAGAGCCTTCAACGCGAACCCGGGCCTGACGTCCAGTGAGGTAAGTGTATGTATATTATGTATGCTGGATTATATATCATGTATGTATATTATGTATGTGCTCCATTTATGTATTATTTATTCAGCCTAGCTAGCAGCGTGTGGCAATGTTATTACCATATCCCACACGCTTAATTAATGTGCCTGGCGAGGTATGGAAGCTGCTAATGTATCACTTGCCATACGTCGCCTATAGCAGTTGACAAGGAGCCTAGCCAGGGAGACCGCTGCTCTCCTCTGTGTACATACTCTTATCCAGTAAACCGAACCTACAAAACTATACAGGTGTTTGTGTTCTCTCCTGTATATAGAACTTATTATTCAGAACCTAACATGGCGCAGTGATCCGATCTTACTGGATAATTACGAGTGATAGTGCAAAGTTTGTGGAAAGCCGGTTATGGACTCTCGCTTGGGTCAACTCCTGCGCGCGTCACCTCTCCTCGAAGAATTTAGCAACTTTGAGCAGTGTCAGTGATTTTCTGTGAAGTGTTTAGTGCATTGTGTGTTCGTGCCATTCATGTGTGACCTTGTTCTAAAGGATTCCCAAGGTATACGGCACGTTCTGGGCATTTGTAAGGAGTAGAGTTCAGTGCACCCGTCTCTGACCGCGTTCTGAGGGTAACTAGACCGACTGGGAGTCGCCCCGCCTCTCCCTCCACCCCCCTCACAGCGCCGCCTCCACCCCCCCTCACAGCTGGGGCGAGACTCTCTACCCGCCCAGGACACACACTCACTCACACACATACATGTACTAACACTCGCTGACCGCGCGGCTTCCTTATATATATTTTATATATATAATCTACTTATCTGTGTATTTAATTAATTTTTTGTCTGAAATCTTGTTGATACGACGGGCTGACCGGTCAACACTGATTTAAGACATAGTACACAGAGGAAGTAGTTATGTCTCACGCCTTACGTAGCCGTGGACCCAGAGCCTGGATGAGCCAGGCGGGTGATAGCCCCGCAGAGATGGATGACCAGGCCGGCCACGACGCTCCAGCCCCCACATCGCGCAGTCCCTCACCTCAATATTCAGCGTTGTCTCCAGAGATAATTGCTTTACTGAAGTTTATGAGAGATGAGAAACGCGAGGATGAAGCTCACAGACGTTTGGCGGATGAGCACAGAAGGCAAGCAGAGGCAGAACGAGACAACCAACGGAGATTGGAAGACAGCGAACGGTTTGAAGCCTTGATATCTCGCCTCACTGTTAACCAAGCCCCTGGCTCTAACACTGCCTCGGTACTGACTGGTTCAGATACCTCATCCATGCTTCCTTCACGCCCCCCAGCCCCACCTAAAGCAGCAGCTCAAACGCCGCCCATCTTGAAGCCTGATGAGACTTTCCAGACTTTTCGTGAATGGCGGCGACGGTGGACTGATTATTCTACAATGGTGGATCTCCAGAGTTTGTCACAGCCTAAACAACTCATCCAGCTGCGTATGTGCCTGTCCTTGGAAATTCAGCGTGTCTTGGAACATACGTTGCAGGTACCCCCAACCTCTTTGCTGTCTGTAGAGGAGGTACTGGACGTTCTACAACGGCACATCAAAGGACAGCAGAATGAAGCTCTGCGCAGGAGGGAATTGTTTAGCTGCAGACAGATGGAGGGTGAGTCTTTTGATGCCTTTTACGTGCGTCTTAAGAGCGCCTCGGAAGAGGTAGATATATGTCCAGGCCACCACCAGCAGTGCGAGGAGACCCAGTTGAGGCAGGTGATCCTGATGGGTGTTAAGGACGAGGAACTTGTCCAACGCCTCACCTCCCTCGACTCTTCCCCTTCTCTTAAGGATGTGTTGACGATATGTCGCTCCTATGAGGCTGCCAGGTGTGCCACCTCTGCCATCCGTGCTCCCCCTACAGCTGTACGCGCTGTGTCCCGGTACAAGAAGGACAAGAAGTCTGTTCCTACGCCTTCGCCCACCACGCCCACGCCCGGTTTATTTTGCAACAACTGTGGTAAGCAGCACGGAACACAGGTGTGTCCAGCTGCTCAGTCTACCTGTAACAGTTGTGACCGTAAGGGCCACTGGTCACTCACAGTACGGTACCCAGCCAAACGCGTCCAGTGCAATGTGTGCGGTCGTCTGGGCCACTATGACAAGTGTTGCCCTTCCAACATACCCAAGGGACCGCGTCGGCGGAAGCTTCAGCCCCCTTCCACCAGAGAGGGCCGCCCACAGTCTTCCAATCAGAGGCACGACGACTCTTGACAACGCTCGAGCCACATTAGGAATGTGTGCTCCCCCCAGCGTCCCAGGACCAAAATCCCTCAGTATATCAGTGTCATTGTGACCTACGGCGGTGTGTCATCCCGTCTTCAGATGTTGCCCGACACCGGCGCTGATGCTACAGTCATCGGTCCCCAGCATTTGCAATGCTTGGGGCTCTCTCCAAGTGATCTAGGACCGCCCCCCAAGGATCTCCGCTTTATGGCAGATGGTTCACAGATGACCCCGGCCCTAGGTTCACTCTATGCACACGTCACCTTTGGCAACAGGTCGTGTCAAGCCTGGATTGATGTGCATAATGGCGTCCCGACTCCTTTGCTGTCCTACAGACATTGCCAAGAGTTGGCCATCATCTCCCAGGACTTCCCAACACCGATTCTCGAGGTAAAACACGCCAACAGGGTGCACGAAGGGAGCAGCAACTACCCTGCTGCCGCCCTGCCCCTACCTCTGGCCAGTGACACCTCTTCTTCGGTAGTTGTCCCTGCTGCTTCAAGTCTCCTCGCCTTGGCTCGCCTCCACGACAGTCACTGTGGAGCCGAGGCCACCAAATGGCGTGCAAGACAGACTGTGTTCCGGCCTGGCATCGACCCCGACATCTCCAATGCTGTCCGGGTGTGTAAGCCCCGCCGCGTATTACAACCCAGCCAGCAGCAGGAATCCTTTATGAGTAACGACAACCCCACCCGCCCCTTTGAGTCTGTGTCGGCCGACTTTTTCTGTGTGTCAGGAAAGTCCTTCCTCGTTATCGTCGACCGTCTCTCTGGTTGGCCGGTTGTCATCAAGTGCGGTAATGACACGACGTCTGCCGCCACCATCAGCAAGTTCCGCCACTACTTCCGTGACGTGGGCGTTCCTGTACGCCTGCGAACCGACGGAGGGCCTCAGTTCACAAGCCGGGACTTTGCTGTGTTCCTTGACCGATGGGGAGTCCGGCATGTGTTGTCATCGCCCCATTACCCGCAGTCCAACGGCCACGCTGAGGCTGCTGTCAAATCCCTGAAGCACCTCATCCTTAAGGTGGCCCCTTCTGGGAACATTGACTGCGAGGCCTTCGACAGGGGTCTTCTTGAACTCCGCAACACACCTAACTACACCGGACGCTCCCCTGCCCAGGTTTTGTATGGACGCCCCCTTCGTTCTTGTGTCCCTGCTCACCCTCAATCCTTCTCCAAGGAGTGGCAGGCCAAGACAGAGGATTGTGATCGCCGAGCCGCCGAACGTGTTCAGGACGTCGCCGCCCGCTACAATGACCACGCCCGTTCTCTCCCCAGGTTGAGTGTCGGCACCCAAGTCTGTGTTCAGGACCCGACCTCCCTACGTTGGGACAAAGTAGGCGTAGTCATGGGTCTCGGCAGGTCACGGGACTACCAGGTGCGGTTACCCAGTGGTCGTGTGTGGTGGAGGAACCGCCGTTTTCTCCGACCCGTAACAATGCCTTCTGCTGGCCCCGCCACCAGTGTTGAGTCCCATACCCTTCCCAGTGATGAAGTCCCTCGACGCTCAGAACGGATCCAAAAGAAAAGGTCCGCTCAAGACTTTGCTATGAGCGTATAGGGGGGAGGGAGGTGTATGTATATTATGTATGCTGGATTATATATCATGTATGTATATTATGTATGTGCTCCATTTATGTATTATTTATTCAGCCTAGCTAGCAGCGTGTGGCAATGTTATTACCATATCCCACACGCTTAATTAATGTGCCTGGCGACGTATGGAAGCTGCTAATGTATCAACTTGCCATACGTCCCCTATAGCAGTTGACAAGGAGCCTAGCCAGGGAGACCGCTGCTCTCCTCTGTGTACATACTCTTATCCAGTAAACCGAACCTACAAAACTATACAGGTGTTTGTGTTCTCTCCTGTATATAGAACTTATTATTCAGAACCTAACAGTAAGAGGCGATCCATTGTAGAAGTCTCCCTTTAACCCCTAACCGCGCAAGTTCAGCTATAATGAGGGCAGGCTGAGCCGTATCAAAGGCTCCCTTGATATCAAGGAAGACGGAGATGCGGGCAGTCTGATTGCAATAAAAGGAAGCAATGGAGTGTGCTGTGCTGCGATGTTGAATGAAACCATTGAGGGAGTTGTGGAAGCCGCCTATGGTGTGAAGAAGGCGACGATGGAGTATCCTCTCCATCATCTTGCAAACACAGGAGGTAAGACTAATGGGTCGATATTTCCCAGGATCTCCCGGCTTAGGGATGGGGATAATAGTGGCATTTTTCCAGTTGGAAGGAAGAACCCCATGTTCATAAGACATATTGTAGAGAGCAAGCAAGGGGCCGTTAGGAATATTAGTACAGGCGTTGAGGACGGAGTAGGTTATCTGATCATCCCCAGGAGAGGTGTCTTTTCTAGAGCGACGAGCACTGTCAAGCTCGAACTGTGTGATGGGATGATCAGTGGGGGCAGGGGAGGTAAGAGCAGCACGAACAACAGGCTCAGACGCATCGATGCGGGCCTGCACTGCCTCCTGCATTGGATCTGGAAGTGCCTCAGGGGAGGGAGCTCGTGCCCAGTCCTCCATTAAAGAGCAGGCAAGGGAGGCGGGGTCAGGGTGGGGAGGAGGCCTCCGTCGAGTACCCCGTATAGCATTAATCCGATTCCATACATAAGAGGGTGACGACTGGAACGATAGAGACCCTGTGAAGGATAGCCAGTCCGCCTCACGTATCCGACGGCGTTCCTGAGTTGCAAAGGAGCACCAATTTTTGAAGTCTTCCAAGTCCTCTGGAGACCGAGACCTCCGTATGGCAGAGTGGAGATCACGGGTTACCTGCCGGAGATGTCTCATGGCAGGGATACGATACCAGTAGTTGGTGGCACTTCTGGGGTGACGGGGAGGGCGTGGAGGGGTAGCGCGATTGACAGAGTCATACACGGCATCAACAAAATCAGCGCTGTAAGAGTCAAGGGACTGGGGGACAACATAGGAATCCGCCCAGGTAGAAAGGTATTGGGTAAAGGAAGGAACAGCATCTTGTGTGAGACGAAGGCGAGGGGATCGATAAGGAGTTGATGTCGGGGCAGAGAAGGAGAGCCTGAGATGGGTAGTAACGGCAAGATGGTCACTATACAGAGCAGGCTCGGTGCAGACGGTAGGATGAAAGGAAGTATGACCGTTCAATAGTAAGCCAACATCAAGGAAACTATGGGGGAGGCGAGTAGGATCGTCAGGACAAAGAAAGCGAACATCATCATCCCCATTAAGAAACTGTGAGAGATGTGATCCGTTAAGGGTACATGGAGTGGGATGATCCGGAGTAAGAGTGGGATGGCGGGCATTAAAGTCGCCAAGAACAATAGTGGGAACCTCATCATGGAGGTCGTGAAGAACCCGGGGGTCCAGAGAATCACTCTTGAAATGAACATTGACTACACGAAGGGTCCGGTCACCAAGAGTAAGGGAGACAGAAAGTAATTCAGACGGGGGTCCATGTGAGTCAGGTGAAGGGAGACGAACAGATGGAATGGTGTTACGCACAAGGGTGAGGAGGCCACGAGCCTGCCCACGGTACCGAGGCAGGGTGTAAACAGTATAGCCAGAGAGGCGGAGTGGAGTAACATCGTCTGTGATGGTTTCCTGAAGTAGAGCAACATCTACTTGATGGGAGAGCACAAACTGGGCGAGGTCTGTCCGGCGAGGTCTAAGTCCCTGGATGTTCCATTGTAAGAAGAGGAGGGAACGGCCTCTGGTGTGAGATGAGTCGGAGGGGCTAGACAGGGCTCCAGAGGAGGTACCAAAGTCTGTTGAGAGAAATGGAGAGGGAGGAGTGGGAGAGCGAGG
Source organism: Homarus gammarus (assembly GCA_958450375.1). Classification (NCBI taxonomy): domain Eukaryota; kingdom Metazoa; phylum Arthropoda; class Malacostraca; order Decapoda; family Nephropidae; genus Homarus; species Homarus gammarus. The sequence goes on from CAUDMG010003476.1 coordinate 144,683, forward strand.
GATGGATCCTCCATCTCGGGAGATGGAAGGAGGCGGGTCATCAGGGCTTGCAAAGTGCGCCCCTGTTGGGTCAGGGTGTCCAGAATGAGTTGTTGTTGCTTCTGCAATGTCGCAATTGTTTTCACAAACAAGTCGAGTTGGGCTGAGAGAAGGTTGATTTGCTTGGAGTGGCGATCCAGACGGAGAGTGATTGTTTCCATAGAACCAACTTGGTGTACCTGTGCAGGAGCTGGAGGTGGCGGCGAGGATTGCCGAGGGCCCGACTGGGCATGTGGTGGTGGTAGCGACGGAGAGGGACGGTGAGGGTTCAGTTGAGTAAGAAGTGGTGGTGCTGGTGAGAGACAGCGGGGGTCCGGGTGGGCAGGAGATGGTGGTGACTGTGTGGCAGGGCCGGCAACGACCTTGTTCCAAGAACGGTAGGGAGAGGGAGGGAGGGGAGAAAGGATGGGTGGTAGGGGTGATAGGGGGGTGGTAGAGGAGAGGAGATCAATGGGAAATCCTTGGTGGATGGAAGAGGCGGTGGTGGATAGGAGTGAGGTTTGGTTGACAGGGGCTTCGTCAGAGACGAGGGCGGTGGTACAAGGTAAGTTTTCCCCGGGCGAGTGCCAGGACGCTGTGGGCAATTGGCATTCCAGGCGTGGTGAATGCCATGGCAATTGACGCACCGTGGAATAACTGGGATTTTGTTCTGAATTTTCGATTTGCATTCCACTGTTTCGTGAGGACCTGCACAGAAATCGCAGGCGACCATCCTCGTGCACTCCCAGGTGCGGTGTTTCCACGATTGGCAACGACCACAGATTTTCGGGGTTCCGATAAATCGGTCGAGAGGACATTTGTGAATTGGTCCTACATTCACCTTCGGGGGGAAGGGGCCCACGCACCAGCCGATGAGTTCGTTGGATGGACGTTTGGAGACCGGGTTGATGCGGCGTTCCATGTCCAGTAGTTGTGGGAGAAGAGGGCGAAGATCGTCGATAGGGATCTCCCAGGGTACGTGGCGAACCATTACCTTGGTACGACGAGTTTCTGGGGTGATGATGGTGAACTTCAGCATCACCTCCCCCTGGGGAGAAGGAAAGCCCACCTGAGTGAGCAGGCGTACCGTCTCGTCCATTTGTGTGGTGACTATCACGGCTGTGGGACCTCGGCGGAGGCGAAGTGTTGAGTCCTGAAGTGGAGAGCAGTGACGGAAGAACCAAGTCGTCCGTGTGCTCAGAGGCAAGTCCCGAGGGAAGGCGAGACGACGAAGGCGCGACGGGGCAGGGAGACAAAGGGAATCCCCTATGTCCATCGTCGGCGGAAGGTCGGTCATTGAGCCACATGTAGGCTCACTTGGGGACCCCGATGACAGGAGTCCACCCTCTACAGCCCCAGAAGGGGTGCAAGGGGGAGCCGTGGCCCCTGCTGGAGACCCTGACTTCTGAGGTTTCTGCTTCTTCTTTGACGTGTCTTCAAGAAGAAAGTCGTCAGCATCACTGTCACCTACTGCCGCCGTTTCCAACGAACGGGAGCGCTTAACGGCGGGCATAGGGCACGTTGGCAACACTGCAGTCAGGTGGAGTGGTAATGACGTCACTGCTACGTCACACTATCACATTGCGCATGCGCAAACTTGAAAAATTTTGCTCAGAGGGATTGGGTGGTAGGACCAGATGTTTTATCCCAAAAAAATGACAAAGTCCAAAAATAACAAAAAAATATATGCCACTGTGCTGATAACTGGGTCATACTATAGTTGTTTGCACAGGCTGGGATTGGTAGACGCGCTGAATTCGTCAGAAATACGAATTTTAAGGAGCAGTCTCTTACAGCCTTTGTTGACACTACGCACGCATGCGCGTTGCTCGCTAAGTAATATATATTTTTTTTGTATGGGGATTAGCCCACCCGGGTACAGGTCACTGACCCACATCAGGGCCTTGGGGTGAAAATGTAGTGCTCCGTTGTTTCCCTTTTCCCGTGTGATTTTATCAAGATTTATGTTATCCACGAATTCATTGTGGATCTACATGAAAAAAAAAAAAAAAAAAAAAAAAAAAAAAAAAATATATATATATATATATATATATATATATATATATATATATATTGGCTATATATATATATATATACATATATATATATATATATATATATATATATATATATATATATATATATATATAATATATATATATATATATATATATATATATATATATATATATATATATATATATATATATATATATATATATATATATATGCAAGTAAATCACTGTAGGTGCGCGTGATCTAGGTATATGCTGATAACCACCAGGAAAGAAGAAAACACGAAGTTCCCAAGCGCTTTCGTGTAATTCACATCTTCAGGGGTGAGTACAGACTAGATAGAGTAATGCAGAACAAGATGAATATATACAGAGGAGGGTGAGACCAGGTCCACAATGGTCAGGTAATGACCCTACTAATCTTTAAATGGCACACAACGGTTGGTGGTTGGGTCAGATGGGACAGTGACCCGCCCTCTCACCTGATCACAAATCTTCTTAATTACAAAGTTGTCCAGCTTGTACAAGCCGTTACTCAAATTCATGTTGAATGCTTCGGTATGTTTAATAAGACTAGATTCTATGATGTTCCTACTATCAATTGAATTACATGGTAATATTGAGGAGGCATTATCCCAGTCAGTGCAATGCTTGTTATCCCTCAAATGAACAAACAGAGCATTGGATTCCTGGCCTGTCCTGACACTGTATTTGTGTTGTTTAATTCTAGTTACAAGATCTTTACCTGTCTGGCCTAAGTAAAACATATTACATTCCTTGCAAGGAACTTTATAAATGCAACCAATTGTGTTGTTGGGGGAGTTCTTGATTAACATTTGTTTAACAGTGCATGAGTTTTTAAATGCCACATTGACGTTCCAAGATTTTAGCTGTGCCGGAATGTGTGAGAAATTTTTGTGAAATGGTAATATTAAGATATTCTTATGGTCATGGGTGGGCTTGGGATCAGTTCTATAAAAAGTTTTCTTAGTAATGTTTAAGCATTTGTCTATGAAAGATCTAGGGTATTTAAGGTTTGAGCCAATATTATATATATATTTGTATTCCTCATCGATGAATTCCGGACTGCAAATTCTCAAGGCACGTAAAAACATTGTTGTAAATACTGACTGTTTGACTTTATTATGGTGGGCAGAATAATAATGAATGTATGAACACACATTGGTTGGTTTTCTATAAATACTGAACTTGAAAGTGTTACCCATTCTGTGTATCAGACAGTCTAGGAATGGCAATTTACAGTCTTGCTCTAATTCCACAGTGAATTTGATCGAGGGGGCTAAGTTGTTAAGTTGTGGTAGGAAAACTTTTAGGTCCTCATTACATGGCCAGAGACATAATACATCATCAACATATCTAAACCAGACTGCTGAGGGTGGTAAAATATTACTTAATAGTTTCTTTTCAAAGAATTCCATATATAGGTTGCTTAATACAGGTGAGAGTGGATTACCCATTGCCATACCAAATTTTTGAGCATAATATTCCCCATTGAATTCGAATTTGCAATCCTTAATACATAGTTTGATGAGTTCGATGAAGTCATCTTTCGAGACGGGCAGTGAAATGTTATCCAGGGAATCTATGAGGAACTCTAGTAAATCATCAACTGGGACCTTTGTAAAAAGTGACGTTACATCAAAGCTGACCAGTTTAAAATCATGATTAATGTGCAAGTTATTGAGTTTATCAACCAGATCCATAGACAAATGCTTAAACATTACTAAGAAAACTTTTTATAGAACTGATCCCAAGCCCACCCATGACCATAAGAATATCTTAATATTACCATTTCACAAAAATTTCTCACACATTCCGGCACAGCTAAAATCTTGGAACGTCAATGTGGCATTTAAAAACTCATGCACTGTTAAACAAATGTTAATCAAGAACTCCCCCAACAACACAATTGGTTGCATTTATAAAGTTCCTTGCAAGGAATGTAATATGTTTTACTTAGGCCAGACAGGTAAAGATCTTGTAACTAGAATTAAACAACACAAATACAGTGTCAGGACAGGCCAGGAATCCAATGCTCTGTTTGTTCATTTGAGGGATAACAAGCATTGCATTGACTGGGATAATGCCTCCTCAATATTACCATGTAATTCAATTGATAGTAGGAACATCATAGAATCTAGTCTTATTAAACATACCGAAGCATTCAACATGAATTTGAGTAACGGCTTGTACAAGCTGGACAACTTTGTAATTAAGAAGATTTGTGATCAGGTGAGAGGGCGGGTCACTGTCCCATCTGACCCAACCACCAACCGTTGTGTGCCATTTAAAGATTAGTAGGGTCATTACCTGACCATTGTGGACCTGGTCTCACCCTCCTCTGTATATATTCATCTTGTTCTGCATTACTCTATCTAGTCTGTACTCACCCCTGAAGATGTGAATTACACGAAAGCGCTTGGGAACTTCGTGTATATATATATATATATATATATATATATAACAAAGAAGTATGTCTGTGTGTTTGTTTGTGTGTCTGCACGAGAATCTCGGAAACTACTTTACCGATCTGGAGTGATGATGGATGGTGTTATATGTAGTGATGGTGGATGGTGTTATATGTAGTGATGATGGATGATATTGTATGTAATGATGATGGATGGTGTTATATGTAGTGATGATGGTTGGTGTTATATGTAGTGATGATGGATGGTGTTATATGTAGTGATGATGGATGGTGTTATATGTAGTGATGATGGATGGTGTTATATGTAGTGATGATGGATGGTGTTATATGTAGTGATGATGGATGGTGTTATATGCAGTGATGATGGATGGTGTTATATGTAGTGATGATGGATGATGTTATATGTAGTGATTATGGGTGGTGTTATATGTAGTGATGATCTTTATATATAAAACAAAGAGTCTGTCTGTCTGTTTGTTCACCTTTCTCTAGGATCAAACCCTGGTCCGCTTGCTGGCGAGGCGAGCATGCTTATCATTGCACCCCAGGTCGCCAATAAGAGCTACACCATTTGACACATGATTGACAACGGTATATGAGCAGAGTTTCCTGATCCAAAAGAAGATCCAGTTCTCTATGAGATTATCAAGAAGCAAATGGTTCATGGGCCATGTGGACCATTCAACAGACACTCTCCATGCATGAAAGATGGACGTTGCAGCAAAACCTTCCCAAAAGACCTGATAAAGGATGCTCAGAGTGGAGAAGATGGCTATCCTCAGTACAGGAGAAGAGCGCCAGGCGATGGAGGTTTTACAGCAGTGTTGCGTCCTGGAACAGACAGTGAAATAACAGTAAATAACAAATGGGTGGTCCCCTACAATCCTCTTTTGAGTAAGGCATTCAATGCGCATATCAATGTGGAGTTCTGCAATTCAGTCAAGTCCATCAAGTATGTCTACAAATACGTCAGGAAATGCTCTGACCAAGAGATCTTTGCATTGGAAAAGGATGGAAATCATGATGAGGTGACACAGTTTCAGCATGACCGTTATATATGCAGCAATGAAGGCCTATGGAGAATTTTTAATTTTCCCATACACGAACGATGTCCAACAGTAGTTCATCTGGCTGTTCACCTGAAAAATGGACAAAGAGTATACTTCACAGACGAGTCCTTCCAAAATCAAATGGCAAATCCTGCTCATACGACCCTCACTGCATTTTTCAAGCAGGAAGATGAGTTTGCTCAAATAATCCTGTATGTTGACGTACCCAAGTTCTACATGGCAGGCTTCAATGAAAAAGTTCCAGAGAAGAGCTCAAGGATCCTATGTTAAAGAACATCCAGGAATAAAGTCAGGCAATGCTTTGGGACGTGTCTTCACGGTTCACCCCAACAACTTTGAATGCTATTGTTTGAGACTACTTTTGCACCACATCCGTGGCCCAACATCATATGCAGCACTCAAAACAGTGAATGGACAAGACTGCAGAACCTATTAGGAAGCGTGCAATCTCCTTGGCTACTGGAAGGTGATGGTCACTGAAATTACACATTAGAAGAGGCAATGAGAATGAGGAACCTGTTTGCCATCATGATTGCTACATGTGGACTTTCCAACCCAAGCCAGCTCTGGAAAAACCACCAAGAAAGTCTTTCAGAGGATCTGCTTCATCAAGCAAGAAGAGAACATCCTGGTCAAGAGACTAAGTTCATGGATGACATGTTCAACAGGGCCCTCATCATGCTGGAAGACAAAGTGATGGAGCTATGCGGATAAAACCTGACTGATTTTGGATTGCCTTCCCCAAACCGAGACGAACCAGCAGTTGCAAACAGGGAGTTGCTCAGAGAGACAGACTACTCAGTTGAAGTTCTGGTGAATTTTCTTGAAGAAAATGAGCCTCACCTGGTGCTTGATCAAGCAAATGCTTATGAACAGATCTTGCAAGCGATACAAGCGGAGCAGAGAGGTATGATCTTTCCCGATGCACCTGGCGGGACAGGAAAAACATTCCTGATCAACCATCTACAAAAGCCAGGTACAGTCCCCAAATTTGGTTGGCCTAGACCTGGTGTTTCCTTGCTTCTCTCATGGACAGTTCTATGTTGGATGCTCCAGAGTGGGTACTGGCAAATATCTGTACATACTTGCTGCTAATGGCAAAAAAAAAATGTGGTCTACCTTAATGCACTACAGTGAGACAATGTGGAGCCTCCGTGTAGGTGGCGTCCTACCGTAGCCTAGCGAAAAAGCCGCCCGGAGGGCGGCGATTCTGCTAGTTAAAAATAAAATAATAAGAATTCATAGTACATAAAATATATAATACTAAATACAAAATTAAAAATGAAATAATAATGATATTAATAATAATAACAACACTAATATTAATAATAATAATAATGATAAAGAACCATAAAGAAATGCAAAAATGAAAAATAATCAATAGTGAGAAACAATTGACAACCTGCAATTGTGTGTAAATGAGGCAGAAATTCAGATCAGCAACCTGGGACTTGGTCACAATTTTCGTGATGCCATATAGCAGCAGAGTCTACCATTATGCTTCCAATATCTTCCCAGGCAGTAGTACCTCCCAGTTTGGTAGCTGTCTAATGCCTACTACATTCCTTTGTCTTATATTCAACTGGATCGCAACTTTTGTTCAAGTGTGTAATTTTTGGTCAACGTTCTCGTTTAACTTCAGTTTTTAAGTAAGGTTTAGAGTTCTTAATTTCTCGATAAAGTATTTAATTAGTTAACCATAAATTTTTACTCGAGACGCAGTGACATAGGTGTACCGAAAACTATTGCTACATTTTTAAGAATTGTAACTATTTTACTTCTGCATGCATGAACTGGTATTAGAATATCACGGGCCCGCAACCCTCATTTTTGCGGCCGGTTGAGTGACGTCTAAATTTCAGGCTATATGGCCGGTAATACTGTTATTATTCACAAATCGTCAGAGTCAATGTTGACGTGACGTGATGCCTGTAGATAAGGATGAAGGGTTATTGTTTGTTGCTGGGTGGGAGGGTGGGGGGGTGGATGTACTTTGGAGGTGTTTGGGGGGGAGGAGATGGGTTTCAGGTGAAGTTTGAAGGAAAGTAGGAGACTAAAGTTATCCGGGCTCAACCAGATATGCTTTATTTTAAAATTCTTTGTTGAAATTTTATGCTACTAATTTAAGTTCTAGCTCTCAGGCCTTTGGCTTTTTTCTCGTTCATGTTTTGTCATTGCAGTAGCCAGGTTCTTTATGGAGCTGGCTGAGCATCGATATATTTTGCTTTAATAAAGGTGGAAGGAGAGGCCAAGGATAATGTCCGTTAGTGACTCTCTCTTTTTTCCTGTTTTCTTTTTGAAATTGAAGCTTTTGTTTAAAATAGGAAAACAAAATTGAAAGGAAGTGGTGTAGGATCCAACTTGCTACTTTGGTTCGCAAGGAGGTGGTCCTGTCTTTATATTTTAATCGTAAAGGTTGATGTTTTGTGTTGTCAGTGTTTTAATTGGCTATTCATTCTATGCAATTTTTGGTTTTATTTTGTTATTGTATTGCTTTGAGGTTGTTAGTTGTATCTTGGTATTGGTGCTGGGTTGTTTAGTCTTGTTCTATTTCATTAGAGAGCCAGTGAGTTACGGCTTCTAACTCTTCTACTTCTCCCCACGTTCTTTTGGCTTTGTTGCGCATGTCTTCATTTACTACCCCGATGTTGGCTCTCCTATGCAGTTCTTCGCTTGTTATCCTTTGTTCATATCTGATGTTATATATAAATCGTAGACATTTATTTTGTATTGTGTGTAGTTTCTTGAGTTCTTGTTTGACTGAATGTGTTGATTGGTACCGGCGGGTAGCTTATTATTGATTTTATTAGTGCTGAATACAGTTTTAATTTGTTTTGTGTATTTAGGTTTTGGAATCTCCTAGTTTTTTAAATTTTGCTGCGTACTTTGTTGTTCTTTTCTTTAATGGAGCTTTGGTATCCGGTTTTATGTGATTTTGAGTCCTAATATGGTACCTTCATTGGCGTGTGGGTATATTTCTTCATCCACGATGACTGGTTCGACCTTTTGTTTGGCAACTGGTATGATTTTATTTTTTTAATATTTGTTTTAATTTTCCATTTTCTTCCTCAATCATTTATGTTCTTTATTGCAAGCGCTGTTTGGCGTGCCACCAATGCCTCTGACAACCCAGACTATGATATGATTTCTGTGATGTCGTCTACGAAGATGGTATGTTCACTATGTTGTGTTGGTTCAGGTAGGTTGCTTGTATGTATGGTGAGTAATGTTGGGGACAGGACGGGTCTGGGGCACTCCACTTTCGAGGTCTAGGGTTGGCTCTAGATACGTACCAATTTGCACCTGAGCTCTTCTGTTTCGGAGGTAGTCACACAGGACTCTTTCGCTTTCTGCGGGCAGATGTAGTTGTAAGATTTTTGTACTGTACGTCTATGTGCCACACTGTATCAAAGGCTTTTGCCACGTCTCTCAGGACAAGGTTTACTTGACTTCAATGTTGTTTTTCTTTGACGATGAATTCTGTTATTAAAGCTATTGCAGTTTGTGTGCCTCTCCTGAAACCATGTTTTTTTTTTTTTTTTTTTTTTTTACGGGGATTAGCCCACTTGGGAACAGGTCACTGTCCCACATCAGGGCCTAGGGGGGGGGGGGGGGCGAAAATATATTAACGATACAAATAATAATAATAATAATAATATCTATTATCATTATTGCAACAATTAATAAAATTAATAGCTGTTGGAAAATAAATACATAAAAATAATAATAATAATAATAATAACAATAATAATAATAATAAAAATAACCATAAATAAATACAAAAACGAAAAAATAATTCAAGAGTGAGAAATGATATACATTATGTATGTTGTGTTGTCCAAGTAAGAGAAACAATTGAGACCTGCAATTATGTGTAAATGAGGCAGAAAGTCAGGTCAGCAACCTGGGACTTGGTTGTCTTCATTATTTGTAACCAGGAATTTTTGTAGCCTGTTATTTATTATGCGCTCTAGGAGTTTACCAGTTATTTCCAGTAAAGGTATCCGTCTGTAGTTGGTTATTTGTTTTGGGTCATTGCCTTCTTTGGGAATGGAGATCATTTTTGCTCATTTAAGGGCATCGGGGAACTAACCGGCTGATAGGGCTGAGTTGTATATATTTAGGAGTGCTTCTATTGGTCTGTTAGATAGGTTTAATGGTATAATGAGACAAAATCTCACAAGGAGAAGATTACATATAGGTAGAATATTGATAGTATAAGAATATAAAGAGAGGAAGATTTTGGTAGCATGGCCGTGATAGTTATTTACACTTATCTTATCTTATACGTCAATACACATCTATTAACGTCTTAAGGGCGACTTCTCAAACACTGCTTCGTTACAGCTTTTTATTAATTACGAACATGACATGGACACATTAATAACACCTTCTATTGAAGTTACTAGGACATTATATTTACGTTACAAGGACATCATATTACGTTACTAGACACTGATTCTCGGACAAGAACATGAAATGAATACACTTCCCACGTAGGTAACTCATCCCATGGAAAGCTCTGACAAAAACTCACGTGACCTGGGGAAGGCCTAGCAGGGAGACTGCTTAGCTGGAACACTGGTGTCGGGAGGGCGACTGCTTAGCTGGGACACTGGTGTCGGGAGGGCGACTGCTTAGCTGGGACACTGGTGTCGGGAGGGCGACTGCTTAGCTGGGACACCGGAGGGAAGTCCGGGAGGGAAGTCCTGCATGACTCTCCTCCCGTGAGCGGGACTCGGCTGTGGTGGACCTCCTCCTCCGATCCCTGTGTGTCTCTCTGTCTGACTCTCTCTCTGTCCCGGGAATCTCTCTCTGCGAATGTCTTCGAGGGAGGACTAGCACGTCCTATATATTGGGAGGCGAGCCGTCAGGTTGAGCTGATCGGGGGGGGCGGCGGCGAAGGGTCTCCTTACATTTGACCTGGCCAATGTGAGGTCAGGTCTGGACTTTTTCAGAGACTATAAGTTGTATCTTCTGGAGAAATCATCAGGTGGGGCCGTGTCATGAGAGGCCCTGGTTGATTTGTGGCCCCTTGAGTTGGGCTCGAGAGTTACATTTGACCTGGCTAATGTGAGGTCAGGTCTGGACTTCTTTCTGCGGTGTAGGATATTGTGTATATTGGGAGAGAGTCGGCTGGTGCCTTCTTACATGTTTGTTGGCCGTGTGACATGGGAGGGGAGCCTGGCTGATTTATAATCCTTGGTCAACCGTGAGGGTTACCCTACACTTGACCTCCCTAATGTCGGGTCAAGTCTGGAGTTTCTGAGATGTAAGCTGTGGTCTGACAACCCATCACTACAATGGTATATTTCGAGTTATGCCACTTATTCCAGGGGTGTCTTGATCATACTGTTCATCGGTGTACTGCCATAAAATATCATTTGATGTAACAAAGTCCTCGATGAGTTTTCCTGGAAGTTTTTTGTGTGGTGGGAATGTTATTTTAGATATTTGATAGAACCTAAGTCCTATATCTGTTGCGTCTTCAGGTATTGGAGGAGAGTAGGTGCTGTTCTGTTGTGAGCTTCCTCTTTTTTCTTGGCCATTGTTTTCCTCTTTTGTCCCGTGACTTGTGGTATTATTGGGTCTCTTGGCTTCTCGTTAATTTTTCCGGGTTGTATGGCTTTTTCAGGCTCGGTATCGGGGTTGCTGGTGTTGCTGTTGCTTCTTTGGGAATGTCTAATCTTTGCCCAAAGTATTCAATATGCCCTGGAGTGCTGATGGCATGTAAGATATTTGCTGAATTTGGGTTTGATTGGAATTTCATTCGTGGGATGTTGTTTATTTCCAACATTCTATTTAGTTCATCGGCATAGAACCCTGGGGCTATAATGTTATGGAGGTGAGCATGTAGCATGCTACCATTACCTAGAAGTGATCTGTTTCACTAAGGTTTCACTAAGGTGTCAATGGTTGGCTTAGTTACCTCCTTTACCATCCCCTCTGCTATTTTTACATATGTATATTGATCTTTGTTCTTTTCATTTTGCTCTTCTGCATCCTGTTTGTGTTTTATGGGGGTGTTTTTAATAGGGCAGGATACGGCCTCTCTTGGTGTTATTGCACTGGGTATAAACATCCCCTTCCTCTACACAGTTGGAGCAGTATATTTTTTTTTTCTTTTCTGGGCTGTCCTTTACAGAATGTTCTTCAAATTTGTAACACGTGAAGCACGAAAGGAAGCTTGTGAACGTTTCCCTCCTTATTTGGTGTGGGGATATACATGCTGCATGTTAGGAAGTCATTTTGGAGAACCCTGTCTGCCATGTCCGTTTCTTCGAAGCAGATCTTTATTACATGAGTGTAGTCTCTTATCTTTATTACGTTTTCAATATTATATCCTTCATTTCTGTTCTCTATATCTGTCTTCAAGAATTCTGCTCTTCCTCACCTACTTGAGAATCAAGTTTCCATACGAAAACTGATCTCCTTGCTTTAAGCTCAGGGGGCATGACCACACTAAGTCTATTACTGGCAAAGATTTGTTTTGTCTTCGTGGTGAGCAGTTTGTCTGCATCGTTCTCATTGCGTCAAATGACTTTAAATCCCTCATTCTGGTTAAACACCCAAGTGAAGGATACACCTAGCTCAACATATGCTAGGGTAATCACACTTGATCTATCAACGGGTTTATTTTTGTCTTTTACTTTTAATCTTAGGTTAAATGCCATTCTTACACGTAGAAGGTTATTGGAAACCCTTCTGTTTTTTACCAAAGACAACCTCCGCACAGTGGAGTGACTGTACGATCCCAGTCGTCATTACGGGCTTGGCCTGTTTCTCCCCTATCCTCGATGGCCACACTTAATCCCACACAGGTGTGAGGTGTGCGCTACTGGAGGGGCTCCGGCACGAATGCTTAAACAAAATAAAAATACAATAAAAATGTTGCAGGAGCCTCGGCCAGGGTAAGAAATAATAAATCTAAGGGTGGAGAAAAAGCCATCCAGCCACGTGAGTCAGGTCAAGAAACGACTGCCCACCAGCAGGAGTGTGGGTCACCCACACACTACATGTATATCAGTCAACGTTGAAAAGTGTAGCTTTCATCATTCTTTCAAAGTTTGGATCAACATACTGCTATGATCAGACATTCAGTGTGCTTACCTTTGTGAAGAACAAGTACCGTTCTAAACTCACAAGCGGTCACACCACACTGGTGAAGGCTGCTGTGACACTTTGAACCAACTTCTTCTGAAATTGCAAATCACATACAGGCTCAACCTTCACATTGGTTCTGATAAGTGTTCTGTATATCTGTATTTGGAACTGAAGCCCTGATTTTCCTATGGAAAAACAAACTTTATTTTACATGAACAAAACACACGTAGGACTTTTTTCTGTCATTTATAATAATATTACACAATTTTGGGGGTTTATTATACTGTGTACTGTAGGATATCATAATACTACTTTATAAAGCAATTTCCCCTGTATGCTCGTATTTCGGGTGCAAATCGGTTATTAAACCGTCATTTTGTAGTGCTCGACGACAGTTTCATATTTCCATATTTTGTATTGCTGAAAGTTATTTTTCCCTAATTAATTTACAGAATATTTAGCTAGGCTAGTGACTAGTGCTATTATTTTTAAGCAGACTATGGCATAAGCTGAAAATGAAAGCTATGCTTAGTCTTAAATATCGCTGTCGTTTATAACTATTATCTGACATTAAAATATAAACCTGAATTTCTAATTTGACATTCAGTTCTGTGGAACACAAAGCTGACTTATATTAGCTTAATACACCTGCGACCGATAGCTAATTACTTGCACCATTAAGTGGCCGACTAGTGTATAAAGGATGCGGACCTGTGTTAGATGAATATAATAATAAAAAAATTCTGTTATAAATACATACATTTTTGCATGAGAACATTCCAGTGTGGAACAGCAGTCTATATACTGATGAATCAATATGAAATACATTGTTATTTTTTTTAACGGGATTAAAATATTCTTTGAATTGTTTATTCCATTTAACTTCAAATATTGATACATTGGAATGTTTATTAGACAATAAATAGATTTTTTAACGACATGAATGTGGGTATAGGATCAATGTTGATGTTTAAACCAAGATTAGAAGCTGAGATGTCAAAGAAGGTTTAATAATTTTATGTCGCGGCCGAATGAAATCGAATATGGCCCCAACAAATAGTTATATTTTACTACGGCATATCCAAGACTAGCCACACATATCACGAAAGTTGTATGTTATTTGATTTCAAAACTGGAATGTGACATATAAATACACTACAGTATATGACAGAAAGGTGTATATTTCTTAATTTTGTACCCCATGACCTCACTTGACCTTTGTAAGCCCTTAATTCCCAAAGCGAGAGTAACAACGTGTCTGAAATATTCCTAAGACATATACGCAGTGGCGTATCTAGCCTTCGGAAAGTAGGGAGGCCACTTTGGGGCCAAGGTAAATGTTGGGGGGGGGGGGGGGCAAAACCAAACCTGTGTACAACTTGCAAGATACAGTTTTGGGCATTATTACATCAATTTGATTGACAAATGTGAAGTGACGTCTCTCATGACGCCAGCCTAAAATAATCAGCATATGGCGGTATAATGGCAACGCTCTTATTCCACTAATCATGATTCACTGGAGTATTGACACACTTGAACATATCTCTATAACTGTATTATTGCTCACATAGTCACATAAAGGGCGGGTGTACCACATAACAAACATTGATAAATATAGCAGTGTCTTTACAATGTATTTATGTACATACATCAGCGAAAAAAAGGAATGATCTCACGCTTCACACATAATGGAGATTATGGAGACAACGTTTACATCTTCAGACAGGGGCGCCGTATGCAGCTGTTACATTATTCCCAATGCGTTTCTGAACACCACTGATTCCTCCACTCATGACTGATGCTCCATCAAATCCTAAGCCAACAAGTGAAGATTTGTAATCCAAACCGAGTTTTTCCAAACTTTTCAAGATTACGTCCGTGATAGATACAGCATCCAACGACACCATGGGAATGAAGGAAATGAAGCACTCCTGAATGCAATATGACACTTCATCATTAAATCTGACAACTATTGCCAACTGCTCTGTTTTACTAACATCCTTTGCTTCATCAGCTTGAACAGAAAAGTAAAGACATGATCTCACACTTTCTGCAATTTCTTCTCTCACCATAGATGCGAGCGTGTCAATCATCTCATTCTGTATCGCAGAACTGGTGTATTTCTCATTCTTTGGACCACTTTTGACACGATCAGCTACATCAGGATCATGCTTGGCAGTGAATCTAAGGAACTTACGGATGTTTCCAGGATTCAGTTCTTCGTCACTTTCTCTGTGTCCTCTCTGGGCAATGTCCTGAGGTACTGTCAACAGGATTATTTCTCCAAGAGTCTTTATGTAGTGACGATTTTCACGAACTTTTTCCTTATAGGCTTCACTTATACTCTGAGCAATGGATGTCTTCTCAGCGTTATTGCGTTGGTAGTCAGCCCATGCAATACAGGAGGATTTGTGGCATTGTGAGTTCAGGTGCTTTCCAATGGCACCATCTTTTCCATGTGCTTTTTTCCAACGTCGGAAGCCACTCTTTACGAATGCGTCATCTACATTACCATGAGCTGGTGGTGCAAAATGCCTGCACGGGAAACAGAACATTGCATCACGTTCTTGAGAATATTGATGCGTCATCTACATTACCATGAGCTGGTGGTGCAAAATGCCTGCACGGGAAACAGAACATTGCATCACGTTCTTGAGAATATTGAGCCCACTCATATTGGTCAAACCAAGCACCCACGAATGACCGAGCATGGGACTTTCCTTCACTATGCTTGGGATACTCCTTTAGACGGGGCTGAACAGGGTTGCTAGCAGCAGATTCTGAGATGTCAGTTGGTGCAGTGTCTTCCTCCTTATTTTTCTGTTTCTGCAATGAATGTACACTTGCAGTGGTTATAGCGTCAGAATCCCCCTTTGACTTCTTTGCAGGAGGGCCCTCAGATTCCTTGTTTTCTGTTGCACAGCGTTTATTTTTAATAACAAATTTATCCATATTTGCTTGTGGTAATCCAACCATTATCTGTAAAAACACAAAACCTACAAATTAATGATAACCTGCGAGGCTGCGACTCATCCGTCGTAGCATAATATAGAAGCGTGTTAGCGTTCTTCTCTAGTTAACTATTATTTGCGTCATTATTACAATGAATTATAAATTATGATGACTTCAGTCATTTTCAAATACAGTACTTACTGATCAGTGACCCCTGATCACAGATAAACAATTGCGGAATATGCTTGTAGGTTACCCTATCACTGGTGACTTGGTGAGATGCAACTGACACTCGGTTTCTTATTTTAATGCATTTCTTGTACCTTATTTCATTAATATAGATCATTTTTTAACTATAGTAGTATGGAGTAATATTACAATCAGTCAATCATTCAGTTCAAGTCAATCAAGTGGCTGTAGTTGAGCTGGGCTGATTTGCTGAACAGAATAAGGTAAATCAGTACAGTCCATCAGTTATATCATTACAAAATGTAGGCCTCAGGCATTCTCATGACATAACAATTATATATTCTTATGACATATAATATGTCATAAGAATGCTTTAGGCCTACATTTTGCAATGATATAACTGATGGACTGTACTGATTTACCTTATACTGAACAGCTCAGCTCAACTACAGTCACTTGAACTGAATTATTGAGATTGACTGATTGTAATATTACTCCTATAGTTAAAAAATTACTCACATGTTCTCTCTAAGCATACCTCACTTAGCAAGTAGAAAAACCCACACTGGCACTGTGGCAAACGAAATATTTCTTCTGGGTAGTTTCGGCGACAAATTCGACAATTACTGTCAGTCTGTCACCCTCCTCAGTGGAAATACAGAGTGGTAATGTTCATCACCGACAAGGCAGTTTGTTTATACACACAGTGATGTGACCCCACCCCGAATATCTGCACCCTCCCACTTCCTGCCCTAACGGGCGTGACATAGGTAAACACTGGTTTTTTGGAACAAGCAGTGGATGTAATGGAACAAGTTACCAACTATCATATTAACTCGAATACGCTCGAATATACACCCTCTATCAGGTCGCCCATCGCTCTACGTCTCTCGAGGGGTGCAAAGTAAGATGCTTTTCACCCATGTTTCTTACCTTGTTTGCCCCATGCCCCCCTTCACCATATTTCAGAATGTCATTTCCCCCCTCCTTTTCCAAGATTGTCTGCCTCAAAAATGCATTCCATATATTCATATAATACTACTGAAATCCTTTATTTTTTTTTTCCATATTGTACATATACTTTACAATTTTACATGGGTTATTTTTATAGTGGAGTTTTCCAAATTAAATGCCATTGAAAAATTTTGGATGATTTATAAAACTTGAATAAAAAGTAAATAGTTTTTTTATTTATAAGAATTACTTAACAGACCAAACTGAGCATAATGCAATAACAAAAAGTTCAATAAAATACCATGATAGTTGTAAATTTGTATTGATTTATTCAGCTGAAGATTACAGTCAATGAGAAACCTGTGATTGTTTTCTTCGTCAATTCGGGGATAACGTGGAGGAGTCTTGAAAGGGAACAAGGCAGGTCATGTTCCTACCTCTAATTGTACTACGGTCTTTCGTTTTAATTTGCAAACAGAGTTGAAAAGCCTGACTCACAAAGATATGTCGACTCAAACGGAATCAAATGCAAGGGATAGCTCTTTCTGCCACTTTTGTGGTAGGGAATCGCCATCCCGGGCAAAATTCTGTGATTTGATTCTCTTCGAACATTCTCTTGCTCCAGAAATCAGTTTCTCCCCCCCCGCCCCCACCCTGAAAACCTGAATTCCCCCCCTGGGGGGAATTCCCCCCTGGTTGAGAACCCCTGCTTTAACCTGTCTCTATACTCAAGGTTCCTAATGCCCGGGATTAGTCTTGTCATTCTCCTCTGAATTCTTTCCAAGGATTCTATATCCATTCTGTAATACGGTGACCAGAACTGAACTGCGTAATCCAGGTGTGGTCTCACAAGAGCAAGATACAGCTTTAGGATGACCTCGCTAGTCTTGTAACTAACACTCCTTTGTATGAACCCAAGTACTTTATTAGTAGGGCCCGGATAGTTATGCATTTGCATATTTCATATGCAACTGCATATTTTGCGTGATTTCTATGATAAGTGCGTATTACCTAGATAACTGCATATATATGCATATTTTGGTAAAATATTCATCTGGCAGTATCTCTTTGTTGCCACTGAATGAGCACACGTGGTACTGGGAGGTGAGGTGAGGTGTGGTTAGGTGAAGTGAGGTGAGGTCACGTCGCTTTAATCTGTCGTTTCCACACCTGGTCATGACTCATTGGTATTTCTGGGTTAATCTCTCCCCCTGACTGTTGTTGCTGCAGCAGAGTGGACTAGTGAGTTAGTCAGTCAGGAACAGTGCTGCTGTGTGGAGCTACTCTCTTCTGCTGGGTTAACCCCACCCCCTGACTGTTGTTGCTGCAGCAGAGTGGACTAGTGAGTTAGTCAGTCAGGAACAGTGCTGCTGTGTGGAGCTACTCTCTTCTGCTGGGTTAATCCCACCCCCTGACTGTTGTTGCTGCAGCAGAATAGACTAGTGAGTTAGTCAGTCAGGAGCAGTGCTGCTGTGTGGAGCTACTCTCTTCTGCTGCTCGTGAAAATGCCGAAAGTACAAAGAAACCAAAATGAAGTGCTGAGATCATATGTAAAGGAATTTGATGCATTTACTACTGATGGAAGTGTACTGTTTTGTAAATATTGTGAAGCACCAGTGACAGCGAGCAAGAAATTTCAAATCCAACAACACCTTAAAACAAGCAAGCACATCCGACTCGTAGCTGTTAAGTCCAATAGTGCACAAAAGGAGCAACAACTACTTCTTGCATGTTCCAGTAAGTCAGGGCCTGATCGTTCCCAGTTCAACGCAGATTTGTGCAAGGCATTTATTTCAGCATTCTTGGCTTTATAAGTGACATTTTTTAGTGCATATAAATGCATATTTCCCCTGTTTTTAGTGCATATTTGCATGCATATTTCATGATTTTTTAGTGCATAACTATCCGGGCCCTATTTATTAGCCTTGTTACGAGCAAAACACATTGTTTACTTGGCTTAAGGTTCCTACTTATCATTACTCCTAAATCTCTCTCACAGTCGGATTTCTCTATGGCATCGTTGTTCATCTGGTATCTGGTTTCCCTGTTTACATCTCCTATACTGAGTGCTTTACATTTGTCCACGTTGAATTTCATCTGCCATTTTTCAGACCATTCGAAAAGTTTGTTTAGATCTTCCTGGAGTTTTGTGGAGTCCTCGTCAGATTTAATAACACGTCCTATTTTAGTGTCATCAGCAAATTTGCTTATGTTGCTGTCTATGCCGATATCTATGTCGTTTATGTATATAATAAATAATAATGGTCCAAGTACTGAGCCTTGGGGAGCTCCACTTGTGACGTTGCTCCAATGAGACTTAGTGCCATTAATGCTCACTCGCTGTTTCCTGTCCTGTAACCACGCCCTATTCCATTTAAGGATATTACCTTTGATGCCATGTGCATCTACCTTTCTAATTAGTCTTTCGTGGGGGACTCTGTTGAAGGCTTTGCTAAAGTCGAGATATATCACAACATAAATGTGCCCCTCGTCCACCGATTCGAAAACTGATGAAAAGAATGTTAATAGATTAGTTTGATAAGAACACCGGCTTGTGAAGCCATGCTGGAAATCATTGATCAATCTGTGCTTCTCCAGGTGATTTCGGATAGAGTTTGAAATGATTGCTTCCAGCAATTTGCCTACTTTTGATGTTAGACTGATTGGGCGGTAGTTAGAGGATAGTGATCTATCCCCCTTCTTGAAAATCGGTATTACATTCGCTATCCTCCAGTATTCTGGTACTACACCTGTTTTTAAGGACATGTTAAACAACTTTGCTAAGGGCATACTAAGCTCTTCCTTACATTCGGTTAATACTCTGGCAAATATCTCATCGGGACCAGGTGACTTATTAGGCTTTAGTGTGTCTATTTGCTTACTAACTTCGTTACTAGTCACTACTATCTCGCTTAATTTGTTTTTTTCACTATCTCTGAATAGAGTCGGTGCCTCGGGTATCATGTTTAATTTTTCGGTGGTGAAAACTGTTGAAAAATATTTATTCAGATCATTGCTCATTTCCCTATCGTTATCAGTTAGCTCGCCGGTATTTGACCGTATTGGTCCAATCTTTTCTCGTGTTTTAGATTGATACATTTGGTAGAATCCTTTGGGGTTTGTCTTCGCCTCCCTTGCTATCCTTACCTCATTATTCGTCTTGGCCTTCCTCATCTCGGTGTTAACCCTACTCGCCAATACCTTATAGTAATCCCGGAGGTAAATCTCGCCACGATTTATCTTTCTACCTATAGCCTTGCTTTGGCCAATAATGTTCTTTAAATAATTATTTATCCATCTAGGGTCATTGTTGTCTGATCTGAGTTTTTTGTATGGTATGTTCTGCCTTTGTGCATTAAGTAACTCATTATTTAAATTGTCGTGGAACTCGGCAATCTCAGATCTCGTTATCGGATCGGTGTCAACCGTCAGGTTCGCAGGTGGGGTGAGGTCGGTGTGAGCTACACCCAGGAGTGATACCCCTTTCCTCAACTACCTCTTCAAACTATCAAAGTTTGCCCTTCTGAAATCTGGGACTTGAGTGGAATTTTCCTTTCGTCCGCCCTGAAAATCTAACTGGAATCTAATTTCTTTGTGATAGCTGATTGAACGTTCGTTCCCTACCTCGACATTGCTAATGAGGTTTTCTCTGTTTGACAGAACTAAATCGAGTATATTATTACCTCGGGTGGGTTCGGTTATATGTTGACTTAGAAAACAGTCCTGGATCGTCTCGAAAAAATCCTCTGATTCTGAGTTACCTGTAAGATCAGTCCAATCTATTTGGCCAATGTTAAAGTCGCCTACTATACAGACTTTGTTGTGTATGGAAGCCCTGCGCATTTCATCCCAGATAAGTCGCTCACTGACTTTATCAAGATTGGGAGGTCTATATATTACTCCTGTGATTAATTTTTCCCCATCTTCGATTAATTCTATCCAAATTGTTTCTGTATTCCGCTCAGTTTTTATTTCCTTATTTATTTCACACTTCAGATTTTCCCTAACATAGATTGCTACTCCGCCTCCGTTCCTGGTCTGCCTATCGGTATGGAACAGTTTGTAACCCGCAGTTTGGTATTCGACCGGTAACTCACGTGTGTTTAGGTTGATCCATGTTTCAGTGAATGCTATTATATCGATTTTTTCGGTACTTACCAAGGCCCTAATATCATCCATTTTGTTTCTCATACTTCTACTGTTCGCGTAGTATACATCTAAGTTAGTCGTGTTCTGAGTCCTCCCCTTACCGCGCTTAGTTTTAAACTCCCTGTCTAATTTAGTTTTCTCATCATTCCTAAAACTATTTCCCTGTAATCTTTCACTTTGTTTACCCGCTCCCACTGCATTCTCCTCCACCCCCGTGTTCATATGTTCTCCAAGAAGTTTAAAGACTTCGATATCTTTTGAACTGCCCCCTCTAGAGCCCCAGCCAGGGTTGCTACTCCATCCCTAGACAGGTGCACCCCATCCCTAGCATAAAGGTCCCTTCCGCCGTAGAAGTTGTCCCAGTTGTCAATGAATGGGACTGATATTGACTTGCAATATCTGTCAAGACGGCCGTTGACACCAACTGCCCTTGACAACCATTCACTGCCAACTCTCCTTCTAGGCAGGACACCGCATATGATAGGGATCCCTCCCTTAGTCCTAATACGATCTATAGCTGCCTTGAACTTATCAAGAAGCTCCTCGCTCCTACACCGGCCAATATCATTGCCTCCTGCACTGAGGCAGATAATGGGTTTGGTCCCATTACCAGACAAGATATTGTCCATCCTGTCAATTATATCCCCCACCCCAGCTCCTGGCAAACACACCCTCATCCTATTTATGTTTTTACCACAAAAAGCCCTGTCCAAGTACCTTACCTGTGAGTCACCAACAATTAAAGTTTTTATACCTTCCTTGTCAGCCCTGTCCCTGACTGTACTAACGTCCAATTCGTCTATCAAGGGGGCCAACCCAGGGGCCAGCCCAAAATCTGGGGAAGCCATGGCTCCCCCCTGCCCCCCCCCCCCCCCCCCCGTAGAATCGCCCCATACGAAGTATTTTATAGCTGTTACCACATTCTGCTCCGAATGTTTAGCAGCACTTCTTTACGGGCAGAATAGTGGACTAGTAGCCGAGTGTAGAAGAGAATCGTGGGCCCTTGTCCTCAATTACTAAATAACAGCAAGTCATTGTATGAACAGGGAGAAGCGACAGAATGCTGCAGGGCAACAACCTCCTATGTTTGTGCCCCAGCTCTGGTATATTCCACTGTTTCGGCAATATCATAGCACCCACATCTTGAGCACTGCAGTATATAATCATACAGTATATGTCCACTGAACTACAACACACAGTCGTCACAATTATTTTTCTGTGATCTTTTAGTGATGGTTCTTAATTGTAAATTTACTGATAATGTACAAGACCCTTAGTACGATCAAGCTAATATGGCACTTCAGTAAGATATTACCCATCGTTACAGTGAATGTAAGAAGAACCTCCATACGGCCACGCATTGCTTCAGACCTGTATCATAATTTCCACTTTATGTATCGGTCTCACTTACATTTTGCAGTCGCCATTACTCTCATTTCTGAGAAATTTCCAGCCACAAAGATTTAAATTATTAATATGACATAACACTCTTAGTGCAACACCACATTTACTTTCACTGAAATGAAATTATCTATAGCATCCTTTCACCAGCGTACGTGAGAAATTTATGTCTATCTCCACAATCACATTCAGGAACGCAAGAGAATTTGTTAAAGTTTCCAGTAGTTGCAAGTGCTAAATAACGCTGAAATTTTGGGTGAATGTTTACCAAGACCGGCTATATTTACTGTGGGAGGACCATCGTCGCGGGCTCTGGCAGCTGGTGGTAGAACTTTGGCTGTGGCTGAGGGACTCCACACACATGTTTCTATTTGAGAGGGACTTGATAGAGATCACCAGCTACCGTATTAAATAGTTTATAACAGCTCCTCTCAGGTTAGAGGATATGAAGTGTAGAGGCAAATGATTTATAATAACAACATACTGAGAAATCCTTGAACACGAGAAATGTTGATTTATCTGTGATGGCTATCCAAAGTCACGGATAGAAAGAGGGAAAAGTAAAGAGAGATGCAACTACTTTTTTATGTTTTATTTTAAAGGTGATGGCGGCGCTACCAGTCTGCTTGATGAGCACGTTGCTGGAGTTCACATGGGCTTTGCCTGCTGTTGTGTTGCCGGAGTTGTCTCTGTCTAACTCAACCCTCGTCCTCACCTCTCAAGAAGCCAGCTGGTTCGGTAAGCAAGGATTACCAATGATGCATTAACAAATACATTATATACTGCTCTACTTTTTGGCCAATAGATTACAAAGTCAGTTAGCTATGACCAGGCAATTGATTTTCGGTAATAAGTGAACTTTCTTTGGTTAATTGTATTTAAAAGTATTTTCTGGGTTTTAACTAAATGAACAGGCAGAGATATTGTATACATAAGACTAAGTCATTGATGCCATGCCATTTTGAAGGGGAATTTGCCAGTAGCTAGTAAAAAGAAGAAAACAAGCGAGTGTCCTGTAGTGTTTAATATTAGTTCTTGAGGGCGATTTGTAGATTTCACAGTGTTGGAGACACCGGATTGTGGTGATAAAATGCCTCTGGATTTTGAGATGTAATTGGTGTATGTAAGTTGTAGTTTATTTTGTAGAGGTGTTGCTCCTTGGATAAAGAAGTATTCAGCCTTCTTTATTTCTTGATTCATCCTTCCAGTTATTTTTTTTTTACAAATTAATTTACGTTCACTTTATATTCTATTGTGGGTTTTTTTTTAGGGGTAGAAGAACTAAAGGCATTTGGCAGTGTGAACGAGCATTATGGTGGACAGGTGTGAATTAAAGAGACAGAATGAATAGTAGATATAAGGCGAAGTAGTGAATAATATGTAAAACAATGTCAGAGAGAGAGAGAGGGATGATAGCAGCAAGATAGAGGGGGTTAAAAAGAGCACGGGGGCACACTACTCACCACCTCCTTTCTCCTGCAGCATCAATGCCCTTCTTCGTGAGTATCCCAGGGTGTTTGCTGGGAGGACCCCTCAGTGACAGAGTAGGTCCCAGGAGGTTGATGCTGGTTCTAACGCCTCTGTTAGCTGGATCTACCGCTCTCATGGGTGTAAGCAACTGGTCAGGTCTACGTCAGGTAGTGGGGGTATCTCAAGTTCTCCTGCTGCTTGTTACTAGAGTCATACAGGTAAATTATCTTTGAGTATTCAATGATTTCTTTATTCACTGAAAGAAAACTCGTTTTTCTATGAACATCTATTTCAGGAGTTATATGAGTTCACAATTCTGTTCTGAAGTCTACATGTTTATAATATACGGCATTAACGGAAACTGTCTTGAATAAAGACGAAAGCTAAGATGCTATGGTAAATATACTTACACACACAATTGTTAATTAATTTTTTAAAGTACAATGGAGGCTTACCTCCTTCTCCATCATATCCCACGAATTCACTTTTCTCCTAACAGTACTCTCAGGTTTGTGAGTCTCTCATGAGCGTATGAGTGTATTTGTTCTCTCTCTGCGTATAATCAAATCAAAGAAAAGGAACGTAATTTAGAATGTGGAGCCCCTCATGCAGGTGCACTCAAAAGTCGTCTGACGCCACAATTTCAACTGATAGTCGACAAAGTACAGCAGCAGCCAATCACTGATTCATCAAAAATTCATAATTATACCAATGATTCTTCAATTTATTATTAAATTATATTACAATAGAAAATGGTAAATAAATACAAGTGAGATTTCTGGGGGTTTTCTCTTTCTCTTTTAGCAAAAATTGGTTACCATTGGGGGTGGATGGCTTTTTATGTTTCATCATCAGGAATAGACGACAACACAAAAGGTTGACTAGCACTGGGGTAGATAATTACCCTAATTATGACTTACCGTCCCAGGGACTTTCTCCACAGAATCACATCGAAGTTGGCCCTTTATTACACTGTGGTAATGATTAAGGAGCTCGCACCTACTCCGAAATTTACGTAACAGAGTTTGGACTTGTCTCTTAGCGGCTCTATAATTAGTTGGTAACTGAGGGCATCCAATTTCTATGATAAATCTACCCAGTATTGACCATCTTCATATTTCACTGTCTTTAAATAATGCTCATTAGTGATGGCAACTTTGGCAGTTGGCTGATCAGGGATCATTCCTATGATGTCAAAATCTCAAATCTTGTGGATAGGTTCACTAATATCCTCCAATAATTTTGATAATTTGGAGGGCACCACCTCTGCCCCCATTCGGGCAACCATGAGAGCCTGTCGTGTTACAATTACCGGTGAACATTTGAACGCCCAATTTATTGACAACTCTTAAAAATTCGTCCACAATAATCAGATCCAATGATGAGGCCAACCAAAGTAGCGTTAATGTTCCTATCGACCAATTTTACTCCCTTGGGAGTCCTTATTGGCTAGAAATCCAGTTGTAGCCAAATTTACCTTCACCTACTGTCGGCAACTTCAATGTGCATAAAGCTGCTCGGCAAATAAATGACTTTGGGATCCTGTATCAAACATAGGTTTCACCTCTAGGGACAGCTTTCATTTGGTTAATTTGATCTCAACAGTGGGTACAGCAGTGGGGAGGCTTTGTCAAAGACATACCCATATTAGTAATATGAAGAGGATTTCCCCTTCGATTCGCGAAAACAGAGCTGAATAATGCTTGCCCACGTTACATTAATAACATACGGACAGTATAGCAGAGCATTCATATGTTTTAAAGGGCTAAATCAAGACAAATACGACATTTTCCTTATTCTTGAACCTTAGAATTGGAAGTCTAGTCGATATATGAGAATAATTTCTACAATATATAGTACTGCGGGTTCCACTACAAACTTTAGGGCTTTATTTTTATTGGCCCTCAAAGGAGACTTAAGTTTATTTACTAGCTTCATGGATAGTTTGAAAATATTTAGTTTAAAGACTAGATTTTGAAAGACTGGGTTTTGTTGTTTTAGAATCAAGTAGTTTACTGCCAACGGAAGCGGCATATGTGCCAACTATGTTGTTCCGCTGTCCCTCCCCCCCCCCCTTTTACTTAAGCTCCTTTCTTCCACATTGACGTTTGATACTTAACTTTGAACATTCAATTCACCTAAATAACAATTACCTTTAGGACACACTAATTTTCTTTCATAGTAGATTTAATGTTAACAAAACTGCAGAAGCTCCTATTCTATCGCTTTGTAAGTTAAGTAATTCTTATTGTATCTATGATACAACTCGTCATTCACCCTTTGAGGAAGCTTCTTTTGAATTATGTGATTTATCAACCTTGAAGCAAATGTTAAAACCTGCATGAAATTCAATACTTTTAAAGTGCAACTCAGGGTGATACGAAACAGTTGTATATCTCTTGGATTATAATTAGGAGATCCAATAACTTGTGTACTAGATTCTTTAATATTACGTCTGTATCTTTGTCCTACAAAATTTATAGTTTTTTTATAGTTTTTGTTTTCAATCGTTAACTCATATACGAGTTGATAGGATGTTCCCTTCAACTGTCCTAACTAATAGGTTAATTTATTAACCATTGAAATATCGGTTCTATCATGGACTGAAATTCGTAATTTATCCCAGAAGAACGTCCAGTTATCTTCCCCATTGAATTCGGGTAAAGATAGAACAGGCAACTGAAGTTTTGGTGTGGTGCGATCAGTTGATATTTCGCGGTATGTAACAGTGTTTGGGCTCCCTGCCAGCTCACTCCCGAGCCTTTCAAGATCTGTTAAAATGTCTTGATTTTTTCATGCTTGATTTCCTCAATTTTAATGTCTTCGCTTTTAGCCAGAAAACTAGTTGTTTCGTGCTGACCTTTCTCATTTGTTCCCTTCAACTGTTATGTCATGTATTGCAATGTTGCTCAGGAGGGCCAAATGGCACACAGAACTATTAAAATGCTTATGGGTTCAGTTGAAATTCGATAAAGCCCTCATTAATTAAGGTAATTTACTGTGAATTATAATGTTAGTGTGGCACTTTGCATGACAAATGAACAATTAATATAAACTAAACTCGTGTACAGTACGGTACATCAAACTCTAGACATCGAACATTCAAAGATCGCGGTTCATCTCTTCAAACAAAACTACAGTCACAAAAATCTATTTCTTAAACTCTCAACACACATATATAACAATTACACAACCAATAGTCACCTAATGTGGTAAATAAAACACTTGGTTGCTACATCCAAGCTTTACTTGACGACTCATTTCACTACACATCTGAAATAACACAAAAGCAAAAGTAACAATTCAAAGAGGAAACAACAATGAACATAATATAACATGGTGGTTTTATCCTAATAATAAAATAAAATAAAAGGCTACTTACAAACAAGGCAACACATATCTCCCTACAATACAACACAACACAACTCTCCCTACAATACAACACAACACAACTCTCCCTACAATACAACACAACATAACTCTCCCTACAATACAACACAACACAACTTTCCCTACAATATTACACAACACAACTCTCCCTACAACACAACACAACACAACTTTCCCTACAATGCAACAAAACACAACTCTCCCTACAATACAACACAACACAACTCTCCCTACTATACAATACAACAACACAACTCTCCCTACAACACAACACAACACAACTTTCCCACAACTCTCCCTACAATAAAACACAACACAACTCTCCGTACAATACAACACAACACAACTCTCCCTTCAATACAATACAATACAACACCACGCTCCCTACAACACAACACAACACAACACAACTCTCCCACAACTCTCCCTACCATAGAAGACAACACAACTCTCTCTACAACTTAACAAAACACAACTCTCCCTACAATACAATACAATTCTCCCTACAATACAACAAAACACAACTCTCCCTACAACACAACACAACTTTTCCTACAATACAATACAACTCTCCCTACAATACAACACAACACAGCTTTCCCGACAATACTACACAACACAACTCTCCCTACAACACAACACAACACAACTCTCCCACAACTCGCCCTACAATACAACACAACACAACTCTCATTACTGTTACGAACCAAGCCATCTATTGTGTCATGATCTACCTACCCAGCACCACGAGCAACGCCACCTAGGGACGCGTGAACTCTCACACCTGATCCGTCTTCAGTATACCAAGCGTAAATGACCTGACGCAGTTGCAGAGAGGGGAGGGGAAGAGAGCGGGTAACGATGGTACTAGTTCCTCCCCACTACTAAAAATAGATTTTTCAATCATTCTAAGTCCCAATTTTAGTGGTTAGACGCGTTCGCTAGTGTATCTGCGCTGCATTGCAAGTGGGGATGGACTGTGGATAGCATCAAGACAAACAACAAAAGCAAATCCACTTTGCCAGAACTTTTATTCTTAACACAAAAATGCCAATCAACTTATCGGTTCGCATGGTGAAAACAAATATCTTACTCAAGGCTCGGCGAAAATACATGAAAGTAACAAAATCTTACTAAAAGGAACAAGAATGTTACTTCCACAAACTAAACTGGACATGGCTACTGCCATTGTACGTAAAAACAAAAAACAAAAAAAACGTACCTAAAATCTAAGTGACTCACATTAGGTTAGAACTGGTGGTGCGGAGAAATGTGCGGAGAAATGCTAGAGTATAAGCAGTAGGGTGTGTCAATTTAGGGGGTGAACTGGCTAAATTGAAAATCGAGTAATTTGGTAGCAATTTATTGTAGTCTTTAAGCATGCAAAACAATATTCTGGCATAAATTTTTTTTTATACTAAGTCCTACCTACATCAAATGGATTTTTAAATGTACATATTTGTGAATTTATAACATAACCAGCGTTTGCACACATGTTACTGTTTCAAGTTTCAAATTATTATATTTTATTATCCGTAGTCTATTTGAAAGTAACCAATGCCTTCATCCTCTCTTTGCTTTGGTTTCTTGTCATCAGTAGTCTGCTTGCTATTTGTGCTTTGATGTAACCTTCTCGCCTCTCGTGGCTGTAAACATGGCCCGCTGCTTCTGTGACCATTTTCACACATCTCTCCACACTTTGAGTGTGGGAAGGCCACTTCGGCACCTGCATTGGAGTCTCTTTAAGGTTTCTCAATTCTTGGCTAGTTAGACTTGTTGTCAATGGTGGCTCTAAGACTTCCAAACTCAAGTCAACCAATTCTGACAATTTGGTGGCTTTGACGTTTATTGGGGGAACTTTTCTTGAATGAAACGAACAGTCTCCCAACTGGTCGTCATCTATTAGCGTTCCTCTAATCTTTAGAATGACTTCTACAGCCTCGGTTCGGAGATTGGTACATTGACTGCAAAGCATTGCTTGCAAAACTGCTTCTGATCGAGCATACCAAGCGGACCTTCTTGCCACAGGTAACACGATGTCCCTCACTACCTTCCTCTGTGTTCTTACTAGCTGCAATTGAAACAAAAGGTGATTGGGCCCATCCACCCACATAGGATTAAGTTTCACACTAAACCACTGGGGAAGATAAACTCCAATAATAAATTCAACAATTAACCTCAAATTCTTCAGCACTTTGCCCTTCAATTCGTGTTTGGAAATCCAAATCCTGCAGAAACGAAGAGCTGTAGTTAACCAACGGCTGTGACTGACAGGTCCAATCTCCAAGAGAGCCAATGACTGAGGCACTTCTCCTGATCTTATTGCTTGGGCAATACGATAAGCATAGGATTGATCTGTGCTGAGATCTTTGATGACTCCTTCAGACAACGCCGGAAGGGGAGGGCCAACTTCGACCTTTGGAAAGGTTGTATTTATTTCTAGTTGTGTTGCTTCATCCAGCATGATGCCAAGGGGACCTGACCACTTGTTGTTGCTCTTTGTAGGACCATCAAGTTCCTGGATGAGATGACGAAGAGGTAGCTCGCCTGTATGTAAATCACATACAATCCAAACAAGTCTTCTTCCTAGTTTTTTCTCTAAATGCGTCATTACACCCCCCTGCCATCCGGTGTTCACTGCAGTTGAATCTCCACCAACAGCCTGTAGTGAACTGCCAAGTCCTCTCTCCTGAACCCAACATAAAATATGATCAGCAATGACCTCTGCATGTTTCTTCCCTTCTACTTCAGTTTCGGGAGCAAAGTGAAACAAAAACCGACCACCAGGCTCAGAACAGACAGAGTAGTGTTCTTCTTTGATGAGACCTGGAAACTTTCTGTTCACTCCCTCTACTTCTAGCAAAACTTTTGTGTCATCTATTCTTCCATCAAACAAAAGACAGGAGAGCCCTCCCTCGCTTAAATCTTTTTCATGCTGATCAGATATTTCCTTCATTATTATTTCTTGTGCTCTTCTAATTTTATTATGATCTATCACCAAAGATACATCCTCTCGGCTGATGAGGCCTGCATCTATCCAAGCGGCAGTTGCAATTTCTGCAGCCTCACGAAGTCCAGCATGGTGGCGAATACTAGCTAAAGCAATGTTTGAAATATTTCTTGTGTTGTATTTCATTTTCTTTGGTAAAGGTTCAGATGGCTCTTTGGAACTATCATCTGATGTTGCTTCCTGTTCATCAGAAGAACTATCAAAGAAGTGATAAACATCTTGACACAGCTCTTCCTCTCTTTGGATGGCTTCTTCACTCTTCATTTTCTTCTTTTGTTCCCTCTCTCGGATTTGTTCTCTCTTCTTGGCATTAGCAATCTGCTTCTTTGTTTCTGAATAATCTATTGAACCCATTTGCATACTTCCTTGGCCTTCTGCCTTTGTCCTCTGTGCCTTTATAAATTCAAGCTCTAAAACAGGGATCTTCTTTTCACGAGGACAACCACAATCAATGTGGGAATTATTTTCTCTCTTACCTGAGTGAGAACAGTTGGATTCAGAACATAATTGTATGGAGCACTTGCAGGTCAAAATGTCAAACAGAGTATCAAGTGTGTGCAGAAATTCATTTTTCCTGGCCAAGTTTCCTTTACCAAGTGATGTTTCAACTGCTTTGTGCCATAATTTCGTTAGTTTTAGCTCAATAGTTCGACACTGATTAATCACAGGTGGTTTGAATAGTGCATTAGCTTTTGTCCATTGATGCAGAAGAGGGACTATCATGTCATTTATGAGTTCTTTATCTGTATAGTTCCTTCTGTCCTTTGCATTTTTTTCTCGAAGGAGTAACCCTAATCTTAGCATGTCTCTCACTGTTGGAAGTTCTGATACAGGAAGCTCCTTCCCTTTACCAACTAGCAGGCTCAAGTGGGTTGACAACTGACTTCTTGTCTTCAATTTTGACATCTTCACACTATCTGACAAATAGAAAAATATTTCAATGTTTCATAATTCAATTGTTGTTTCAAAAAATATCAATTTGTTTATCAAAAATGCTGTAACAGAAATAACATAATAATTTCTTAGAACATAATGTTTTATTCAATGATATAAGTAACTGCGACAATCAATATGCCCTACTTACAATAATTAAAATGTAGAATTCGTCTGGTAGAGTAGGTGCAAGTGCAATGAGAGCAAACCACCGTCTATGATATCTAGAAGGAGAGTGAGCCGGGCGCCTTATCCTCACGCTTGGTACAAGTCAAAACAAGAATTAAACTGTCCCACACGGAGAGCCTGTTCATGTTCATGTTCTGACATGCATATTGTACACAAGCTATAGAACCATAAAATACTCCATAATCCATATGCTTACATGAGATTAGTTAATATCAAGTGAATAATTCTAATCAAGTCTCATTAATTTGTTGAAATACTGATATTTGAAACTTTAAGGTATAATTGATGTAGGTGAGGGTTATTTCAATTCATTTTTGTTTGCTAATCTCAAGTTTAGACATAAAGAGGCACAATATTTTGACTACCAAATTTGATTTTTAACATGTTGACAAAATTGACACACCCTAAATTAAGCAGCCCCGCGAAGTTCAAGACCCCGTGGTTGCTTCTCATGAGCAGCCGCTTCGATGACCTTCCTAAAATGAAAGCAATATGAGCTGGTGAACTTGGCCGTAAGGTGTCGTGCCAGACAACCGATTATACATAAAGGGTTAGATAGGAAGGCCATAGAAGCAACCTATATTTGTATAAATTAAGTAACAAACCAAAGGGGGGATTTATGTGCTGATCGAAGTTTGCCGTTGTCCTAGCATTGACGTCACGCCATGCTCCGACACGACAAGGCGGCCACAGAGGTGAGGTACACAGAACCCATCTTTAGAGAGAATGCAAGTGGAGGAAGTCAGAGACTTATGTACCTAGGGAACTTACAAAATTAGAGGTATATGCAATAAATACTGTCAATACACTCTTCTCCATACTGTTCATTACGTTTTCCATTTCAGCAGAGTGCATATGTGATATTAATAAATGGTTTCTCTGTTTTTTCTATCTAATACACACGACGGTGACCAGAGTGGGGCTTATGCAGTCATACTTCCCGCTACCAACATCTACATCTACGCTGTTGGCGACGCTCGTCGTCGTAGTGGACTGATCGGCATCAATGATTTTATCTCAATATTGGGCTACCCTCTGGCCTACCTGGCTGGATATTTTCTTTCTTGGCCTACCGTGACTTGGATGATGACCCTTGTAACGTTCCTGCCAGCATATGTGGGTCTTCTGGTGTCGCCAGAGTCTCCTACTTGGCTCATCAGGAAGGATAGGAAAGAAGAGGCCTTCCAAGTACTGTCCAAATTACGGTGCTCTGACGGTGAGAAAATCGAGGAGTTAAGAGTTGTATCACAAAACGTCCAACCTACTACAAGCTGCAGCTATATATTCAAAACGTTAAGGAAGAAGTCGAATTTAAGGGCAGTAACAGTGTCAGCCTTTATACTGATCCTGAAGGAGATGGGAGGCTGGTCTGTGGTGTTTGGGTTTATGATCAAAATCTTCCAGGAGTCAGGTGTTGGGCTCGACCCATCTTTAAGTTCATGTATAGCTACAGCAATATTTGCTGCTATCAGGGGTGTCTCAATCTTCTTTATATTCTATAGTCCTCGGAAACGCATCTTGCTCGTGGGAAACATTCTCAATGCTCTGGGTACAGCCTTATTAGCTACTTACTTTTTCCTGCAGGACTCTGGTGTGGACTTGACTTCCTTATATTGGGTTCCGCCGTTGGGTATGTTATCGTTCATGGTGGGATATGGTGGAGGAGTGGGATCTACCTCTTGGACTATGTTAACGGAGGTTTTGCCTATTTCCGTACGTTCCTTTGGTGTTAGCTTCAGTACTTCTGCCTTTTCATTCTCAGCATTCCTTATCACATTGACCTTCAATAACGGAGAACCGTCAATAGGGCTGCCCTGGGCGTTCCTGGTATATAGTATGGGCTCTGTAGCTCAGGGTGTGTTTATTATGATCTTTGCTCCAGAAACACATGGTCGCTCCCTTGCTGATATTGAGAACTACTGGGATGCTTATAACTAACAGCGTTAAATTAAGAAGTATACGTGTTAATAAAGACTATCTAATATTCTTAAACTCATTATTGGTATCATCTTTTTTATTCTGCTTTTGACTGTTTCAGTCAGTCCGTGTTCGATTAATAATAATTAAATTAAATGTTCATCTTTTTCCACTCATTTTAAATGTTCAATGACTCTCTTAAGATTTTTTCTTGAATTTCGTTAAAATCTACCCATGTGTGGCATATTATCATCAAGGATAGGAGGCAACGTTTTGTTGTGGTAGCAGCTCATCTGAGCAGTTTGCACATCCACCGGTGCGCATAATCATGTGGTAACTCGTTCACAATATTGGCACGAACCACAAATTAAGGAGAGCTTCTGAAATGGTGGAAAATAGGAAGGACTGGTTTACTCACCATCTCCCCACACATCTGCTTCGACTATTGGTAAGCACTGTGTAATACCCGTAATTATATAAGTTAGATATACCAAGTTTTTATAAATTAACAAATAAAAAATAGGGTTTATATATATATATATATATATATATATATATATATATATATATATATATATATATATATATATATATATATATATATGATGCAAGTAAATCACTGTAGGCGCGCGTGATCCAGGTATATGCTGATAACCACAAGGAAAAAAGAAAACACGAAGTTCCCAAGCGCTTTAGTGTAATTCACATCTTCACGGGTGAGTACAGACTAAAAGCAAATTAATCTACGACTCTCAACATGGGTTTACAAAGGGAAAATCTTGTCTAACAAATCTGCTAACGTTTTTTAGGAAAGTCTTCGAAGTAGTTGATAATGACGAAAATTTCGATGTTATTTACTTAGACTTTAGCAAAGCATTTGACAGAGTACCGCATTAGAGGCTTCTGAGAAAAATTAAGGCTCATGGTAACGAGGGGAAAGTTTTAAATTGGACAAAATCATGGCTCACCGATAGAACGCAGGGGGTCAGCCTAGATCAGTGGTTCTCAACCTTGTTTGCCCCATGCACCCCTTTCACCATATATAAGAATGTCATTCCCCCCTCCTTTCCAAGATTGTCTGCCTCAAAAAGTGCATTCCAAATAATATGCATATAATACTGAAAATCCTTTATTTTTCTATATTAGTATCAGTTCCCCCCCCCCCCCCCCTGAAAACCTGAGGGGGGAAATTCCCCTCTGGTTGAGAACCCCTGGCGTAGATGGTGTTAAATCTGAGTGGGGCCGTGTAACCAGTGGGGTTCCCCAGGGCT
Organism: Homarus gammarus; assembly: GCA_958450375.1. Lineage (NCBI taxonomy): Eukaryota > Metazoa > Arthropoda > Malacostraca > Decapoda > Nephropidae > Homarus > Homarus gammarus. The sequence continues at coordinate 179,164 of CAUDMG010003476.1, forward strand.
CAGTACTAGGCCCACTCTTGTTCATAATCTACATAAACGATCTAGATACTGGGATCAGCAGTGACATAAGCAAGTTTGAAGATGGCACCAAAATAGGGCGGCAAATTAATTCAGGGCAGGATGCAAATGCATTACAGGAGGATCTAAATAAACTGCAGGGGTGGTCTGAAAAATGGCAAATGAAATTCAACACCAGCAAGTGCAGCGTACTTAATATTGGAAGAACAAATACTTATAATGTATACAGCCTTAACAACATCAACCTAGAGAAGTCGACTTGTGAAAGAGACCTAGGGGTATTTGTAAGCCCGGAACTACGGCCTAGAAAACAGTGCGTTAATGTTCGAAATAAGGCAAACAGAGTATTGGGTCTTATATCTTGAAGTGTAAGTAACACGAGTGCAGAGGTCTTATTGCAACTATATCTTGCGCTAGTCAGGCCGCACCTCGATTATGCGGTTCAGTTCTGGTGCCCCTATTATAGAATGGATATAAATTCACGAGAGTCGGTGCAGCGAAGAATGACAAAAATGATTCCGGGACTTAGAAACCTTCCATATCAGGATGGGTTAAAGAAACTTAACTTGCATTCCCTAGAAAGACGTAGAGTGCGGGGAGATATGATAGAAGAATTTAAGTGGGTGAAAGGAATCAATAAAGGGGATATAGATAAAGTTCTTATAATATCCGAGCAGGATAGGACTCGGAGCAACGGATTCAAGTTGGATAAGTTTAGGTTTAGGAGGGAGATGGGAAGACACTGGTTCACAAATAGGGTGGTGGACGAGTGGAACAAGCTTAGCAACTTTGTAGTAAGTGCGGGAACTCTGGAAAGTTTCAAAAGGAGGCTAGATAGATTCATGGATGATAGAGAGTGGTAGTAACTCTCGACAGGAGCTGCCATGCACAGGCCAACCGGCCTATTGCAGACTCCTTATTTTCTTATGTACTTATGTTGAGAAGGCTAATATATACAGTAGAGGAGGGTGAGATCAAGTCCCTAGAGGACAGCAGGGGTCCACGATGTTCCGGTCATAAGGCAGTGACCCTTACTTATCTTCTTATATATATATATATATATATATATATATATATATATATATATATATATATATATATATATATATATATATATATATATATATATATATATATAAGTCCCAGGATACTGGTGAGACTGACTTTCTTCCTCATTTACACACAATTGCAGGTCTCAATTGTTTCTTTTACTTTGACAACACATCCTATACTCGCATATCGTTTCTTGTTCCCGGTCCATTTTATTTTTTCCATGTATTTGCAACGACATGCACTGAACAACACCCAAGGCATCTCTATACATGAGTCTCATCCCAGGACAAGGTAAACAACATAGAAATCAAATAGGCAGCATTTTAATTCAATAAAAATTCAGAAATTCAATAACTCATACTGCTTTTATACCAGATAGTGAAGATGCTTTACAAAAATTCGCTAACAAATTATTGGAAAAAGTTGAATAATGTGTTTTAAGAATTAATGCTGTAAAGACTAAAATATTGGTTGTTTCCAAATTTCATATAAATCCGAAAATACAGATTATGGTAGGCAACAGGGAAACTAAACAAGTAGAAAGTTCAACGTATTCTGGAAGTAAATAACATTAGCTGTGATGGTAGATGTACGGAAGAAATCAAAACAAGAATAGGGCAGGCAAAACAGCATTTAATTAATAATGTATATGACCTAATGAAAATGGACATTAACTTCAATTTGAGACAAAATCTCTTGGAAGGCTTTTTTAACTGGCATGGACTAATGTATGGATCAGATGGGTCAGAGCGTGAACACTTTCAGCAGACATCAAAAAGAAGTTGGAGGACTTTGAAATGTGTTGGTATCGGCGAATGCTAAGAATAACTTACACTGACAGGAAAACAAACGAAGGATTATTAATATTAGCAAAAACTTCAAGAGGAGTACTTGAAATTCCCTGAAAAAGAAAATTTTGATATTTTGGTCATGTAATTAAAAATGAGGGACAATAAGATATATATTAATGGGCAAAGTCGAGGGCAGGAAGGCAAGGGGAAGGCAGAGACTGGGATGGATGAATGAAAAAAAAAATGGGTCCCCAGAGAGAGAGACAAAACCTTGGAGGTTTGGTAAAAACCGGCCGGAAACTGTGGTCGCCTACACTCCCATATGAGGACTGTACTCTGACTGATTGACTTATGGTCTGGCTCCAAGTGGTTGTTACCATACGAATGTCACACTCGCATGACTGTGATGGTCTTTAAATACATTACGAAGTAGGGTGTCCTTAAAAATTGGAATATATACCGCCACGACACACAGGCACTGGCCCAAGGCAGAGGCCCACGGCAATCCAGGACAAAGTCCAGATTCCAGGCGAGGCAGTGTCTCCTCTGTGTGCGAGAAATTTAAATATTTTCCTAACTCTAGACTGCTGGTGTTGCTACTTTGTTATTTGGTCTGATGAAGTCCTGTGTAAGGGAGAGTGGATAGTTGGCAGCGTCCAATGCCCTTTGTTGCTTCTGCCTAGTAAATGAATAAATAATTTTACATATGGTTGTAAATTTTCTCTTTGACGAATTGATGGTATTTGCCAGAGTTTTTAGTACTTGTAATGAATTGCATGGACTGTACTTAACTTTATGATTTCATGCCATAAGTATTAACATATATCATTGCATCACAACTATTAACAACCTAACTTTGCTATCTCTCAAAATAAATCTCTTACTTCTCCATATCCTCAAATCTTCTAATTACAACTGCCAAATGCACTATTAATTTAACAAGAACTGATATTTCCAGTTTGGGTTAAAAATCTAAATTATCGAAATAAAATGGAAAAAATATCATAACATCACATATATCTAGTTGGTTATTTTCGTGTTATCAGGGATTTTGTGTTGTTAAACTATGTTCAGTATTGATATGATATGCGTGTTGTTGGTCCTTATGGAGAAAAATGTAACTATTTATTCAGGTGGTGAAAAGTATGAGGAAAATGAAACTATTATATAAAAAACAGATGTTGGGCAGTTTTGGTCAGTTTTATCATTCAGGTTCAATACTAAGGACATGAACGTTGTAGGGATCTCATGTTGTTGTTTTCTGATTGGTTGTAGTTTGTGACGTGTTTACACTGTAAGGAACCTACCTCACTAGACACTGTTGTGTATAAATTTGTATTTGCCTTTTCTGTTTATTTCTCAATCCTGTTTAAGATATTTCCATCTTATTTTTCCCAATTAGCATGTTTTCTTTTATGATATGTATGATAATAAATATAACTTAATCATGTTATAATATTTTTAGTTTCCTTATTAAGATGATACATATTAAATCCTCCTGGTCACAATCAAAGTATTTTTTCTTCAGATTTATCAAGTAATGTATGTTCATCCTGGGCTTTTTATAGTTTATTTAATCATTAAACACAGGGATCGTAAATAGTTGATAAGCTCCTTTTGTTCCTCACAATGGTCATAATCTTAATAATCAATGTTTTGGTCATCGAGGAGGATGTATCTGGTAACGGCGTCGTGCGGAAAGATCTCTGTCGCTGAAGTGATGATTTAACACCCTAAAAATTTTTTTTTACAATTATGGGAATCAGAGAGTGAGAGTGAAAATGAAGAAAATTTTATTTTCGAGGAGTAAATTCGGAATAGGTCGTGTGCTTTAGCAGTAGTGACACTGATGAACTTGTACACATCAGTTGAAAGAGAAGTGCTTTGAAAACAGGAGAAAAGCCATTAGGAAAGAGAAGTAGAAGAGATTTTCCACCGTTGCGCATGTACAGTCCCACTCGTGCGTTTTACAGGGGCTCGTCAGGTTTTGTGCAGTGCTGTATTTGGTTATAGGAAACTCGCAATTGTAAACATACTAAGGAAAAAAAAAAAAAAAAAAAAATATATATATATATATATATATATATATATATATATATATATATATATATATATATATATATGCAAGTAAATCACTGTAGGTGCGCGTGATCTAGGTATATGCTGATAACCACCAGGAAGTGAATTACACGAAAGCGCTTGGGAACTTCGTGTTTTCTTCTTTCCTGGTGGTTAACAGCATATATATATATATATATATATATATATATATATATATATATATATATATATGCATATATATATATACTTCATTTAGATCCACAATGAAAACGTGGATAAGATAAATCTTGATAAAATCACACGGGAAAAGGGAAACAACGGAGCACCTTAGCTTTCGTCTTTATTCAAGACATCTTCAGAGGCAATTGGATTACATGGACAGAGAGAGGCTTAAATATACAGGGTGACCTCAAAAACATGAGGTCAGGTCATAATGATGTCATCTACTAATCCCCACACCAACACACACGTAGAGGAGTCACCCCTCTTCTCTTAAGCTCCTCTCACGTATGTGTTGGTGTGGGGATTAGTAGATGACATCATTATGACCTGACCTCATCTTCTTAAGGTCACCTGTATATTTAAGCCTCTCTCTGTCCATGTAATCCAGTTACTTTGTCACTTGACTTGGGGTTTATTAAATATTATTAGATGGTAATTGCAGTGGAAGCGCCCCCGTGGAGAAAAACCCAAACCAGCACAAGAACACGTAAATTTACTAACAAAATGAATTCCCCGTGACCCGTGGAAGGATAGCAACTGTGATTGGGATGAATGAGACACACTGTAAAATTTAGACACTTATATTCCGTCCAACACTACAGACACAATCAAATAATGGTACACCAACATTTGCGCACCTCTTATCCTGAACTTAAGACACTACTCTGGGGAATAAAAGTTATACATGCTATTGAAATTATTAGAAACTCAGACAATGCCTCATTAGACAACAATAAATTCAAAGTTTTAAGAAGTGTTGCTTGCACACATGACACAGGCGTTAAGGATTATCACAAAATAATATCCACCACTGCGGAAATGGTATAAAAATAAGAAATTATTAATTCCACCATGAATAGGCCTAAAGGGCAGTCAATAGAATTATGTTACACCAACAGATGCAGGACTTAAGGGTTTTCAACAAAATAATATCAATCATTGAGAAAATGGTATTAAAAAAATAAGAAATTAATAACTCTACAATGACTAGGTCTTATGGGCACTAAACAAAATAATATATAGATCACAGAGAAAATGGTAATAAAATAAGAAATTATTAAATCCACCATTAATAGGCCTAAAGGGCACTCAATAAAATTATATTACCCCAACAGATGCACACCTCCTAACCTAACTCAAACACTACTCTGGGTTACAAAGGTTATACCTGAGATTGGAATTATAAAGAAATATTAAATGCATTAAAGGAACTAAATCACAGTATCACTTAAACAGAGAGGAGGAACCTCATCTGAAAAACAGTTCCCTCATTCTCTGTCATCAATTAGTGACACAAACATTAAAAAACAATACTATTAAATTTATTTAAGAAATATTAACTACACATAGCATACATTAGTAACTGAAAAAATAGAATTCACTACAAACAAAAATATTATCACTATTAGTAAGAAGTTACTGAGTCCACCAATACCCTTGAACCATGCTTCCTAACCTAACACCTAGATTCCACATGTACCCTAAGTTTTTAAGGCACAACCAAGGCGCCAGTAGCTTAAGGCCCAAACCAGCCATTCTCAACCTTGGAAAATGTACCTCTAAGTTCCACTTGACTCTTGGCCTCAGTGTTGCCTCATTTTACACTCAGTACATCCATGAACGTAGGGGAGTGAGCAACTATGACCTTGTACAGTTGAGAGAAGCTTTAGCTTCCCGTTAATAAAGGTTTTCACTATACTGCTTGAAGATATGTGATATTGTGAGCCGAGGTAGAGGAGAGCTGATGACCCCAAACGATCGTCACGTCGTTAGATGGGCACCCAGACAGCTGGTTTCATTCCAACTCTCACCATACTCAACAGAGTGGCTGAAACTCAGGTCAGTTGACGTTCATACAGCTTGCTTCACCACTCGTTTCATACCGCCAGTGGACGTTATCATACCTTAGACGTTTCACATCGCGTGGGCTCTACAGAACCTTGTTAATACTGATGTTAGATAAACGAAAGAACCAGTTCACGCGATCCTACTCTCCTGGGTACAGAACAGAGGTGGTCCTGCTCGCTTGACCTCTCTCACAACTCCCCAAGCCACGCTTGCTCACGCATTCACGGTTTTCAGGAGTGAATTATTTACCAGACGGTTAACAGCTTAATTGGGACGTAAGCAACATTTTCAGACTGGGAAACGATCTATAATTATTTTTAATTTAATAAGTGATATTTCATTTCATAATTCGCCACCACATTAAGTCGCTAGAGTATACTTAATATTATATGGGTGCAGTTTGCCACTCTCTCACTACTGTTGATAAGCACTGTCCCCCCTTAGACGACCTTGAAACTCAGTATCTCCAATGGCGCAGCGTTTGAAATTACACTCAAATTTCTGAATATATATATATATATATATATATACAGTATATATATATATATATATATATATATATATATATATATATATATATATATATATATATATACTTCATTTTTAGTCCATTTAACACGCGGACTTTGAACATACAATCAACGACCTCACCAGCAAGGAATCGAACCCTCGACCTACTGGGTGTGACAAGGGAACGCTTACCGGCTAGGCCACAAGGACACTAAAAGCAGTTCTAGACTGTTATATTTCACACAAAGCCTGTTCATCGAGCTGATGGCGCCGTGAACCTCATTGGGAAACTGCCCGTGCCTCGTATGTGGTGTCAGTAGCATTTTGCCGAATCCTGCTGGTATGAAACGCGAGGTACATATATATACTTCATTTTTAGTCCATTTAACACGCGGACTTTGAACATACAATCAACGACCTCACCAGCAAGGAATCGAACCCTCGACCTACTGGGTGTGACAAGGGAACGCTTACCGGCTAGGCCACAAGGACACTAAAAGCAGTTCTAGACTCTGTTATATTTCACACAAAGCCTGTTCATCGAGCTGATGGCGCCGTGAACCTCATTGGGAAACTGCCCGTGCCTCGTATGTGGTGTCAGTAGCATTTTACCGAATCCAGCTGGTATGAAACGCGAGGTACTTCATTTTTAGTCCATTTAACACGCGGACTTTGAACATACAATCAACGACCTCACCAGCAAGGAATCGAACCCTCGACCTTGTCACACCCAGTAGGTCGAGGGTTCGATTCCTGGCTTTTTTTGTCCAGTGCCTTTACAAAGTTTTTGAACAGACCGAGCTTGATGTGCAGTGGCGGAAGAAGAATGTTTTGCGGATTCACCAGAGCATGGGCAACAATATTGTGAGAACCTGGAGTAAGTCCATTTCTTGCAGGCCAGTCACGTTGCATGTAGTGCTGCTTGTCTGCTCGACTATCCCACAGACAGAGGAAACATGGAAACTTGGTGTAACCACCTTGTAGGCCCAGCACCATGGACACAACCTGTGGAAAAAACAGATTAAAAATATGTTTAGCTGAATAGTTTTATTATTAAAAAATATCAATACTTCATAATTTGACAGTATGTCGGCAGACATAATTACCGATTAGAAAAACTGTCAACAAAATATCAATTTTTGAAAGCAACTGTTTTTGGTGTATTAAATTACCTTCAAGTCTCCACAGATCTTCCAATTGTGGTCTTTATACTTCAGAGCAGTTAACAGATACTCCATGTTGTTGTAGTTCTCATCCATCTGCACTGAATGCCCCACCGGAACAGACGCGACCTGGTTTCCATTGAACAGCAACACAGCTTTCAAGCTTCTTTTTGTTGAGTCAATGAATAGCCGCCACTCTGATATATTGTATGATATTCTCATAGCTGCAATGAGTCCACTGATATTGTTGCAATACACCAATGAAGTTTCCTTGTCAAAACTGAAGAACTTGCGAAATTCCTTGTCACGGTTACGGTACCAGGCAAATGTTGTTCCTGGTGCTAAAACATTGTGTTCGCAAAGCCGTGATCCTAGTAGTTGGGCTGACTCCTTAGACAAGCACAAGTCTCTTTTTTTAAATCATTCAACTCAGCTTGACTGAAGGGTATGGCCTCTTTTGCAGAAGCTGTGGGCAAGTATGTACTAGAAGCGTCAGTCTCTTCTATGTCTTCATCGATATCATGATCGTCATCGAGTATCATGTCCCTATAGTTTTCTGGTGGAGTTGGAATTGGTATTCCTGGTCCGTGAGTAACTGGTTTGATGGCTGAGGGTACATCTGGATGCTTAACATGATGTTTGTTCTTCCTGTTTATACCTGAAATGTGAACGAAAGATTTAGTATCAAGATAGCATAACATATTAACTTACAGATATATTTAAGAATGCATGAACATACTGCATTTGATATATTAGTATTGATGTATTAGTATAACTCACCCTGAAGGTTTGTCATGCAGAAGTAACAGTCCGTGGTATGATCTCTGCCTTCCCTCCATACCATAGAAATGCCAAATGGTAGACGTTGAATCTTCTTGTTGCTCCAGCGCCGCAGATTTTCAACACATGTTTTGCAGCACATGTGAGGGGCAAAAGCTTTATCTTGGTCTCCAAGTTTCATTCCAAAGTATGCATGATATAAGTTTTTCACTAGGGGAGTAATGGTGCACTGTCGGTCTGTCATTGTTACACAACCGCACACATAGCAAGACCTGTTCGGGTCGTTCTTGCACTTCCGATTCATGATTAAATGTACAACTCTGTAAGAAGAAAAAACAGGTGTGTATATGATTAGAAATATGCGTGTGTGTGTGTGTAAGAGAGAGAGAGAGAGAGAGAGAGAGAGAGAGAGAGAGAGAGAGAGAGAGAGAGAGACGCACACACTCCCACTTTCTTGAAGTCTCGAGAGACACTGTAATGAGACAAAATCTCACATGAAGAGGTAAGTTAGGAGGTTATAGTAGTAGAATATTATAGCGAGAGGAAATGGTAGCGTGTCTCGAGGGTGTGATGTCAACACTGTATATTAACACAGGCACAGTACAAGTGTAGTATATAAAACACCAATGCGTGTTACAGCTTTATTATACTAGTTCAATAGGGGGGATTAATGGGGGGGGTTCGTACACAATTTATGATAGACTATGGTGTTCTCGTATAACCTAACCTCACAATTAGAATGGGCACTTCACTAAGTCGATCGTTGGGGAGGTTCGGGATCACTGCACTTCCACAGTCTACACAGCCAGCACTTACTGTTACACGTGGAGTTGACAGCACTCTGTCTGTGGACCCGGCTGAGACTTCGTTACACTTAGTGGCGGGCTTCTCTCGAGCGGGACTGGGGACGTGGTAGCTGGCCCTTCCTGGTCACAAGACACACTCTCTGAGGGAGGGCTAGGACGTCCTATATATTGGAAGACCAGCCGTCAGGTTGAGCTGATCCGGGGGGCGGCGAAGGATCTCCTTACATTTGCCCCCGCTAATGTAGGGTCAGGTCTGGACTTTTTCAGAGATTATAAGTTGTATCTTCTGGGAAAGTCATCAGATGGGGCCGTGACATGAGAGGTAAGCCTGGCTGATTTATAACCCTTGGTCAACCGTGTGAGTTACCCTACACTTGACCTCCCGAATGTCGGGTCAAGTCTGGACTTCTTCAGCGATGTAGGTTATTGTATATTGGGAGAGAGTTGGCTGGTGCCTTCTTACATGTTTGTTGTGGTGCCGTGTCACATGGGAGGGGAGCCTGGCTGATTTATAACCCTTGGTCAACCGTGAGAGTTACCCTACACTCTACCCCCTAATGTCGGGTCAAGTCTGGCCTTCCTCTGCGGTGTAGGATATTATGTATATTGGGAGAGAGTCGGCTGGTGCCTTCTTACATGTTTGTTGGCCGTGTGACATGGGAAGGGGAGCTAGTTGATTTGTAACACCCTTGAGCACCTGCAGGGGATACCCTTACACTTGACCCCCCTAATGTCCGGTCAAGTCTGGCCTTCCTTGCCATGTAAGCTGTGGTCTGACAAACCATCACTACAACACTGACTGAGGGTCTAGACTTTAGAGGCACATCTGGGTGGTTGCTAGTACATGCCATGTACCACCAGATGAAAAAGAAATTTAATTGTGAAAAAATAAATGTAAAAAAACACGGACATATACTCTTTTCCTTTGCGTCACGGAGGACATTTAAATGGCCGGCGAGCACGTGGGTGTATTTAAATGCATCGTAAGGGCATTAAAACTGACCGAAATCTTTTCTGTGAGGCTTGCCAATGTTTCCCATGATTTTTTAATGAACGAATATGAGGACCCCATTTTGAGCGAAAAATGCCAATATTTTACCTGAATCTCCGCTTAAAATGCTATAGCACAAAATTCTGACCTGATTGAGCAAAATGGATAACATTTTTGAGATCAGCATGCAAAATAAACCCAGAAAAGCTTAATAATACACAAACCTCAAAAACTATGCAGGGCAGTGTTATGTGTTAAAGGAATATCTTTCATTCCTTTAGCTTTAGTAAGCCCCTTTATAATATTTATACCGTATATACTTGTCACACGTGCCAGATGCTTCTGGTGTCATTGTACAGGGGTACCTAGTGACAGCACTAGGATCCCGCTTCCTCTATCAAGGAATAAACAATTGAAATTGAATTGAATTGAAGTAGCGAGCAGCCTAGTGTGTCTTAGGTGCCGGACACAACGTCAACATTACCACACAAACCATTAACTTCCTCTCTCAGTAATTGAACACATGAGGAGGGCCTTGGTCATGAGGCAGTCATTGTACTTTGCAAGTTTGTATATAATAAAAGACGTCTGAATTAGTGTCGGTTCACATAAGCTGAAGGTGACTTGCACCTTATACCCGAGTGTAGTGGTCACGTGTCACTCATTTGTAAACGTCACGCACTTTGATCAGTGCGAATTGAGGCCCTCACTCACGCTGTGGCCCCACACACAACGTGGCCTTCACATAATGTATGGCCCCTCACACACCCTGTGGCCCTGGCATATCTTACGACCTGCACACACACATTATGGCCCTCAAAAACCCTGTGGTTCATACAAACGCTATGCCCTCACACACCCAGTGGCCCTCACACACCCGGTGGCCCTCACACACCCTGTGGTCCTTATACAGCCGATGGCCAACACACACCCGGTGGCCCTCACACACCAGGTGGCCCTCACACTCCCGGTGACCCTCACACACCCAGTGGTCCTCACACAACCTGTGGCCATCAAACACCCGGTGACTTTTACACACCCAGTGGCCCTCACACACCCAGTGGCCCTCACACACCCTGTGGTCCTTATACAACCGATGGCCAACACACACCCGGTGGCCCTCACACTCTCGGTGGGCCTCACACACCCAGTGGCCCTCACACAACCTGTGGCTATCAAACACCCGGTGACTTTTACACAACCAGTGGCCCTCACACAACCTGTGGCCCTCACACACCCGAAGGCTCTCACACAACCGGTGGCCCTAACACACAAGGTGGCCCTAACACAACCTGTGGCCATCACACACCCGGTGGCCCGAAAACACCCGGGAGTCCTTACACAACCGGTGGCCACTCACACAAACTGTGGCCCTCACACACCCGGTGTCCCTCACACACACGGCGGCCCTCCCACACCCGGTGGCCCTTACACAACCAGTTCCCCTCACACAACCTGTGGCCCTCACACAACCTGTGTCCCTCAAACACCCGGTGACGCTTACACACCCAGTGGCCCTTACACAAAGAGTGGCCCTAACACAACCTGTGGCACTCACACATCCGGTGACCCTCACACACCAGTTGGCCGTCACACAACCTCAGGCCCTTACACAACCTGAGGCCCTCAAACACCCGGTGGCCTTCACACAACCTGTGGCAATCACACAACCCGTGGCCCTCATATAACCTGTGGCCATCACACACCCGGTGACGCTCACACACCAGTTGGCCGTCACACACCTGTTGGTCATCACACACCCGTTGACTCTCACACACCCGTTGGCCCCCATACACCTGTTGGCCCTCACACACCCGTTGGCCCTCACACACCCGTTGGCCCTCACACACCCATTGGCCCTCACACACCCGCTGGCCCTCGCACACTCAATGACTCTCACACCTGTTGGCCCTCACACACCTGTTGGCTCTCACACACCCAGTAACCCTCGCACACCTGTTGGTCCTCACACACCCGCTGGCCCCCACACTCCCGGTGGCACTCACACACCCTTTGGTCCTCACACACCTGTTGGCCCTCACACACTCGTTGGCCCTCACGCACCCAGTGGCCCTCATACAACCTGTGGACCTCAAACACCCGGTGGCCCTCACACTTCCGGTGGCACTCAAACACCCGGTGGCCCTCACACAACCTGTGGCCCTCACACAACCTGTGGCACTCACACTTCTGGTGGCGCTCAAACACCTGGTGGCCCTCACACAACCTATAGCCCTCAAACACCCGGTGGCCCTCACACACCGAGCGGCCCTCATCCAACCTGTGGCCCTCAAACACCCAGTGACCCTCACACACCCAGTGGCCCTCACACAACCTATGGCCCTCAAACACCCAGTGGCCTCATACAACCTGTGGCCCTCAAACACCGAGTGGCCCTCACACAACCTGTGGCCCTTAAACACAGGGGGGCCCTCATACACCCAGTCGCTTTCATATAATCTATGGCCCTCACCCGCCCTGTGACCCTCACCAATCCTGTGACCCTCACCCTCCCTTTGGCCCTCACCCACCCTGTGACCCTCACCCGCCCTGTGACCCTCACCCGCCCTGCGAGCCTCACCCGCCCTGTAACCCTCAAACACCCTGTGACCATCACCAACACTGTGACCCTCACCCGCCCTGTGACCCACACCCACACTGTGACCCTCACCCGCCTGTGACCCTCACTCACCATGTGGCCCTCACCAACCCTGTGACTATCACTCACCCTGTGACCCTTACCTGCCCTGTGACCCACACCCGCCCTGTGACCCTCACCCACCCTGTGACCCTCACCAGCCATGCAACCCTCACCCACCCTGTGACCCTCACCCACCCTGTGATCCTCACCCACCCTATAACCATCACCCAACCTGTGACCCTCTCCTGCCCTGTGACCCTCAGCCGCCCTGTGACCCTCACCCGCCCTGTGACCCTCACCCACCCTGTGACCCTCACCCGTACTGTGACCATCACCTGCCCTGTGGCCCTCACCCACCCTGTGACCCTTCTCCGCCATGTGACCCTCACCCACCCTGTGACCCTTACCCACCCTGTGACCATCACCCGCCCTGTGGCCCTCACCCACCCTGTGACCCTCACCCACCCTATGACCCTTACCCACCCTGTGACCCTCACCCACCCTATGACCCTTACCCACCCTGTGACCATCACCCGCCCTGTGGCCCTCACCCACCCTGTGACCCTCACCCGCCCTGTGACCATCACCCACCCTGTGACCCTCACCCGCCCTCTGACCCTCACCCGCCCTGTGACCATCACCCACCCTGTGACCCTCATCCACCCTGTGACCCTCATCCACCCTGTGATCATCGCACACACTGTAACCCTCACCCGCCCTGTGACCCTCACCCGCCCTTTGATCATCACCCACCCTGTGACCCTCATCCACCCTGTGATCATCGCACACCCTGTGACCCTCACCCATCTTGTGACCTTCACCAGCCTGTGACCCTTACCCACCATGTGATCTTCACCCACCATGTGACCCTTACCCACCCTGTGACCATCACCGGCCCTGTGGCCCTCACCCACTCTGTGGCCCTCACCCGCCCTGTGACCCTCACCCACCCTGTGACCCTCACCCACCCTGTGACCCTCACCCGCCCTGTGACCCTCACCCACCCGTGACCCTCACCCGCTCTGTGACCCTCACTCACCCTATGACCCTCACCCACCCTGTGACCCTCACCCGCCCTGTGACCCTCACCCACCCGTGACCCTCACCCGCTCTGTGACCCTCACTCACCCTATGACCCTCACCCACCCTGTGACCCTCACCCACCCTGTAACCCTTATCCATCCTTTGGCCCTCACACACCCAGTGGCCCTCACATACCCTTTGGGTCTCACACACCTGTTGGCTCTCACACACCCGATGGCCCTCACACACCCAGTGGCCCTCACACACCCTTTGGCCCTCACATAACCCGTGGCCCTCACATAACCCGTAGCCCTCACATAACCCGTAGCCCACACATAACTTGTGGACCCTCACTTAACCTGTGGCCCTCACATACCCGGACGCCCTCGCATCACCTATGGCCCTCACATAACCTGTGGCCCTCAAATAACCCGTGGCCCTCACACAGCTTGTGGTCCTCACACACCTTGTGGGCTACACACACCCTGTGGCCCTCACACATCCTTTGGGCCTCACATAACCCGTGGCCCTCACAAAACCTGTGACCCACACATGCCCGTTGGCCCTCACATAACCCGTGGCCCTCACATAACCCGTAGCCCTCACATAACCCGTAGCCCTCACATAACTTGTAGGCCCTCACTTAACCTGTGGCCCTCACATACCCGGACGCCCTCGCATCACCTATGGCCCTCACATAACCTGTGACCCTCAATTAACCCGTGGCCCTCACACAGCTTGTGGTCCTCACACACCTTGTGGCCTACACACACTCTGTGGACCTCACACACCCTGTAGCCTTCACACATAGACTGTGTGAAAGCAACAGTGTGTGTCAGGACCACAGCGTGTGTCAGGGCCAGTGGGTGTGCAAGGGCCACTGGGTGTGTGAGGACTACCGGGTATGTGGGGTTCACCGGGCATGTGAGGGTCCCGGGGTGTGTGAGGGCCACAGAGTGGTGTGTGTGTGAGGGCCACAGAGTGGTGTGTGTGTGAGGTCCACAGAGTGGTGTGTGTGTGAGGGCCACAGAGTGGTGTGTGTGTGATGGCCACAGCGTGGTGTGTATGTGAGGGCCACAGAGTGGTGTGTGTGTGTGTGTGTGTGTGTGTGTGTGTGTGAGTGCCACAGAGTGTGTGTGTGTGTGTGTGTGTGTGTGTGAGTGCCACAGAGTGTGTGTGTGTGTGTGTGTGAGGACCACAGAGTGAGTGCATGTGTGTATTGGCCACAGAGTGTATGTGTGTATGTGATGGCCATTATGCGCTGGGTCGTGACGGGCATAAACAACAAGATGAAATATTAATAAAAAATTAATCTGAGAAGTTAACAAACTCCCGGTAGTCTCCCCTTTCTCTTGATACACTCCTGCAGGCGTGAAGGAACTGAATGCCAAGTTGTGGATTATTTGTGAGTCTAAATTATTCCACTCCTCAAAAATGGCTGTCTCCAGCTTGGGGACGGTATTTGTGTCCTTGTCTGTCGACGAAGCTTGATAATGCTCCACTTATTATATATCGGGTTAACATCAGGCAAATTGCTTGGCCAATTACTCATGAACTATACCTGACAGTCAACAGGCCATTGTATTACAGATTTTGCTGTGTGACACGGGGCACCATCCTGCATAACCACATCAACGCGGAATTTTTCAAAATAATGACAAAGCAGCTCCAAGTAGTTAAATCGGTTCAGCATCACATTCCCAGGTAGCACAACGTAGGGTCAAGCGAATCACTCCCGGCTTATTGGTTATTTTAGTATGAAATGTGAGATTTTTGGGGGCATAACAAGCTAGGAATGAAGTTAAGTTTCTTTTAATGCTAATGTCCGGTTTTTTAAATGTATCATGTGGAATCAAGAGTGTTTAATTTGAGTGTGAGAAATGAGATATCTTCAGCTACCTTTTTGTTTGATGGAAATATATCAGGTTTTTATGTCTGTAGATTAATAGCTGATCTAAAGGATTATGTTGAAAGTTTCCTCTGTTAGAAAAATGTGGCAAGGTGTTGAGTATTTAGGGGAAATATTTCTGTCTTGCTCACCAGAGAAAATCCTGGATATACTGTTTGTTATTGTTGTAGACAGATATTTTGTGGACATTATATCCCCTCTTCCCATCCTTCTCACCTCAGTGAAAATAGTATCTAGAATTTAGTTGTGGAGACAGTTAACTAGCAATAAGTAACAAGTGAAGAACCATATTTTAACAACTTGTCAATAATTTTTCTACTGCAGGGAATAAGTGACATATAACCTCTTAGTGATTTTATTTATCATGGAAGGAGTCTCCAAAAATATATTTACAGGGGTTTATTGAAGAGTTGCGATAAATCCTTGTACTGTATCTAACAATGGTTTATGTTTTTACAGGTTGAGACAACAGTGTAAGGTAAGTGCAGGTTGTCAGTTTTATCGATGTAGGATATTATAATGGGAGGGAGTTTTAGAGATGTAAGATCTCATTATGATAGGGCGCAGTTTGGAAATGAAGTGTATGAATGTATAAAGTATCATTCATAATTTTATGAAATGGGGATAAACTTTAAATATTGAGCCTTGCTTTATCCGGGAGCAAATCTTATATTTTTTGTTGGTTGTACTTTACTTACACTGCTGACCCACCAGTACTGGAAACCTTACTGTGTAAACGTCAGGTACTGAGATAAATCAAGGTTTGCAGCGATGGTAGCTTTAAGGTCAGGTCAGGTTGCAATATCTAGGTTTGTACAAAGTATAACTTACACTTAGAATTATTTTTATCGAGGTATTGTAGTGTTTGATCTTCAGATAAAAGGTAAAGTTCATGTTTTTTAGTATTATATATGTACCATACTTTTGCAAATTTGTTCAGGTGTATTTATTTGTTTTCATATGATGTACACATGTAAATTTTATTTTCAGATATACACATGTAAACTGTATTTTGCGAAGATGTACACAGGAATTTTTTGTTTTGTTTTGTACATCTTAAATGTAAAGTTTATGTAACAAGGTAAGGGTCCTAAACCTTATTTTTTTACGAAAATAACAGTATTTAGTGTGTGCGTGCAATAAAAACATTGGTTCTCGTCATTCACTTAAGGTTGAATTAAGGTTTTATATAGCACTATGAAAAATAGATCCGTCGTATTCATTGGGTTTTTATCGACATCGTTCCCAAAACCGCAATTTAGGCGAACGCTTTGATTGCTATCTTAAGTGATACGCACCTCGTTTATCAGCACTATTTTGCCTTATAGTGAAGTGCGTGACTGTTTTACAAAAGTTACCAAATCATTTATTGACATTTTGGGTTGTCGGTAACTATGACCAGCAAAATGCACTCATTCAGAAACTAGTGCATAAAGTACCTGTGATTAGGCATCGTAGACCAAACAATCCAGATACTCAAGGCTGTCTGTGTCCTTTTAACTATGATTTTTTTCCATTCATGGATTGAGACCTCTTTTTTTATTTTTGGATTATGTGTCATTAAAGTGGATTAGGCCTCTTGGGGAAACCACATTAAAAAAAAACGCAGTAACTGTGACTACCTCGCGGGTGCTGTGGAAATGTCACACTGTGTCAGATCTGTGCCCAACGTGTGAGAGAGGGGCAGATATTGATTTTATTATATTTTTTTGTAAATCCATTTCTTTAGTATTCATGTGTTTAATATTACTGTACATTCAAATTATATCCGTTTTCTATTAATATCCATCCCTGATTTCTTTAAGTAACTAGTCAATACTTGGCATTCAGTCAGTTTCATTAAATAGTTTTATTTTAACCTCAAGGAAATCACAAGTCATCTCTGTACATTAAAGCTAAGAGGGAGACGAATAGAGTCACGTCATCCGTCATGTCTTTTATTATCAGGCGTGAGGTCATGATTGTCTACCATTTGTTGTTCTTTAACCAACTCTGTTTATATATATTCAGTTGAGTTAAATAAACGCTCATTTCTTATTACAAACACTGTACCATTGATGGGTTACTCCACTGCCCATTCTTTACTCCACCACGCACACTCCTGAGGCCCTGGGCTGACTTATATACAGTATAATTTAAAAGTTGTTCGTTTCAGTGTCTATCTTGTATTTATGTCAACCTCTTCTTGTTAACTATACACAAAAACCCACCTTTTCTGACACTCCTCGACCCCGGGTCATTGGTGTGTTCGAGTTATGTCTCAACACTGATTCTGGATGAAGGTGAATCTAGTTGGAGTTCCTTGCCTTATATATGAGGTGCCAACACGAGCTATACGCAGTGCTAGCACGAGCTATACGTAGTGCCAACACGAGCTATACGCCGTGCCAACACGAGCTATACGCCGTGCCAACACGAGCTATACGTAGTGCCAACACGAGCTATACGCCGTGCCAACACGAGCTATACGCCGTGCCAACACGAGCTATACGCCGTGCCAACACGAGCTATACGCCGTGCCAACACGAGCTATACGCCGTGCCAACACGAGCTATACGGAGTGGCAACACGAGCTATACGGAGTGCCAACACGAGCTATACGGAGTGCCAACACGAGCTATACGCCGTGCCAACACGAGCTATACGGAGTGGCAACACGAGCTATACGGAGTGCCAACACGAGCTATACGGAGTGCCAACACGAGCTATACGGAGTGCCAACACGAGCTATACGCGGTGCCAACACGAGCTATACGCGGTGCCAACACGAGCTATACGCAGCGTCAACACCAAATCGTAAAGATACTTTTTTAGAGCGAACGTTTACAACTGTACAAAATCACATCGTCAGGGCACATGTAAATTCCACCCATACAGATACAATTGACCATTTAAGGTTACTGTACTGTCTGTAAGGGTTTATACCACTCGCCTTAATACAGTCTTACAGAGGAGGAAATCAACATAGCAATTAAAAAAAAGATGAACACTGGGATTATTGTCTCTGGGAAATATATAAAATACAAGCACTACTGATTTAGGGAGGTTAGTGATGCGTTTTGTTGATTTACTTTTTTTTTGATAATGGAATTGAAAAAAAAGAAGCATCGACAATGTTGATAATTCTGTGATGACAAGGCAAAGGGTAATAAGACTGTAGATACTTATATAACATAGGTGATAAATTGTTCCAAGTGTCAGAACTATAGAGGGTATATTTTTACTGCCATTCATAGTAAAAATATACATAAGGTGTTTATAGAGAAAAATCACACACACACACACACACACACACACACACACACACACACGCACACACACACACACACACACACTTAATTAGCCTCACAAATTCAGGTCGTCTTAAGTAGGCTTCTGTGATTTAAGTCTAATGGAAGAGACGGATAGAAAAGGTAGCGAGATTAAGCATTCCTGGCATCCCCCTCCTTGTTAAGTTACCTCTACCCCACGTTAATTAGTTGCTAATTATGTGTCATCAGGTAAATGAAGCGAGGTCAGGGGAGGCCTTAAAGGTTATTACAGGTAGGAGTAGGAATAGGTTGGGGTGTGTGGGGGAGGAATGGTTAGGTTAGGTTAGAGGTCATTTAGGGGAACGTGTGTGTGTGTGTGTGTGTGTGTGTGTGTGTGTGTGTAGTCCGTATATGTTTGTGTGTGTGTAAACAAAATGAAATCGATTTCCATCACATACCTACATTTAGAAAAACAAAATCAATAGATATTCAAAAGACAATTATAACACACAAACAAAATACTCCCAAATAATTTATATAAAGAACTAACATAAAACAATATCTCGTAAAAAATAAAATAAATAAAACAAAACCTCTTAAAAAAACTGAAAATAAAACAAAACCTCGTAAAAAAACCAGATAAACAAAACAAAAAGATAATTATTTCCAGATTATTCTCACCGTTCCTAAAATGTTTCCTCTCAAAACAACTTTTAGATAAGTGTGTTCAACTGTTCATGAAGCGTGTCTGATGGGTAATTATTCTTCTCGTCTGTATAACAATTTCTGGATTTTTTTTAGTCACGCTGAGTAACGTTCACGTGCCATAAAACAAGAGAATTGGTAGAGCTGATATATATTTTTTTAAGGAAGTTCGTTAGTATGAAGATGATCTGGAAGACAATGTGATATACACATATACTCGTAAATTTCCTCAAGTCTTTACCCATTAAATGTAGAGAAACACACAGGCACAATTCCCTTCATTCACTGTCATTCATTGTCACTCATTCCTTCCTACTGCTGTAATACCTGTGATCTCTTATGGTACACCCCTTTTAACCCAGGGCCCTAAATATCTCTTTAGTTTACCCCCTCACAGCACAGCTTTCACAGAAATCACAGCAAACATAGCACTCACAACACTCAGCTCTCACAGTTTTCAGTGTATACCTCTAGGCATACCTCCTCCCCCCCCCCCCTTAGATATACCAAACTCAGGTATGTCTCTCTCTCTCTCAAATATGCGGTTTAGTCAGAGGATTATTATTATTTGTATTATTTTTAGGAGTTATTTACAGGAAAAGTCTTGTTCACAGACCCATGGAGAGCAATAAATCACCCACTAGCTTTCTGAGGCCCTATTGCAGAAACTACATCATGAACTGGAATCCATCGATGACTGGCTCCTTGGCCAAAGGCAATCCACAGTACAGATACTGCTATGACGACCACGTCAGTGTCATTGGCTTTGATGATGAGGGACTTGTTACCTTCCACTGCTGCATCCCTAGCATGCACAAATATTCGTGTGTCTGCTTCCTCATGACAGCATGGAGCCACAGCTTCTAGGGACTTCTCTGTGTTGCTACTGGTATCTTCTCCCTTTGTCACAACGACTGTGCTTGTCGTCTGTGCTTCACACATTTTCTCCGCGAGAAAATGTCTTCTCTGGCATAGGCATCAAAAGTCTTTGAGGTGCGTGGAGGCAGGACATTGATCAGTGCTGAGCCATCTATGATGATAGCATCTCCATGTGGTTCTCTCTTTGTAGCATTCACTTGTGCTTGAAGAATTTTAGCCAGCTGTGACCTCTGACATGTATAATGTTTGCCATTGTCACTGAGGGAGGCAGAAGCTGACTGGTTCTCATACTTGAAGAATTCTTGCAAGTCATACTATCTGTTCTTACTGGAGATGAAGAGTCGCGAGAACAGCTAACAGTCATCTTTCAGTAACTTCTCTTTGAAACTGCAAACAACGTGGTCATGTTTGAAGGAGGAGGACTGGAATTGCTCTTTTCCTCTGTCATGGTGTGTACCAACCATTTTAGCAATATCTGGATCTACAATGTTCCTTGTGTCTAACACTAGAAGGTCAGATGACTCTTCTTGGAAAGGGTTGCCCATCTCTTGCAGCATCTTGGAATGTGCTTCCACCTTCTCAAAGAAAGATTTCTGTGCACTCAAGGTCTGCTCATGATGTGGGCTGATGGTGGTGGTTCCATCTTTTGTAAATGACGCAATTTCATATCCAGCAACAAGACGACTCACTTCAGGTCCAGCCACCATCCACTTAAGAAATGCTGCTGGGTCCTCAGTCAACCCAATTGCTCCTCCATCGCCTTTAATCACTGCATTGTTTTGTTCATGGGCTTGATCAATAGCAATGGCAGAGAACACTCTTCCTGACTTGTGGACAACAAAGTTCCCCTTGTAGAACTCCCTTCCTACCTGTGGATGTTGTTGCTCAAGGCACATCATGTCTCGAAGGTGAATTGGAAGACATCGGGCTGAGGGTTTATCCTTTTACCACCCTGATGAGCACTTCCTTGTATGGGATACTACGAGGTTCATGCCTTTTGCCCGACACATAGTCCGATCGTTCATCCAGTGTCATTAGTCCCGTGCGATCTGTACGCCATCCAGATAACTAAAACCCCGTTATCCTTGGCTCGGCTCTCCCGCGCTGGGACATCCTGTCAATTCAGGTGCGGCTGCTTAAATGAGTTGGGGTTGGTTAAGCAGCATTTGGGACACTAAGCTGTTGCAGTATGACATGTTTTTTCTTAGCTGACACTGAACCCATGCTGGGTGGCTGAGCATGCTTGAAAACATACATATCGACACTAAGATCATTTAGATCAGTGGTTCCCAAACTTTTTCTGATCATTACCCACTTTTCATATATGATCCTTATCCATGGCCCCCCTCTCCCAATCCATATCTCTGGCTGGCTCAGCTGCTGACTGGCTGTTCTAGTGTGGTGGGGCTTGGGATTTTTATGTGTACATAGCCTCAGCTTATGGCCCCCTAAATTTTGCTGGGGGGCCATGGCCCCCAGTTTGGAAACCACTAATTTAGATTG
The DNA here is from genome assembly GCA_958450375.1 of Homarus gammarus. Lineage (NCBI taxonomy): Eukaryota > Metazoa > Arthropoda > Malacostraca > Decapoda > Nephropidae > Homarus > Homarus gammarus. The sequence continues at coordinate 201,318 of CAUDMG010003476.1, forward strand.
ACCAACTACATCAATTTCTATTAAAATATCATCTTCCGAAGGTCAATTTGGCAGCCATCTTGGAAAATGGACGCCATCTTGAATTTACAAATGGCCAATCAGTCAGATTTGACAAGTGGCCCCTAGGGTATGATCATGCCAAATTTCATGCTAGTATCACCATTTGCAAGATTTTTCTATTATCCGCTCTATCAAAGTAAAACACGAGATATGATCGAGGTGTATAAATGGAAGTCAGGGATAAACAAAGGTGATATAACAAGATGCCAAACATCATCATTGACTCGTTAAATCGTAAGTTCGTTTGTGGTTCGTGAGCTCGAAGTGAAATTTGTTGTGTCAATTTTTCCTGTGCCATATTTTCCTTTGCCATTTTTTCCGAGTACCGTTCTCAGGCCGTCCAGGTGCAGATATAGGAGTGTTATTGTTGTTGGTGTTTGAGTACTGTACGTGTTTTATTATAGAAGGGGTGGGTATGGTGTATTGGGTCTATTTGGGAGTTTCTGCATCTGCGGTTAAGTATGATGTCGTCAAAGTATTCCTGCCATTGTGGGTGTATGGTTAGGAGGTTTTCTATCTGTTTATCACCTAACAGTCTCCTGTAGATGGTGAGTGGTGGAATGTTGCTTTGTTCATGTAGTTGTTCGTTTGTGGTGAAGGATATTCAGTGTCTGTTGTGTATAAACCTCGGTGATTTATTCTGTTTGACGTGTAGTTTCTTGATGTTCGTTGGTGCTGCTAACTGGAGTGTGGTGCGCTGCATGGAATGTCAGGACCCTTCTTGATACTGGCACAAATGAACGCCCTGAAAGAAGTATCGCCCTGAGGCAAAGGGTTCTGTATAGGTATAACACTGACGTAGCAGCGATTAGTGAATCACGGTTCCCAGACGAGGGTCGACTCACAGAGCGGGTGTCTGGCTACACCTTCTGGAAGGGTAAGCCTGCTGCAAAGAGAAACGGCATTTATGGAGTTGACTTTTCCAATTGCTAGTCAATCCTATATAGGCTTAAATAACTCATATCAATGTATCATAGTTGGATGATCGTCATATTCGATTCAGAGTGGCAGTAAAGTAGTAGTAGTAGCAGTGCTTTGTATGGTGTGATTTTTTTTTTCACTTCTGAACATTTGTAAGCCTGTGAGTGCCTTCTGTGCTATTGTTGCCTTCGTGGAGATGTGGTGTTTTATGGTGAAGGTGTAGTCGAAAGTTGTTGGTGTTTGGGTTTAGTTAGATTAATTTTTTTTTTTTTTTGGTGTGTGTGCGTGTGTCTAAATGTAGGTGATTGGTAATTTGAAGGAGTCTGTTTGTATACGCCAATGAGCGTTTCCTGTTGTGTAGTCTGGTGCTGTTCCGTGTATAACTAGTTGTTCTACGTCGTCGGCGTACTGTATGGTCAATAAGTCAGTATGTATGGGGTCAGGCAAGTCATTAGTGTAAAGTACGTATAGTGCTGGTGAGAGGACTGAGCGTTGTGGAACTCCTGATTTCAGGGGAAGTAGTCTGAGTTTTCGTGTTTGAATTTAATTCTCATTAACTTGTCTTTAAGTAAGTTGCATAGAGGCTGTTGGCTGGGTTGATTTAGTTTCCTGGCCCTCGACAACTCAGGTAATTTCGACCGTAGCGATTGTACTTGTTGATGGACTCGTGGCTTTTCTTGGTGTTCTTCTTATCACCAGGCAGCTAATCAACAAACGCACATCACACAACTACTCTTTTTTGGAGGTTGGGGGGGGGGGAGAGGGATATTTTATTTATCGTCAATGATGAATGGACTGCTTGATAGATATAGGGTTGAATGACTGTATGCACTATGGGTGAGGTAGTAGCACACGCATGGGTTGTGTGTACTACTAGTGGATGATATTGTCACGTCCCTCCGCCTGGGTCAATGCCATCTAGGGGTCAGTAACAGCACCACCTTGGTGCCTGGGTCAACGCCATCTGGTGGTCGGCAATTAACGACACTTCCTTGCCGAATCACGACGTTGGGGCAAAGAGTCGCCAGCCCAATAATATCACTGACACGTCTCCCTAGCCTCTACCATAACACTCTTGCCTCTCCCGTGAGCCTCCAAAGTGACGAGGGACCTTTATCTCACCCTGAAAAGGAATTCACTCTCATCCTCTGTCCTGGAACAGTGACTCGCCCTCAGGACCTCTTATCTTCCCCGGGTTCCTGCGCTTCAAGTGACCGCCTTAATCAGCCCACGTACCATAGCATTCATCGCAGAGAGAAGTAGATGGTTTAAGTTTTTCTCTGGCTCGTCTTTACTCTTGTCCCCCTTGTTTTAGTTTGTACAGTATCTAGTTAGGATATTTATATGTTTAGTTCGGGCACTGGTGTAGAGTTAGCGTTTAGGATTTGTGTATCTTATTAACTACTAATGTTATTAACTATAAAAAAACTCCACCTTTGTTTAATGTCCACCCTTTTCCCCTGGAATCTTTCTTAATTTTGTTACTAGTTGGGCTCTATAGATGGACCCGACAGTAAGTTAACCTGCTAACTTGTAACAATATGTAAAAATATACTTAAATATACAGGTAGTTTTTATTGCTTTTTTTTTGTTTTTTTCTTTGCGTTTTAAAATATTTCTTAATGGGCTCATGCATTATGTGGACGATGTAAATGCAGAGGCTAAAACGACTATCTATGCATACTTTGTGGGAAACAATACGAGACTATGGACGATAAATATTGGTATATGCGGGCTGTCACTCGTCACACCTAAAATTTCGGAGCATATCGACCCCTACCTGCACAGATAGTTGTTTTAGTACTGTACAGCCGCGGCCAAAATTAATCATCGACGCCACCACTTAACCTTTGTGCCTGGCTGGGTCCTTTCTGCATGGTAAGTTACGTGGGGTAGAGAGGGGAAATTAGTCTAGTAGAAGAATGGTCGAACCCGGAGTAAATTCCCATAGAAATGATTTTGTTGTCATTGGACATAGAATTATGTCCTAAATCACATATTTAAAATGAGAACCTTTCAATGCTATGTTTGTTTTATTTTCGGTCAAATGAATTAGGGGCATGACATTGTCTTTATGCACCTTTCATGTCTCCAGAACCTCAGTTTCGTCATCAATGACCACTGATTTGTGCCACATGGATTCTTTCCTGTTTGCTTGAACTTGCATCATATAAATTTGAGGACTTTTGATGGTGCTGCATCTTTATCAGTCATGATAGGTTGAAGGGATCCATTGACCCCTTCCCAGCCCCACGTAGAGCTTTCTAAGCTGCCATTGCTGAGATCGTGCCATCTCACAACCTGGAGGTGGACGTGTAAGGGTCAACCGCTGTGGTATCACTCTGTTACTCTTGGCCATCATTGCCATATATTTGGTACACCTCCGAGTAGCGAGTGTGTCCTTCCTACTTCCTCCATAAAGCAAGCAAAAAACACGAATTCCAGCATCACCAACTCCTACTGTTGTCTTGTCTCGCATGCTGATGGTAGTTTACGTCTATTGACTTTTTCAGCTGTTTCATTAGGTCTGTCTTTTCATGACCATGTGATTCTGACGTAGTGTCGCAGCCACTCCAAGCAATGAATAAGGTGTTTCCGAATCTCCACAGGCACCCTGCCGTATCCGTAAGCTTCCCTCATGCTATACATTTGTCCTGCCTTTGAGCGTCTGCTTTCCTTCCTGAGCAAGATATCAGTCATGCAAATATCCCAGTGGTAAAGCAACATGATGAATACGTCAGTGTTTTCTGCAACAACAATAGCAGGCTGTCCATTACGGGCAAATTTCAATGCTGTTGACATGATTAGTGTCAGGGCGCTTCGCAAGGAGGTTGATGAACTGTATCTTGTTCCTTTCATTAGACAGAAATGCCTCTTGGTCTTACCAGTATCTGCTATCAAAATATCGGCTGAGACTCTTCCACACCGTCGGCGTTTGTGTTCATGGTGCTTAATTGAGAGCTTGCCGTATACATCAAACACAATGCAGCACATACCATACCTTTTCCCAAGAAAGGAACTGTATTGCTTCAAATATTGTGAGTATGTTGCATTCTTTCCCCATCTTATATTATGCATCAATCGCAAGTATCCCCTGCTGCAATTGTTGAGCTTCGGCCTTAGGGATGAGGTTTGTCGAAGTCCATTTGGATTGCTCTCAACAGTTCAGACTCGTCTATCTTTCTAATAAAATGATCCTTGAAGAGAGAGGTAGGAATTGCTGTCATCTCATATGCAAAGTAGGGAGTAATATCATCATCCTCTCTTTGTACTAATGCAGTACTTCTCATGAATAAAACTGATGGGTCGATTTGAACCTCCTGATTGTCTACTTTTATTCCCGGTTTCAAGTAATTAAGTGTACACACTATCTGTCTTCTCTTGATGGCATCATCACTAACAGGTTGTTTGTCTATACTGCGCTGTATCTCAAGGCCCACCCTTTCAGTTTCATCACAGTTGATACCATCATCTTCGATAGCTGTCAAACCACTAGCCAGGGATCGAATTTCGGGAACACCACTATCAAATGGATTGTGCATCTAGAACCAGTCCATGATTTCCTCATATCTCTCATATCCTATTCCCTTCTTGCTGTACCAAATTCCTTATGCTGACAGCTTGCATTGTATTGTCTGCTCGTCAGTGATGACATTAGAACATAAGAACATAAGAAAATAAGGAGTCTGCAATAGGCCGGTTGGCCTGTGCATGGGAGCTCCTGTCGAGAGTTACCACCACTCTCTATCATCCATGAATCTATCCACCCTCCCTTTGAAACTTTCCAGCGTTCCAACACGTACTACAAAGTTGCTAAGCTTGTTCCACTCGTCCACGACCCTATTTGTAAACCAGTTCCTTCCTATCTCCCTCCTAAACTTATCCAACTTGAATCGGTTGTTCCGAGTCCTATCCTGCTCGGATATTATAAGAACTTTATCTATATCACCTTTATTGATTCCTTTCACCCACTTGAATACTTCTATCATATCTCCCGGCACTCTTCGTCTTTCTAGGGAATGCAAGTTTAGTTTCTTTAACCTATCCTGATATGTAAGGTTTCTAAGTCCCGGAATCATTTTCGTCATTCTTCGCTGCACCGACTCTAGTGAATTGATATCCATTCTATAATAAGGGCACCAGAACTGAACCGCATAATCGAGGTGAGGCCTGACTAGCGCAAGACTTAGTTGCAATAAGACCTCTGCACTCTTATTACTTACACTTCTAGAAATAAAACCCAATACTCTGTTTGCCTTATTTCGAACATTAACGCACTGTTTTCTAGGCCGTAGATCCATGCTTACAAGTACCCCTAGGTCTCTTTCACAAGTCGACTTCTCTAGGTTGTTGTTGTTAAGGCTATACACATTGACAGTATTTGTGTTTCCAATATTAAGTACGCTGCACTTGCTGGTGTTGAATTTCATTTGCCATTTTTCAGACCACCCCTGCAGTTTATTTAGATCCTCCTGTAATGCATTTGCATCCTGCCCTGAATTAATCTGCCACCCTATTTTGGTGTCATCCGCAAACTTGCTTATGTCACTGCTGATTCCAGTATCTAGATCGTTTATGTAGATTATGAACAAGAGTGGGCCTAGAACTGACCCCTGGGGAACCCCACTGGTTACACGACCCCACTCAGATTTTACACCATGTACGCCGACCCTCTGCGTTCTATCGGTGAGCCATGATTTTATCCAATTTAAAACTTTCCCCTCGATACCATGAGCCCTAATTTTTCTCAGAAGCCTCTGATGCGGTACTCTGTCAAATGCTTTGCTAAAGACTAAGTAAATAACATCGTAATTTTCGTCATTATCTACTACCTCTAAGACTTTCCATTGCATTATGATTTGCTGCACAAGGTAGCTTCCGCATCATTTGGAGATGGAGACAGAGACGAGCACTCTTAGCATAGTTGATATGCCCTGTTGCAGCAAAGAGATTGATTTGGTTGCCCACGGCAACCAAATAATCTTCCCAGAGTCCTCAGTTTTGTTGTGCGTGATTGAGTGCTCAATAATATTTCCGTGCGCTCTACAGCATCATTTAGTGAAACGGCTTTAATGATTCTGCAATGGCATCTGGAGGGATGCTGAGATCAAGGACGCCGTTCATGAATTGTTCTAGTTCCTTCACTTGTTCTTTATCCAGCACATGTGAATCTTGTACCTCTTTAGAACTGTGCTCTTGACCTACTTCAGCAACTGTGTCAGAATCTGTCTACGTTTTAACTGGTACTATCTTCACTTTCAGAGGATTCTTGTGGAATCACAATGGAAAATAATTTTGTTGGGAGCCATCTCTATGAGATAAAGTTCTCGGAGAGCACGGGTAATAGCTTTACCGCTCATCATACAAGCAACAGCATTGGGCCACAATTCTTCCAGTGCTTCCCCTATTCCTGATTCCCTCATTATATGAAACACACCTCCACAAGAACTCATTAGAAGGTGGAATCGGCCTAAACGTACCGCAATCTTTGCTAAGTTTTTAAAGGTTACTGTCTCCACTGCTTTTATCAGCAGTTGGCAAGCTTAGGCGACTTGCCTGTTCTTCTATGTACAGTAAAGTTGAATATATACACGTCTCATCATTTGGATTGAGATGTGTGATTGGCAAGAGGAGTACAGCTGACTTCATGACAGTTTTCCATTATTTGCTCCGAACACATGTTGCATGATGGCTGATCAGTTTGCTGTAGGAACTTCCGATCAGTTGAGAAGCCTTGCCTACTACCAAAGGACATGACACAAATGGCTGTTTAGTGTACGGGAACTGCAAAGTTCGTACTGGCTGAAATACTATTCCTGAAAGAGCTAGTGGTGAAGGACCAATGTATGGGATGATTGGTATCCCTTTATCTGCAACCAGCTGAACTGTAATTCTCACTCTACCCTTGATGGGCTGCCCACTCAAGTGTAACTGGTGTTTGGTGTGCGTGTGTGTACACAGGGTTGTGTAATGCGTCTAGTGTGGCAGCATTATGTTAGTGTTAAGGTGCAAGCATTGCTTGCTCCCTCTAGCTTTCAGCTACCGCCGCTGGCTAGCCCTCGTGGTGAACAGGTAGCAACTTGCATAAGTCTTACCCTGCCAGAACACAGCCTCTTCACCATCAAGACTCTTTCTGTGCCTCTTCCTGGCAACACACAGTAACTGGGTGCCTCGCGGGCCCAGGCTAGGTCAGCAGGAGATCTCTGAGTAGCAGTGGGCCTCAGAGGGACGGCGCATAGGCCCACTGGCATGTGGACACGTCCTGGCGCCTATCAACCAATGCCCCACTGCCTTGCTGATTAACCTTGGTATGTATAAGGCTACGGGAGTAAACCCCGAACGAAAAATCTGCCGTGGAACCCCGCCTCAGGCAGACCTGCTTACAGAGCTCCAACACGACCCCAACGGTGGTGTGGGCATAAGAGGTGACCACCCTAGGAACCCAACGACTACACTGCTGGATGAAGGTAAATCATGATGGACAGGATACTAAGGCAAAACCCAACAAATTGGGCTATCCACAGTCCATTGCAAATCTCCCTCTCCCCAGTCATTGCAATACATTGCACTACTACGTCAGGAAAAGTGAGAGCCAAGATGTGTGGTTGCAGCCTGCGCTCCTGCCTCACCACATAAATAACTTGGCCACAGCCATCATCCAGCTCATCATACCTCTCATCAGCAAAATCCCTATACCGGGAGTCTATAGTCACAACTCTGCACATGGTCGACACAGATAAGATGGTCGTTTTTGCACTAGGATCTAGGCTAGTGCAATCCGGTCCTGACTGAGCAGGCTTTTCGAGGAGCCACTCTGCTCACCCCACATAGGGAGGGGGGCTAGAAAAGGTGCCCTAAACATAGCCTTCCTAAAAAAAAATCCTGACTGGGCAACCACACCCAGTAAGGTCATCCTTATGCGGTCGAAAACACAATCAAAATCACCGATCCAAACAAAAACTAAAACAAAATATACCGCCTTTTATGGTGTTTTGGAATGTCAGGATCCCTCTCGATACTGGCACAAATGAGCATCCTGAAAGAAGAACTGCTCTTGTGGCAAAAGAGCTGGCTAGGTATAACATCGACATAGCAGTCATTAGTGAGTCCCGGCTCCCAGACGAGGATCAACTTACAGAACAGGGGTCTGGCTATGCCTTCTTCTGGAAGGGTAAGCCTGCTGCGGAGAGAACCCGCATTTATGGAGTTGACTTTGCCATCTGCCAACGCCTCCTACACAGGCTAACTGAAATGCCTACTGGGATCAACGAACGCCTCATGACGCTCCGAGACCCACTGAATCACTCCTGTCATGCTTTTGCATCAGTGCATACTCCCCAACACTGGATGCAGACGATGACATCAAGGAGGCCTTTTACACCGACCTCGACAGAGTGCTAACCTCTATCCCCAGAGAAGATAAGGTTTTGCTTTTTAGTGACTTCATGGCCAGAGTTAGCAGAGATGCTGACATTTGGCAGGGAACCATCAGGAGAAATGGACAAGGCAAGTGTAATCCCAATGGCCTATTCCTGCTCGGCATGTGTGCTGCACACAATCTCACTATCACCAATACCTTGTTTAGGCAGGCCAAGATGTCCTCATCACCCATGCCATGCGTGGCTCAGAATACTGTGACACTGATCATCGGCTCGTCAGAGCCAAGCTCTCACTTCACATCGCCCCAAGACGGCGAAGGCATCAAGCCTCCAGAAGAGGTGTTAACACTAAGCGTCTGGAAGATCCAGCAGTAGCACATGTTTTCAGAGAGGAGTTTGAACATGGACGATAACCAACACGACAACGAACAACGCAAATCCTAATGCTGAATAGGTTGATGAAAATGACCCGGCAATGAAGGTACTCATTAATGATAAACGTGCTGCTTTAACTAACTGGCAGAACAACCCTCATTCTCGGACCAAAGGTGATACTTTCCGCAAGAAGAAAGCTGTGGTCCAGCGGGAACTTCGCAATTTAAAGAATGACTGGTTTAAAAATAAAGCATGTGAAACACAAAAATTTTCAGATCGGCACAAGATGTGCGAATTTTTCAATTCCACCAAAATATTTTATAGGCCAATCACTCGTGGCACATCCCCCCTGCTCTCACCCGAAGGTATCTCCATAATTATAGACGATGAAGGCCTCCTTCAGCGCTGGAAAGAGCACTGCCTTTCACTGCTCAACTGAAACACCGATGTGGAATATCAGGGCTGCCGTTTAATCCTCGGCTCTATGACGTCAGTTTCTTCTTTTTCTTTGGGTATAAATGGACATTAAAGAGCATGGATTTTAGATATAAGTATGGTAATGTCTTGGCAAAACGATATATTTGCGTAAATAATGCCACTTTCACTGGCACATTCCTTTAATATAAATATGCACATACAAAACCTTTCAACAAAAACCTTTCAACTAAAACCATACAACCATATAATATTATATCATAACGGAGTATTAAACACCAATTGAACAAAAAATAACAAACAGAAGTTAGTATCCTCTGATTTGGGGTAAAATTTATACATCCACCCTGGAATTTCACAGCCTCAGATAAGGCTATTAATTAATAAACAGAGGGAGTTTACAGAGCGTTTCTGGATTTTGTTTGCATTAAATTTAATTTAGAAAATAGTCTCTCTCCATCTGCATTGGATGTTGGAAGAGACAAAACCTGCAAAGCAAGTGTACAAGGGTCCTTAAATTGGGAAACGCTTACACCGTCCTTAAGTTCCCTTAGTTTTGTATAAACGTCCACTGTCACTGTTGTCCTTAATCTCCATTGATCATCTAAAACTTGTATACTGCCATGTATATGCGGGGCACCGCCTTCACAAAGTCGTATAAGGATGGCATCTCCTTCCTGGATATAGTATCAAATACCCTATTTGATGACAGAAATGAACACATCCATAAAAACGTACTGACAAGCTCAAATCTTTTACATAATTGCACACAAAGGTTTATCATGAAGGTGCGACATCTGAATTGTACATCCTTGACCATATTAGGGAGTTCTCTATATTCTTCACTTTGAAGTAGGCCGTGTATTATTGCTCCCAAGTATATTTGGTTTACTGGGAGGTAATTTTCTTCATTTCTGGGATCAACTGCATCAAGATTTCCGGTTTGAAAAACATCATGGAAAATAATATCCCGAAAGATTCCTGTAAAGCTGACTTATACTATCGTGTAACAAATGTATAGTTGGCAACTCTCTCTGAAACAGTAGATTTAACTTGTTTCATTTGGCCAATATAAAATTAAGAAAATTGTAGTACAATAAAAGTGAAGGGTCCCTAAGACTTTGCTATTTGTTGTACGGCCACCAATCTTTCCTCTTATTATTTTAAAGTAAACATTTTTAGGGCCTGCCACTGCTCTAATACTCTTTCTACTGCTTGGTGGAATGATAACCAGCGGGTCTGATTTACATGTAGAACTTTGTGTACTTTGACAGTTCAGAATGATTGAAATTCCTTAAATTCATGTTGTTGTTTAGCACCATGGGAATAATAGGTATACATAAGTCTTATCATGTCTTGACAATGCCGTGGTTGCGTCTTTGCAGCCTCCGAAGCGCTTAAGTGAATAGAATGACATATACATTTCAATATGGTTATAACAGGAATAGTGATACGTAGTCTGCTGCTTACAGAATTGTGTTCTCCCATAATGTTACAATCTCCATCAGCAGCAAAGCCAATCAGGTTCTCATGTGGAATTCGGTGTGTTTCTAATGTTTTCACAATTAAATTTTACAAAATTTTCCCTGTTGACCCTGTAGATGATTCGTCACCATACACATTGATCACCTATAGTAACCCAGATTTAATGCTGTTTGTGGTCGAATCCCAGAATCTTACAAGAACACATCATGCTTTCATCGTACTAATGTCTGTTGTTTCGTCAACAATAATGGATATTTTATTTTCTCTCCGCTTATCTAATAAATCCTGTGTGAAACACCGTCCTAATGTCCTCACTTCCTCACTGTCACGATCGTAATGACGACTAACCTGTTAAACTAATGATCCATATTACGCTTACACACCCACAAAACCTTCTGAGTCTCCCAGTGAGAATGTCCTCCGTTCTCCCTGTTTCTTTGAAGACATCATCGAGATGTCGTATGTTTGTTGACTGTGGTTGTAAATTCTTTGTGCTACCGAGAACCTGTATACCTTTTTTTTCCACCTATGATAAAGCAGTGACTGATAATCATTGTGAAATTGTGGTGTAATGACCACGGTCCTACACGTCAGTTAGCGCCAAAATCAAATGATTCATATTACGCTCAATAGCTCACAAAACATGTAACTCGGCTTTCGTTTGAGTCCTCCATCTGAGGAGTCCGTTTTCTCATCACTTCAAGACACCTCAGTCCTCCGTTATCCCATTTTCTCTGACTTACTGAAACCAACCTCTCTATAAAATGAATTTGAGTGTGAGAGAGAACACCCTTGTTTTGAGTCAACTTAGATATGTCTGTTTACAGTTGGAACATTCAAGATCCATTGTCAGTGGGGTAGAATGCTTCAACTGTCCTTATCGTTAGTAGAACGTGTCAAGTAAGTGAGTGTCGAGTTTGCCAGCTAGAGTGGCGTATTTTATGTCGTCCGTGGGGGTATCCATGAGTTTCTGATCGCGCCTGAAGTTATATCATTTTGTCGCCCCGACATCAGGGAATCTGATGTTTATAGTTTAATTAGTGTCAGTTGTCTATTTGAGAAAGTCATTAATCTCCTGAACTATTCTGTCAACTGGTATAATCTCCAAGATCTAGCGCCTCCCCGTGACTAGCTCCTTGTTCGCCTCAGGCCTGAGCTTGCAGAATTAATGTTATCGACGTGTATATTCCACCTTTTCCTGGCAAGCTCAACCTCTGATTAGATTATATGAATAGACATTGGAAATTACCCTGATCAAGAACACCGGAGTTCATAACTAAGTATACAGTGATCCAAAATGATAGAGAAGTTATGTTCTTGGTAAGATCGACCCTTCTGGTATGAATACGGAGGCCTAAGCTGCCCCGCCGGTGCACGTATATACCTCTACGCGAGGGAGAATCACGCATTCGTGACTTCCTCAACGTCTCTCCAGGTATGTTAACGTGTGTTCCCGCCGCCTATTAATTCAGTTTAACTTAGTCAATTTTGGTGAATATCAGTGCTCATGTGTTAACATAGTGAATTCTGTGCCAATTAAGTCGAGTAACGTAGAGATTTAGATATTGTCTGAACCGTTGCCAGGCTTATGTTTTGTATAGTTGAAGTTAGACCTTTACGCATTCGTGACTTCCTCAACGTCTCTCCAGAGTGTTGAGCTGAATACTCATCGGCTAACGTGGGGCGGTAACCGGGTTGGACGATGCCGTTAATTCGACAGGACTGAACTGGGAAGTCCGTTTCCTGCAAATCAGGCGCCAACTCCCTGGGCGTGTGTCGGTCTACAACCGACCCCTAACAGCGATCTTCATTTGTTGTAGAGACCAGCGTTTCCCTGGGGCACTCCTCACAGTTACATAGGCCTAAGTATTATTGTATCTTGTTTGGGGATAACTAGCAGAAATATAGTATCCCAGGATAAGTATTGAACCACTGAATGAGAGTTAAAAGTGCCATGTTGTTCCTTGTGAATTAACAGGAGGTATTGTATGTTGAGATAATTGTGGAGTTGTTCATTGTGCTATGTATTCATTGGTAGTGACCATGAAATGATAATCTGAGAGTATAATGATATAACCAAGAAGTGAAGAGTTAATTTGCTACTTGGTAAGGTAAGACCTGAGGGTCCAGTGATATCTGGTGTATACCCAGTACTGAATATCATTTGGCAGAGTGATAATACCACAATTGTCGATTGAAGTAATAAGTATTTGGAGGTATTTAATGAGGTAATAAGTTCTTGAAGTGTTTGATGACTTAATAAATAAATTGCAGTTCTGTTTTGTCTGAGTGAATCTAAGAGGCATCTTATCCAATCACTGTGTTAATAAATATTGAATTAGTAATCTACGTCTACGAGTATCACCACTCTATCCTTTCCCACATTGGTTCTCAGAAAATAACTAACTCACGTGCCTAGAAGCTCGCTACCTAACAGTTAACTAAGAGATGTTATATTCTAGAAAATCCTGGGTGGTGGCAGGTCTACCGGTGCAAGTATAGTAAGTGTGGTAATAAGGAAGACATGGTTTCCCAGGTTAATCCATGGTTTAGAATATAACTAGAACAAAATATATGAAAGGGAAAACAAGGCCCGTTACAAATGGTGACCAGCTAGTGGGATTATTTTCATTTGAGAACCAATTTGAAGGAATGAGGTGTGGTACTTTGGTGTATTTGTTTTCTCAAAATACAGTATACAGTAATGTACAATTTTGTCATCAGTAAAGAGTACAAATAATTGTGTGATTTAAAGTATAAACTTTTGTGTCAAGTACTGTACAATACTACTGTATTTGGAACTGCAAAGATATTTTTTTAAAGAGTTAAGGGAAGAACTAACAATCGATTCACTTTCACAATTGTTTTTTGTGCAAGAGTTATAACTTTTTGGGTGTCACAAAGTTAGGTAAAGCACCAACTTTTTAGTAAGCTACCTAACTGATCTTTGTGAGTTTTTATTGTGTGAAATTTCAGAAGAGTGGTAATTGCACATTAGTGTAATTTTTTTTATGTTGGTGACCAGTGAATTAATCTACGGTATTGATATTTACAGACATTGAGTGGGCAGTTTACATCTTCCATGTTAAAAATGTGATGAACAGTGTTCATCTCTTGAGTGCCAACGGAAGTATCATATTTACAAAGGTTATGTAATCCAATGTTTTATTTGTAGCTGTGGCATTTATTAGAAATATTGGTGTGATTTCAATAGAAAGTGTTCAGACTCTCACTTGAAGTATTTTTCTAACTTGAATTTATATTATATCACCTGAATTGAGTGTTATATGATTTCTCTTTGTGTGTATTTAATTATTTTTGGTTCTTTTTCTAGTGACTTTAATTGTGATTTAACTAGAAAGGGTTTTAGTTCCCATTTGATGTCAGTTTATGACAAGTGAATTTATTGATATAACAAAAGTTTACTGTTAGAGATTTTTCCATATGGCATTTTTAATTTGTTTCTTTAACTGATAATTTCATTAAAGACTGCAATACCATTTCTTACAGTGTAGACTTATATGCATTGTTAATAAATGTGCTATATGTATTTGAGAACTAATGCCCGTGTATTTTCAGCAAATGTGTTGATTGGGTTGAGAATCCTGTGGTGACATGGACGCCTCTAAGAATGCAATCTCTGAAACCAGGTACTAGTTGAAATTACATGTAAGGTCCACCAAGTGTTGAGTACAGCACATAGTCCAGATAATTGAAAAGAGACAGTGAATACTTGTCGAGTACCGAAAATCGGCTTTTCTGTTAGTCATTCGTGAAATGTAGAGTTTTATTTTCATGGGACATTCTCGTCAAGTATCATCACTTAATGTTTTAGCATTACTCTGAGTACCTTGTGAAGTGAAACTGTGTGTTGTTTTCTTTAGAGATCGTTAATTTTTTTGTGTGACAGTCTCCGATACTATTACCAAAAATTTTCACGATTATAATTTAAGAAGTATCCTATGCAAGTTTGTGTTAATGTTTACCCCCCGTGTCTTGAAGGGTGTTAATTGAGTTTATCTTTGGTGGGGTAGTTTTGTAGAAGTTTTGTTGGGACATCAACGCACGATGATCACAGTAGTTGTTAATAAGTTGCAACTCGTATGCAAAGAAGACTGAGAAAGCTAGCGGTTGTCATGGCTACTAGAATTTGGGTGTATGAGAAGGGAGAAGGTCAGATCTTACATCTCAGGTTTACCCATTGTTATTTCAAACAACATCCAGAAATATGCGTGAGCGTCAATTCGGATTCATGTATATATGTTCCTTTTAGTAACGTAACCTCGAAAGCAGTTTGTTTGCTCACCGGTAGTATGAGCTAATCCCAGAGTGAGAAATTTCTTATTTAGATACTGCAGGGACCAATCTAGGGAACATTCCACAAGTATATGATGAATTATGTAAAGTCAGTCAAGCAAATGAAATCTCCTTATGTGCACCCCATTACTTGGCGATCCAGCTTGAACAGAAGAATAGGCCCAGTACCTTGAAAGTCATTCCAGTAGATGATAATAATGCTCCCCCCCACTCCTTGTGTGATCTGTAATGGCATACCAACATCTTCCATCAATAACGTAAGGCTTATTCAGGGGATTTCGAACAGCATGATACCATATTGTGATGTAGTAAATATGGGAAACACTAGACCCAAGAAGTTGAAAGAACTGATTAGAAATCAACCTTGGCCGTATTTGACTAGAGATATGCGCAAGATGTTGGAGGGTATAATGTTGGATCACACTGCTTTGTTTGTGTTAGGACCTCGGGAAATAGGTACCATTGCGGGGCATCCCGCAAATATCCAACTAGCCAACGATAACCCCATTGGAGGGCCACAGTACCGACACCCTGAAAAGGCTAAGGATGTCATTAAAGGCATGATCACCGACATTCACGACAGACATATCATCGAACCATCAACCGCTGTTTGGTTGTCTCCCATTGTTTTAGTCACTAAACCCAATGGTTCCAAACGCATGTGTTTAGATTTCCGAGCGGTAAACCAACATTTGAAAGTAGATATACAACCCCTTCCCAGGTTAGATGAATTAGTAGGAAAAGCTGCCAGAAATAAGTATTATGCTACTTTCGACTGGAAAGACGCAAATTATTAAAGCAATACTTAACGACAAAAGTCGAGACCTAACCCCATTTAGTGATGGAATATAACTTATGAAAGTTTATACGCTTATCTTTTGGGTTTTTTCAGCCAGTCCCGTTATTCTTTTTATTTTACCAGGGAAGTAAACCTAGTGGTAGCCCCTTTTTGCAGCGAAGAACTGGATGAGAAACTACCTCGATGACGTGATAGTGTGGGCTAATGATTTCACAACGTTGGTGGACAGGCTGGCCAGAGTGTTTGATAGATTCGTAGAAATGGGAATCAAGTTAAATTTATTGAAGTGTCAGTCTGGTCAACAACAAGTGAAATTTTTAGGGCATGTAATGTCAGAGAGAGGCATTGAACCAGATCCAGAGAATGTCCGAGCTGTATCAGAGTGTAAACCCCCAATTAATGTGAAGCAAGTTCGCCGGTTTTTAGGAATGTGTAGATTCTACTGTAAACATGTCCCCAACTTTGCCAAGATAGCTTATCCTATCACCGAACTCACTAAAGCAAATGTCACTTTCGTGTGGACTGATAAATATCAGAGGTCCTTTGATACGTTGAAACACGCCCTCACGTCATTTACAGTTCTCGTTAAAGCAGATGCCGATAAACCCTTTGAATTGCACAGCGATGCCAGTGACGTCTGTGTAGGAGCTTCCCTCGATCAGGTGCAGACAGACGGCTCGTTACGTCCGGTCGGTTATTTTTCCAGAAAATTAAAACCCGCTGAGACTCGTTATTCTACCACTGATAAGGAAGCCCTTGGAATTGTATTAGCATGCCGGTTTTTCCATCATTTTTTTTGTGGGGCACACAATTTACTATCAAAACTGACCATCAACCTCTGACCTAAGTCTTCAGGAAGAAGACTAAGAATCAGAGAATGAACAGGTGGATGATGAACATCAACTGGTGGTTTTGCCATGCAAGTTTGGCCAGTGTGAGACTTTTTGTGAAGGGATTGTCAGTGTGTAGCCTGGGCCAGAGGAATGAGTAGATGTGTCTTACTGCAGTGAGAACATCGTTTGGTGTGAGTGATCAAGTTTACCTAGAGGTCCTATGCGCATAGGCCTAAGTTGGTGTAGGAGGTAGTGGTGCTGGACTTTAGTCACGGCTAGGCGTGTACAGGAGTACCTTACATGGACCTAGTGCAGTTTAAGACGGTTGCATTGCAAAGTCACGACTAGGCGTGTACAGGAGTACATGGACCTTGTGCAGTTTAAGACATTTGCATTGCCAAGTCACGGCGAGGCGTGTACAGGAGTACAGTGCATGGACCTAGTGCAGTTTAAGACGCCTGCATTGCAAAGTCACGGCTAGGCGTGTACAGGAGTACATGGACCTAGTGCAGTTTAAGACGCTTGCATTGCAGAGTCACGGCTAGGCGTGTACAGTCGTGTACAGGAGTACAGTGCATGGACCTAGTGCAGTTTAAGACTCATGCATTTCAAAGTACAGACGGGAACCGAGGTTTTGGGGGTTTCATGTGGACCGGGTCGCTGGCATTATAGTCTATTTGAGTCCATGCTCTGACCACTTAGATCTTGCCTCGTCTCGTGAGTGAACAATGATTCTTCCGTGGTAAGGTCAACCCTAATACTTCGGTGACTGGATGGGGTCCGCCTAGCTACTCCTAGCTTGAGATCTCAATTGCTGAATTTGGTGCTTGGACCCAGTGTAATACGTATCTGATCAATCGCCTAGATGGAAACTACCTGTCATCCTGGTGGATGGTGTAGTTACAAATGTACAAAAACTGTAATTAAGGCCGGCCTGTTTTTATTATTATGTCTGTACTATTGATGTATGATTATGTTCTTCTGTGGGTCATGACCAGTATTGCTTTGTTAGTTTTATCTGCCCATGTCTGGGAGTTTTTGTGATTATTCATTTGAGTTGCAAAATTTTATGTATGAGAAATTTTGTAACATGTGTGTTACCTGTATTGTTGACCATTACCCCAGAACTGCAAGATATTGTGTTTGAAATTGTGTATTTACTGTGAATGTTTTGTCGACTATACCGCATAATATTGAATCTTTGGGAGGGGAAAGCTTTGTAAAGACCACGGTCTTACACGTCAGTTAGCGCCAAAATCAAATGATTCATATTACGCTCAATAGCCCACAAAACATGTAACTCGGCTTTCGTTCGAGTCCTCCATCTGAGGAGTCCGTTTTCTCATCACTTCAAGACACCTCAGTCCTCCGTTATCCCATTTTCTCTGACTTACTGAAACCAACCTCTCTATAAAATGAATTTGAGTGTGAGAGAGAACACCCTTGTTTTGAGTCAACTTAGATATGTCTGTTTACAGTTGGAACATTCAAGATCCATTGTGAGTGGGGTAGAATGCTTCAACTGTCTTTATCGTTAGTAGAACGTGTCAAGTAAGTGAGTGTCGAGTTTGCCAGCTGGAGTGGCGTATTTTATGTCGTCCGTGGGGGTATCCATGAGTTTCTGATCACGCCTGAAGTTATATCATTTTGTCGCCCCGACATCAGAGAATCTGATGTTTATAGTTTAATTAGTGTCAATTGTCTATTTGAGAAAGTCATTAATCTCCTGAACTATTCTGTCAACTGGTATAATCTCCAAGATCTAGCGCCTCCCCGTGACTAGCTCCTTGTTCGCCTCAGGCCTGAGCTTGCAGAATTAATGTTATCGACGTGTATATTCCACCTTTTCCTGGCAAGCTCAACCTCTGATTAGATTATATGAATAGACATAGGAAATTACCCTGATCAAGAACACCGGAGTTCATAACTAAGTATACAGTGATCCAAAATGATAGAGAAGTTATGTTGTTGGTAAGATCGACCCTTCTGGTATGAATACGGAGGCCCAAGCTGCCTCGCTGGTGCACGTATATACCTCTACAGGAGGGAGAATCACGCATTCGTGACTTCCTCAACGTCTCTCCAGGTATGTTAACGTGTGTTCCCGCCGCCTATTAATTCAGTTTAACTTAGTCAATTTTGGTGAATATCAGTGCTCATGTGTTAACATAGTGAATTCTGTGCCAATTAAGTCGAGTAACGTAGAGATTTAGATATTGTCTGAACCGTTGCCAGGCTTATGTTTTGTATAGTTGAAGTTAGACCTTTACGCATTCGTGACTTCCTCAACGTCTCTCCAGAGTGTTGAGCTGAATACTCATCGGCTAACGTGGGGCGGTAACCGGGTTGGACGATGCCGTTAATTCGACAGGACTGAACTGGGAAGTCCGTTTCCTGCAAATCAGGCGCCAACTCCCTGGGCGTGTGTCGGTCTACAACCGACCCCTAACAGCGATCTTCATTTGTTGTAGAGACCAGCGTTTCCCTGGGGCACTCCTCACAGTTACATAGGCCTAAGTATTATTGTATCTTGTTTGGGGATAACTAGCAGAAATATAGTATCCCAGGATAAGTATTGAACCACTGAATGAGAGTTAAAAGTGCCATGTTGTTCCTTGTGAATTAACAGGAGGTATTGTATGTTGAGATAATTGTGGAGTTGTTCATTGTGCTATGTATTCATTGGTAGTGACCATGAAATGATAATCTGAGAGTATAATGATATAACCAAGAAGTGAAGAGTTAATTTGCTACTTGGTAAGGTAAGACCTGAGGGTCCAGTGATATCTGGTGTATACCCAGTACTGAATATCATTTGGCAGAGTGATAATACCACAATTGGCGATTGAAGTAATAAGTATTTGGAGGTATTTAATGAGGTAATAAGTTCTTGAAGTGTTTGATGACTTAATAAATAAATTGCAGTTCTGTTTTGTCTGAGTGAATCTAAGATGCATCTTATTCAATCACTGTGTTAATAAATATTGAATTAGTAATCTACGTCTACGAGTATCACCACTCTATCCTTTCCCACATTGGTTCTCAGAAAATAACTAACTCACGTGCCTAGAAGCTCGCTACCTAACAGTTAACTAAGAGATGTTATATTCTAGAAAATCCTGGGTGGTGGCAGGTCTACCGGTGCAAGTATAATAAGTGTGGTAATAAGGAAGACATGGTTTCCCAGGTTAATCCATGGTTTAGAATATAACTAGAACAAAATATATGAAAGAGAAAACACGGCCCGTTACAGTGGTAGGGAGGTTAATTGAGGAATGAGTTGATATTCCTGGAAAGGAAACTTTAAAATCAGTTCCGCAGGTTGTAGCAAGGCATTGCTTGTTGGGACCTGTTGCCATCCAACCTTTTGTTATCAATTTAATTCTTGCTTTAGATAGCTCAGTCAGAGCATTGTTTGTAAAGATAATAGTAGGGAATGAAACTGAGTTCGTAGTCTCAGTTTCAAACGTCAGAGTGTTACTGTAACATAATTCAGTGAAATGGTTGAGTAGGTGGAATCTCTGACTTTAGGGGGGGGGGGGTGGAAGGCAGCGGTTGCTTTTTGAAACCAGTCAGCGCCATGCTCCTCCACCCACAGGTCCCTATCGCAGCCTAGGACGTGTTTGTCGCGTGGATGACACATCCACTAGTCTGGGAAGATGTCTGAGGTCCAGTAGAGTCGGGTATCCCCGTGAACCCCGACCTTCAGAAACTCTACTACCACCTATGGGGCCCATAGCTGGCCAGTATTACCCCTGACGCCCTGCCCTGTGGTGAACCCGGATCATCAAGCCCACAAACCACTGCCAGCCCCATCATTGGTGGATGAGTACAGTACATAGCTCTGTAAGACTATTTGTGTGGTGGTGTTAGTCCACCTGAATTATCGGAGTGTTGGAAAGTGTCACTTGGTAATGCTACTCCCTTGGCGGCCGCTGGAGTATTGCCCCTGGGGTATTGAGTGTTGTACTGGCAGGTGCCACAGGTTTATTGGTGCTAAGGTGATGTGAGAGTTATGTGCGTTTTGGTGTGAGTACACCCAGTAGTGGTGCAAGTAAATTGAGCCTGAGGGCAGGGTACCAGGAGTTCTTATTTTGGGTGCATACAGTATCTTTCCTGTAACCATTTTTGTGTCTCAATATACAGTGTATTTGTATGTGGGTCTATGATTCACCTATAGTATTCACCGTTGTTCTTTCCCTAATGCTCGATACTATATTTACATGAACCCATGAGCCTTCCTCTCACGTCACGCTATCAGGTCAGAGTATCAACTTAAGTTGTAAGAGTGCCAAGCCCTCACAGGGTGACAGCTTGTGTTGCGCGTTCTTACAATTGGTGGCCTCAGTGGTCCAGCAGTAAGTAGTAGCAACCCGCGCTCCTACATCACAACCTCTGTGCATTTTGTTCTTTTCCTGTTGATGCCTTGAGCAATTACAGAATCGGGAAACATCCTCTTCACGAGGTCCACTAAGCGATCTGCAGCGGTAAATGGCAAGTTGTGCTCCGCTATAAACCAAGCAATTTCTTTTTTTGCTGCGGCTACTCCATTTGCTACATAGTTCAGACGGTGGACCGGGATCCTTTCTTGCTGGACCTCCTGTTGTTCCGAGGCCTCATAAAATGCATGCATCTTTGTTGTCTTGTGACGTTTGATTGCTGTCAACTCCGTACTCACTTCCCTCTTGCATATGTTGCAGAAGGCCCTAGATGGATTGTCCTCAACACAGTACAACCAGTGCTGGAAATCTTCATTTTTCAGCCATGCATCTCTGAAGCTCCGCTTCGAAACCATCATCACCTGCAATAGGAGACTTGATCAACTTTTGTGTAGTCTCCCCTGCAAACCCAAGAATAACTAAATCAGTTAATAATTACCATGACCGTTCTTAACTACTTGCATAGTCCTTTATAAGAGCACTGGAATATATATTTGTCCCTTCGGATTAATAAAAGGCACAAATGAACAAGATTTAAAGGTTTAGTCTATCTATCATTTCTGTTGATAAAAGAAAACGGTTTAGTATGGGTAGCTGCTACATAATGTAGTTACCAGTGATGAAAACTTTGATTAATTAAATGCCAATACAGTACATAATAAATATATCTTTACCGGCTTGTTGGTAGAGTTCTGTACGTCCGTCCAGCTGATGATACTTCGCTGATGATGACAGCTCTAACCAACTCCACGGACGAGAACAAACTGCAAGAGTGCCAGTTTTAATTTTGAAAATGGGGTTTCCACACCATTCAAAGGTCCAATTTTGATTTTGCAAGTTATTTATTATCCACAATCCATTTATATTAGACTTTATCTATTTATATATACTAAATAAGATGATAACAAAGTCGTCTATATTACTGGATATTTTTTTATTAAGTCCTAGGAGGGGTCGGGTCAGGTCAGGTGAGGTGAGGTGAGGTGGAAGTGGCCGAGCAGTGGCGTAGCTAGAGTGTGTGCCGCCCGGGGCGGCCCTTGAGTTTGCCGCCCCCCCCCCCCCCCCGTGCCCCCACAAAAAATACATATTGCACAGTGACTCACTCGTCTTGTCACGATGGAGACTTGTGCAGAACTGAAGTGAATTGCTTGTAACTGGTGGATTGGTCGGCTGTACATGAACTGGTATGACCCGAGACTGCATGGTTTTGCAGCTACTGGAGACGTTAATCCTTCCCTTTGTATCGGCGGCAAGTTAATCCTCGTCGTGTCTGACCTAACACCTGACCCACACCACATGAGCTCACTGGCGTACTTGTTTGAAGTTGTTTCCTTAATCCTCAACAGGTTACAGGTTGTGTGTGTGGCGGGGGGGGGGGGGGGGGGGAGGGGCGCATAGCAAGGGTGTAGCTCATGACGTGGCCGTGATGGTGTGGGTCAGGTGTTAGGTCAGACACGACAAGGATTAACTTGCCGCCGATACAAAGGGAAGGATTAACGTCTCCAGTAGTTGCAGATATGGGTGATGAGCAGACCCAAAAGTGCCGCCCCCCAAAAGTGCCGCCCGGGGCGGACCGCCCCCCCCCCCCCGCCCCCCCCCCCCCCCCTAGCTACGCTAGTGTGGCCGAGGCAGCAGACTCTCCCTTTGACCTTGTTTCCATTAACACCACGACCACCCACCTCACCTAGCCTACTCTTTTACCCCGCCCCCATCGAATCCCCTCTCACCCCCCCCCCCCCCCCCCACATTTCCTTCAGGGGCTTGGTCTTCCTATTAGATGTCAGTTGCTCTTTGTACCTAAAATTAATTTCAAAGGCGCTGTGATTCTAAATTGCTTTACATAATTCTTTCTTAGATGTAAAGCTTGTGTCTAGACATATGTGAGACAGAGTGCATTTTAAGGTCTGGTTAAATAACTAAGTACCACTGCCCCCTTCCCTCCCCCCCCCCCCCAGCACCCACCAGATGTAACGTGGTGTGAAACAGACAGCCACTCATCAATTAGAATCGAATAGTGACGTCACCACAGCCACACCCCAATTACAAGGGCAGTTAACGAGGAGTCTGTCAGCAGGTAGTAGGCAGCTATCAAACAGGGATTGATTTTTTATTTTGCCTCTTACAGCGGCTAGTTTATTGTGCACCCTATACTTATCTTGTGAGCAGTCGCGCAAAAGGATTACAGAGTAGAGTATACAAAGGGTCATAATAATTAACCCGCCGTTGTCAGGATATTATGGCACTGAATGTTACACAGTATTTCAATTACATCATTTGTTTAGTTCTATACATAAAGGGCAACTGTCCCTAAAATGTTTTATAATAAGAACATAAGAAAGGAGTCGGCAATAGGCCGGTTGGCCTGTGCATGGCAGGTCCTGTCGAGAGTTACTACCACTCTCTATCATCCATGAATCTATCTAGCCTCCTTTTAAAACTTTCTAGCGTTCCAGCACTTACTACAAAGTTGCTAAGCTTGTTCTACTCGTCCCTCACCCTATTTGTGATCCATTTCCTTCCTATCTCCCTCCTAAACCTAAACTCGTCCAACATAAATCCGTTGCTGCGCGTCCTATCCTGCTCGGATATTATAAGAACTTTATCTATACCTCTTTTATTGAATCCTTTCACCCACTTAAATACTTCTATCACATCTGCCACACTTGCTATATTGAAGGTTTCTAAGTCCCGGAATCATTTTCGTAATTTTTCGCTGCACCGACTCCAGTGAATTGATATCCATTCTATAATAAGGGAAACAGGACTGAACAGCGTATATGAACTCAAGTACTTTATTAGCCTGGTTTCGAGCAAATACACATTGCTTACTTGGCTTAAGATTCCGACTTATCATTACTCCTGAATCTTTCTCGCAGTCGGATTTCTCAATAACGTCGTTGTTCATCTGGTATTTGGTTTCCCTGTCTACATCTCCTCCACTGAATACTTTACATTTGCCCACATTGAATTTCATCTGCCATTTTTCAGACCATTCGAAAACTTTGTTTAGATCTTCCTGTAGTTTTGCGGAGTCCTCGTCAGATTTAATTACACGCTCTATTTTAGTGTCATCAGGAAATTTACTTATTCTGCTGTCTACGCCGATATCTATATCGTTAATGTAAATAATAAATAATAATGGTCCGAGTACTGATCCTTGGGGTACTTCACTTGTGACGTTACTCCATTCGGATTTGGTGCCGTTAATGCTCACTCGCTGTTTTCTGTCCTTTCACCACGCACTAATAAATTTTACAATATCTCCTCCATAGTCGTACCCCTCGTCCACTGATTCGAAAACAGGTGAAAAGAATTCCAGTAGATTAGTTAAACATGAACGTCCGTTTGGGAAGCCATGATGGAAATCATTGATCAACTTGTGCTTCTCGAGGTGATTTCGAATCGAGTTTGAAATTATTGCTTCCAGTAATTTGCCTGCAATTGATGTTAAGCTGATTCGACGGTAGTTAGAGGATAGTGATCTATCTCCTTTCTTGAAAATCGGTATTACTTTCGCTATCCTCCAGGATTCTGGTACTACAGCCGTTTTTTAGGACATGCTAAACAATTTTGCTAAGGGCATAATAAGCTCTCCCTTACAATCTTATACTACTCTGGCAAATATCATCGGGACCTGGAGACTTATTAGGCTTTAACTTGCGTATTTGCTTACTAACGTCTTTACCAGACACTTCTATCTCGCTTAATCTATTCTTCACTATCTCTGTATATAGTCTGTGGTGAAAATTGTTGAAAAATATTTATTCAGATCATTGCTCATTTCTCCGTTGTTATCAGTTAGCTCGCCGGTAACTGACGGTATTGGTCCAATATTTTCACGTGTTTTATTTTTATGCATTTGAAATAATCCCTTGGGGTTTGACTTTGCTTCCCTTGCTACCTTCAGTTCAGTATTCCTCTTTGCTTTGTTTTTTTTATCTCTGCCTGTAACCTTACTGGCCAAGAGCTTATAATAAAATAGCTTATAATAGCAGCTGTAAGGGCTGTAACGAGAGGGATGGTTGTCCGCCGTTCGTTTGCTTGTTCGCTGCCCCACTGGGGGGGGGGGGGGGTAGTCGGAGTTGAGAAGGTTGCTCCTCCTCCTCCCCTCCTCCTCGCATAGCAGATACTATCCAGCCAGCACCACAGCTGCACTTCCTCCTGCGATTCGATTCCAACTCTGGTTGTGTACTCAACCGAGGATCCTGGGGCTTGGGGGCTATTTCCCCAGTCCTTCACTATTCCGCTGACAACTCTGGACATCTACTCCAGTTACGACTGTGGATGCCACGCCATCCCCACTTCCTCCACGTCCTATCCACAGTCCGTGCCCTGGCGTCTCTCCTATGTACCAAGACATCTCCCACCAACACCCTCGCCAAGTGAGGAAGCTGCCCTGGACCTTCCTCCTGTGAGCTGATCACTGCGTTACCAGAACAGTGCATCGTGCTGGTTAGAAGAAAGATTCATCTACAGCCATAGGAAATATCTGTACTTAGCTGTATTGATTGTTTTGTTTCAAGTAGGCTCTCGTCAATAACGACTTCCACAATAACGTTTTCGACAATAACGGTAAGTTACAATAGATACCCATTTTCGATAATGGCGTCTGGATTCTCTTGAATAACGGAAATTTCGAAGGAAGCGTCTGAGCCCATCAATGATAGCGTTTGTTTGCCGCCGTGTTGATGACGTAGTTGTCCGCTACGCCTTGCTCTCACACACCCTCAGTGGAATACAGCCCTGCGCCCATGTGTGAGATTTTCGCCTCTATAATCAGTGGTTGTTAGGGTCTGTGATCAATAATAGCTTCCCCATTTTTGCCTGTAGGGGCTATGGGAGGTGGTGGAAGGAGTGATTTGCCACCTGAATGACTGGGAACTTTTAAAGTGAGGAAATTTAACTGTCCTGAGTCTACAGTGCGAAATATTAAGAGGAACTTAGAGGAGACCAAGAAGTGTATTGCGCTGGCTAAAAATATGTCGGTAGTGATGGAAATGCGAGGCGAGCTATGAATGATAAAGGCGATAGAAACAGGTTGTTAGTGATAACAGAGCATTTTCTTGTGAAATGGTTATCTTGTAGAATGAAAGACAGTGCAAGTGGTAGCGGCCCTCAGATACGGAACAATCATCACACCAAGCACCTCAAAAACTCCCCCAAGCTATGTGTTATATTACTCAGCCTCTTTATTTTGATGATTGAATAGCAATCCTTTTTACTTCAGCTAACAAAAAGTGTTAGGCAGGGCTTCAAGGGGAAAAAAATGGGTGAAATTCTTGTGGCGGCGGCACCAATAAACCCTTTTTACAGGTATTTTAATGCCACACAAATAACGTTTTCGCTAATAACGGTGTTTTTGAGGCACCTATTAAACGTTATTGGTGAGAGCCTACTGTAACTGTTTAACTCCAGTGCTGTTTATTTAATATTTGTGTGAGTGTTGTGAGAGTTAACTTATTGTGATTATTTTCGTAGTAAAGAGCTGTCAATCTCTAACGGTTGTTTGTTACCCTTGGAAACCCATGGTTCTTGACTTTCGTTTTTATAAGATCCTAATTAGGCCAGCAAGGGATTTACAGTATATCCCAAAGGCCAGGCCTTTATAGCAGTGGACAGGTCATTAGGGAAGGTCTTTACTGAAATCCATCTGAAAATGTCAACTGCACAAAGTTCTATTAACTAAATAAGAACAGAAAGACGGGCCGGGGAGGCCAGGGTGATTAGATTTTGCCGCTTACAGCGGCTACTTTATTGTGCACCCCACACTCATCCTGTGAGCGATAGCGCAAAAGGATTACAGAGTAGAGTTTACAACGGGTCATAATAATTAACCCTCGTTGTCAGGATATTATGGCACTGAATGTTACACGGATTTCAATTACATTATTTGTTTAATTCTATACATAAAGGGTAACCCATTCACAAATAATAATGATAAACGGTTTATTAAAAAAGTTTGCAGCCCAAAGGCTGAAAATATACATTGGACACAAATGACTTATTATATACATTGGTGGTTTAACAAAAGCCTTCATTAGAGAAAGGTGAAGGAACATACAGTGAACATACAGATTAATGTTTACACACGTAGATCATGTAAGCTGTGGTGTTGAACAGCAGACACTTAGTGTAGTAACTCCCTCACAGATGGCGTTATGAGGGGCATCACGTGGAGTACTAGTTCCCTCTCAGGTGGTGTTATGAGGGGCTTGACGTGGTGTAGTAATTCCCTCACACATGGTGTTACGAGGGGCCTGATGATGTAGTAGTTACCTCACAGATGGTGTATGAGGGGCCTGATGATGTAGTAATTCCCTCACAGATGGTGTTATGAGTGGCCTGATGTGGTGTAGTAATTCCCTCACAGATGGTGTTATGAGGGGCATCACATGGCGTAGTAATTTCCTCATAGATGGTGTTATGAGGAACTTCACATGACGCTGTAGCAACTCATTCACTAGGTGGTGTCGTAGCATCTTGGGGACACCACTGGTCTGAAGTTTGGTCCCAGGCCTCTCTGTCGTTGAGTCTCAGGGGAATTATCACTGGATACCTGGGACCTCTCTGTGTGAAGGTTAGCTTGGGTAAGACTCAACTGCCGAGTTGTTTTTCACTGACTTAAGCACTGTTCACCACTATTCAACACTGGTTCCATTCCTTTCCCAGATGAAATAGTAACTTCTGGCGAGAACTTGCGTGAGTACAGGCATGTGAGGCAGTATGACTGGCCGCACACTTTGTTATTCACATTTGCGTGAGAAGTATTCAAGCACATTGTGTATTTGGTTCAATACATGAGAACTGATATAGTTAATAAGTGCAAGAAAGTAGATACAATCTTAATATGTCGGCTATCTTGCCTTTAGAGATGAAGTGTTCTGCTATTTCACACACAGTGTGCTTGGACCTGGCTCTAAAAAGTTCTGTCTTCACACAGTCGAGGACGTAGTGTTCAAGTGTGTAATAGCCCCTGTCTCATCAACAGAAAGATTATATAAATGGGTTAATTACATTTGAATTATATACCATATCATCCCCCTGTAACTTTCCATTGGCTATGAGTTGTCATGTTCTTATGACGTTATTGGTAGCTTCCTTGAGGTGCGGCCAGTAAATGCTGGATCAGAATAGAGAAGCCGGCACCCTGGAGGCATTGCTACTCAACCCCGCACACAAGTTGGACGTGATTAACAGGTCTATTTACCTTCATGGAACAGGTGCAGTACACTGGGTGCTTATTGCCGCTCAGTTCACAATGATACTTTAAAGAATGGAATATATTAAGGATAAAAGTGAAATATGCAAGGATCAACCTTGGTCAGCTAGTTTTACTGAGCCACCACCTCACAATTTTGTTGTTATTCCGACAAAGAGATTATGGTAATATTTATTTATATTCCACCCATCCTTTGCTTAATAAATATTTTTTATAATATGCAATATTATATAATTATATACTTATGTTAAAAAGAGTGGAGTGAAAAAGTTATCTGTATTGTAAAGTAGTATTCAGAAGTTCCAATTCTTCCAAGTTCCAGTGTTTAAACACCCCACCACAATAAGCTAGGTTCATATATTTTGAAGTGTGCTCAGTTACCGTTAATATTGTGTGCTGAACATCATGAGCATTTCAACGATGGTAGCAATTGTAACTATATAATTATATTGTGTTATAAGACAACACATTCCACGACGTGTCATACAGATCATTGTATACCACAGAATACATAATTTGTGGCTGTTAAGTTACTTTGTTATGAATTTTCATGCGATATAGTTTAAGACATCATTAAGGATATGGAATTAAGATAACACTGTATGTGAGTTAATATATATTAATTGTATTTACAACCAATACTAAAATCAAAACAATACACCAATACACACATCTTAGTATTTGGTCCAGCCACCCATTGCATTCAGTAGGAACTTCATGAAGACTGGTAATTCGTGCTGAATTAGGTCAACCAGGAAGTCTCATTGGTGAGGACTAAATCTAAAATGTAGTTATAACTGCCCACGCTTTTGTTATAATTTTTTCATAGTTATGCCGATCATAATTGGAGGCTTTGGTAACTGACTTGTTCCACTTATACTAGGAGCTCCAGATATAGCATTCCCTCGTATGAACAATATAAGATTTTGACTTCTTCTCTTTTCTTTAACATTATTATTAACAAGAGGGATAGTAGAAAGCGGAGTAGGAACCGGATGAACTGTCTACCCTCTGCTTTCTGCGGCAATTGCTGATGCAAGTGCTTCCGTTGACATGGGGATCTTTTCACTCCATCTGGCTGGGGTCTCATCTATTTTAGGTGCAGTAAATTTTATAACAACTACCATTAATATACGAAGAAAAGGCATAACAATAGACCGAATACCCTTATTTGTGTGATCAATATTTATTACAGCAGTACTTTTACTTCTCTCTCTTCCTGTTCTAGCAGGAGCTATTACTATACTCTTAACAGATCGAAACTTAAATACTTCATTCTTTTACCCAGCAGGGGGAGGAGACCCAGTACTTTACCAACATTTATTCTGATTCTTTGGGCACCCTGAAGTCTATATTCTTATTCTTCCAGCTTTTGGTATAATCTCTCATATTGTAACACAAGAATCCGGAAAAAAAAGAAGCCTTTGGGACTCTAGGAATAATTTATGCTATGATAGCAATTGGAATTCTTGGTTTTGTTGTTTGAGCACACCACATATTTACTGTAGGTATGGATGTTGATACACGAGCCTACTTTACTTCCGCCACAATAATTATTGCGGTTCCTACAGGAATTAAATTTTTTAGATGATTAGGCACCCTTCAAGGTACCCAAATCAATTACAGCCCATCCCTGCTTTGAGCACTGGCTTATATATATATTTTTGCTGATGGTGGTCTTACAGGAGATGTTCTTGCTAATTCATCTATTGATATTATTCTTCACGATACATATTACGTTGTTGCTCACTTTCATTATGTGCTGTCCATAGGCGCAGTTTTTGGTATCTTTGCAGGAATCGCTCACTGATTCCCTCAAGGCAATTAGGAATGGAGTCGACCAGCTTCAGGCACACCCCTGGTAGTCGACGTATAGTCTCCCACACGTCGTAAACTTTGGCCTCTATTGCTGCACAGGTTCGCTGCTCCACAATATCCCAATCACGTTTCATCATGTCCCAAATATGTTCAATCGGATTAATATCACATCCTAGTGTTGGCCAGTCGATGACCTCAATTTCAGGGTGATCCTGGAGGTAGTCCTTCACTATGTTGCTGGTATGAATGGGACTGTTGTCATGAACCAGCCTGATAGTGTGGGGGGCTGGAACTGCCGTAGCCCGGACTGTAGGAATTAGCACTTGCTCCAGGATGTCTACATACTGCTCACCAGTGAAACGGCCATTGATCTTGACCATTTCACCTGGCCCATGTGCCCACATCCACCCCCAGTATGACACTGACACCCTACCACTCACTGCGGATGTTGAATGTGTTTCTCTGGGGGGCCGCCAGCACTGCCTTGCTTAGGCTCCCACTGACCTGAACACCGTTTCATCGGTAAATATAATGGTTCTCCGGTATTCTTCTCTATGTGGAAGGTGTTCCAATGCAAAGCCGAGTCGACACTCCTTGTGAGTAGGTGTTAGCCACCCTTTGTGAGCTGGAATATGGCAGTCGATCCCGGCTTTGCGTCTCGTCGTCATGTGATGGCAGTTGAGGCCCAGATTTCTTGTATGCTGCACTTGTGTTCGCATTGGATATGCCGTTGCAGCTGCCACGATGATGGCGTCCATCCTTGCCGACGTTACTCGTGGCCTCCCGCTTCGAGGTTTTGTCTCCACTGAGCCTGAGCCCTCTTCCTCCCACCGGCGGATCCACCTCCTAATAGTCTTGGTGCTCCTTCCCATTTCGAGAGCAATGTTCGGCACAGTTGCCCCTGCTCTCCACATCCCGATAATTTGGCCTCGCTCAACAATCACTGCCGACGAATTTGCTCGTCCTGCAGACATATCTGAAATGACAGAGTAATATTATGTTGTGGTAACTGATGCAGGCTTTTATATACTAGAGTAAATTAATGGTATTAGTAACACCTAGGTTAAGTATTATTACTCTGACATAACGTTTTGGTAAATCTTTTAGGATCAACTGCCCAAGAAACCCTTCCAATTTCATGTATTCATAGTGAACTGCAAGTGGATCCTCCCCCCCCCCCCCCAATCCTCCACCACCCTGCGGCTGTAGAGTGAGCATTCGCCGATAATCATCATCATCATCAAGATTTAGTTAGATTTAGTTTAACCAGACCACTGACACCCATTTGAGTCTCTCCTAGGGCTGGCCAGAGGGATTAGTTAACATATATTTGTGTTTCTATAATTTAATGTTATATTGTTTGGAGGAGATTACAGTATTTCAAAAAGGTCAAAACTGAACTTAGGGAAAATTTTGGGGTCTTTGCTAAAATATCATACATTGTAGGGTTAGTGAAGCACATTGTTCGATACCGATTATAAATATGTCATTCAATAAGAATATGTTGGACTGTTATTTGTATTCGGCAGTTGGAGCATATAGGTGGGGCTCCATTAGGGGAAGACATGAGTTGGCCATGCGTCAATCGCGTATGCCCATTTCTTAGACGATTCGCAATAGTTTTGTGATGTTGAGAGGATTGTTTTGATGATGACCAAGGATAAACTGATGATTTGATCATTTCTAGCTTATGACTTGTTGGTTCATTGTCCCAGGACTTTTGCCAATCGTCAAATATTAATTGTTGAAAGGTAGTTAGCCTCGCCGATAATCAAAATATATGGTTTTCAACTGCTTTACATATTTCTTGGAAAATTTTCAGCTATGACATACTTATCTCCTATAAATAATTCATTTAAAATTTTTTTTTTTACAAAGAATATTCACTAGTTCCAGAATGTGTCTAAACTTACGCCAGTGATGGTCAAGTCTGGTCTTAAATAAGTTCATCAGTTCATACTCGGTGCTATCACAACACTACCGGTAACTCTAGATACAAGGAGGAGGAGCCATGTCGTCGGTTCTGTGAGTGTTCATTATAGTAGTCCAATTCGTCGCCATGGGTAGAAAGGGGAAGGGGGGTTGGGGAATGCAGGGGAAGGTAATGTGATGGGATGGAATGTTCGAGGTGGGAGAGGGAGGAGTGGAGGGATGGTGGAGGGGTAGTGTGTTTAGGTGTGGTAACCCACGATGCTACAAATTATGAGGTTTAATAGTTGGGTGGGTAGAGGCGGGGGAGGCTAGGCGCGGAGTTGGAACACGTGAACGTATGATGTTGTTTAATGCAAGTTAGGGAACATTACAGTATCTTCAAACGGGTTGTCACGCTATTAATAGGCCTTATGTAATCCACCAATAAGGATTACAACAGCTGCAATGGCTGCAATTGGTAAGAAAAATAAAATATAACATGGCAAAATCTTTGCCCTGCCTAATTTTTACAACCCACCTCACGCTTAAAGTAAACCGAAAAATGCATATGTGTATAGAGGATTTTCAACTCAATATCACACATTCTTTCACCTCTACAAATATCTGCTGTCACTCATGGGACACCCTGCAATAGTATAAGGACGACATGGGCTATGCTGACAAATTAATGTGCCTTATCTGTTGGTGACGACGATGGTAGGAATGAGACATCGGAATGTTTCAGTGTTCGACATCATCACCTTCCCCTGGTGTGGGTGGTGCCAACCTTGGTTACAACTTCGTGTATTCTCCGTGACTACCATTACTGGTAGTCACGGAGAATTAATTACTGGTGTGCCCACCAGTCTCACCATCGTAGCCATGAATGGCAGAGATATGGTCGTTGTAGTGCTTTTATTTACCCGTTACACATGTCTCACCATGCTTAATAATATTAACTATCTTCATGACATTCTTATTGTTATCAGTGATTGCGGAATTCACGATGTTATGCTCCACCTACACACAGCCTGTTACTAGACTAACCCCCACCTCCTCTATCCCCCACCCCCCCATACACCCTAAAGTGGGCCACATGTGTTGGCCGACCATAGCATTTCCTTCAGCTGTTTCGAAACTTCAGACTCAAGGCTTTTTGAAACCTCACTGGCTGGGTAGTGGACACGACTTTTGTGCACCATAGTACCAGCCAAATTAACTTCTAAAGTTAACCGGCTATTACATTAGGTGGCAGCGGTTTTTTAGAATTTTGAAACCATTACAGACGTGACGAGTCGTCAGTGTTTTCCTAAAAAAAAAAAAAATAAACAGTGATGTGTTGCATGAATTATCCGAGTGTAGTGATATATCCTGGAGTGAGACAATTATAGTTGAGTTTCTTTCATTCTGTCGCCCAAAGAGGTGTGCAGAATTATTTACAATAACCAATTCTGAGTTATTGTTGCCTTAATATCTTGAGAGGTTGGTAATACCCCTCTCTGGCAACACAGTGTAGCTGAGAAGTAATTTGCTTGGTCAGTATTGGCCATCCTGTTTACCGGCGTTGCAGTGTTGCCACATACCTACAAGTTTCAAGGTTTAGCAACACGAGACCTTTCACCATTGTTTAAAAAAGACTGCTGTGGCTTCGTGATAGACGATTGTACACTTTTCCAGTGCCCTCGGCGAGTCCTTTATATACAGGGCTTCAGAAGGTTTGACACCCAGAAACAGCTACATCTCATCAGCGAGTAGGTGCCCTGAGTCTTCGACATCAGCAGTCTACAATCAAGTGGAAGTGGATTCCCCGTCGTGGAGTGAGTGGACTCGTCTGTCGCCATTTTGGAGCTTCATTGGTTGCTAAGCGACCAGGAGGAGACTGAAGCATACACACACCCACCTTGACCTTGGCTGGACCAGGTGTGAGGAGACCATCTGTGGCAGGCGGATCGCGTTTTCTATGAAGACGTCAAACTCCTTCAATAGGTATTTAGCGTTTCATTTACTTTATACACACATTTACATAGTCGACGACATATCTTCACACTGATAGGACATCGAGTAGGTTATATCATTGTTATAAATGCCTTACTAATTTTCATACGTACTGACTTCCTATATTTTTCAGTCTTTAATATCAATTACTGTAAATGAGAGGCAAGTGTATAGTTATTTATGTAACCCATAGTGTGACCCCATAGACCAGTGGTTCTCAACCTTGTTTGCCCCATGCACCCCTTGCATCATATGTCAGAATGTCATTCCCCCCCTCCTTTCCAAGATTGTCTGCCTCAAAAAGTGCATTCCAAATAATATGCATATAATACTGAAAATCCTTTATTTTTTCCATATTTGTACATATACATTTACAATTTTACGTGGATTATTTTTGTAGTGGAGTTTTACGAATTAAATGCCAATTGGAAATGTTGATGGATTTATAAAACTTGAATAAAAGTAAAATAGTTTTTTTTATATTTATAATGAATTACGTAACAGACCAAACTGAAGCATAATGCAATAAACAAAAAGTTCAATAGAATACCAGGATATTGTAAATTTATAATTAATTTTATTCAGATGAAGATTACAGTCAATGAGAAACCTGTGATTGTTTTTTCTTCGCCAATTCTGGGATACGCGGAGGAGTGCTTGAAAGGGCACAACGCAGGTCATTTTCTACCTCTAATCTACTACGTTGCTTCGTTTTAATTTGCAACAGAGTTGAAAAGCCTGACTCACAAAGATATGTCGACACAAACGGAAGCAATGCACGGATAGCTCTTTCTGCCACTTTTGGGTAGGAATCGCACATCAAGGGCCAAAATTCTGTGATTGATTTCTCATCGAACATATCTCTTGCTCCCGAATCAGTTTTCAGCTCCAGAAATTCATCTTGACAATCATCAGGAACTTTTTCAACTGACAATTTGAATGGATTTCGCACTAAATGCAACTCATCATCACTGAGTTCAGGAAAATATCGGCTGAATTCATTTTCCAGTGTTGTCAAATGCTGCAAAATTTCATTTTTTGCAAATTGTGGAAGCACCTTGTCTTCACCACCAACAACAAGAACGGATGACATTTTCTCAAACATTGCAACATTTTTTATATTGACCTTTCTCTTCCAATTTTCCAGCTTGCTCATGAAAGCTTTCAAGGCATCCAAGAATTTTATGATGTTTGTATTCCTTCCTTGCATCTGAAGATTCAGTTTATCCAGCTGCTCAAAAATATCAACCAAATAAGCAAGGCGCATGATCCATTCCTCATCATCCAGCCAGGCAAAAAATTCCATCTTACCCTGAACTTCAAAAAATAATTTGAGCTCATCTCTAAGCTCAAATATTCGCTCAGTTACATTTCCTCTTGACAGCCATCGAACATTTGTGTGGAAAAGAAGCAAATAATGGGCTGCATCCATGTCGGTACATAACTGCTTGAAAAGTCGTGAGTTGAGAGCTCCTCCTTTGACAAAATTCACAATTTGAATTGTTTGATCCAAAACCTTCCCTAGCGGAGCTGGAAGTGTTTTTGAGGCCAGTGCCTGACGATGGATCATACAATGAATGCCTTTCACTTTTGGAGCTCGCTTTTTCACACAAACTTGAAATCCTGATTTTGTCCCAACATAGCTGGTGCTCCATCTGTACAGCACCCACAGATATTATCCCACAAAAGATTTTCTGATTCAAAGAAAGATGAAACCTTTTCCAAAATATCCGAGGCCATGGTAGTTGTTTCAAGAGGAGAACAAAAGAGAAACTCCTCTTTAAATGAACCTGAGTGAACATACCTTGCTAACACCATCAACTGGGAACACGATGGCACATCAGTCGGTTCATCAAGTTGAATTGAAAATAAGCCAAATGCTGAAGACTTGATCTCCTGCACAACTTGATCCTTGATGTCAATGGCCATATCGCTTATCCTCCTTTGAACAGTACTGTTTGATAGTAGAACCGCTGCAAGTTTTTTCTCCAATCCATTTCCCAACACAATTTCCACCATCTTGAGAGAGCAAGGTTTGATCAAATTTTCCCCAATTGTATGTGGTTTTTTCTGCTTTGCTATCTCCAGTGCTACGACATAAGAAGCTTCAGTAGCCTTTTGGTTTGTTTCTTTGAATGCCCCTGTTGAATCCAGCTTCATCTTTTTGAGAGCATTCCCATGACGTTCAAAAAAGTTTTGGTCCTTGTCCTTGTGTTGAGGGTGAACATTCTGCACATGTCGCTTCAACTTTGTTGGTTTCATAGAATCATTTGTCAAAGCTTTACTACAAATAACACATTGAGGCCTTTCTTCTCCATTGTTGATGATGGATGTGAATCCATATTCAATATATGAATGATCGTACCCTCTTTTTTTGACACTCATGATGGGCTCCAAATTCTGTAAATAAAAACAAGAAAAAGTCAAAACTATAAATGGATATTTTCACAGATAAAAAAGTGAAATATTTATCTTTATTTTTTATTTAATCAGCAACATGGCTGGCATTAAGAAGTAAATAATGCCAGTGACGCACAAAAAGAATATGTGTAAAATGCACAAATATGGAGATTATGGTCCATGTTAACACCACAAAAACTAGAGAAGCACAGTCACCAATGTGAGTGCGAAACCAACAAAATACTCACAAAAAGTGGCAAAAAACACAGGAGCTAACAGAGAGAAAACCCGGCGTGACCTCTCAGTAGCGCGGATCATTGAAGACTGCTCAGAACTGCAAGCATTGAAGTATGAGTCACACGTCACCTGCGAGAGTGGGGGGCCCGGCAGGGGTGCAGCGGCGTCACTTCACCGAGGGGTAAGGGGGTTGTAGGGGTATCGAGATATAATGTTGTCTAGCACTCAGGATGGATGGAAACTCTAAGGTGGTTTTCTTGTATAATATAAGTTATATGATAGACAGTCTGGTGCTGGAGGTGCCGTGTGGTGAGGGGCTGCTCAGTAGAGACGTTCGGTGAGTAGCATGTTGTAGGAGGTAGATGTGCAGGAACTTCGTTAGAGAAGATGTTGCCTGTTGCTGGCCTCCTGGTTGAATGAATGCTCACAGCGTGGAGCTTGCTGGAGGAGGTGTTGCTTGTTCAGGAAGATGGGCAGAATGAGAGCTGGTTGGTGAGGAAGCTCAGAGAAGGACAGCTGGTGGGTCGCCATGCTTGCTGGCGGGAGCAAGAACTGCCAGGCAGGCGAGGAGAAGCGAGGGGCCGCCAGGCAGCGGCGGAGGAGGAGGTGTTGCTTGTTGTAGAAGTGGGGCCGGAATCAATCTCAATGGGGAGACAGAGCTTATATACCCAGCAGCTGTGAGTCACCTATGAGTCACGTTGGGAAAACCGGAGAAGTAACCGGTCTTTGGCTCGGTTGCTAGGATACGGCGGCGCATCTGGTGACGCAGCTCGTTTGGTTGCTAAGGAAAGCGTCGCAGGTGGGATGCAGCTACACAGTTTGTAGGGGAGACTTCCACTTCAGGGTGTAGGGGGTGGGGGTACTCGTGACAGGTGGCTAGGTCTAGGACTCTAAGCAAAGCGTAAGCTTTCGTAAGGGTACTTGCAGACGGACCACTCGGTGGCGCCTATATCTTTCCTTTGTGGCAGCCCTGTCTATGGGTAATCTATTTTGATCCTTACGGTTGAGGAGCTTGTGGTGAACGGTTTGATAGGCTGCTTGCAGCAGGTAACCGATGCATACTGAATTTTGTGCCGCCCTGGGGAGCTCAAAGGCAATAAAAAGATCAACATTCTAACAATTTGAGTTTGCTAATCTGTGGTCCCAATTCCCCCCCTTGAAAACCTGAAATCCCCCCCTGGGGGGAATTCCCCCCCGGTTGAGAACCCCTGCCATAGACACTTAATGGATAAATTTTCAAAGTCATCGTCTTGGGACATTACTGAATTGGTTGAGCGTTTTATGGACGATTCATGTGCATATGATAAAATTCAAGTTTCTACTGCAGAGATTGCCTTAGTGGAGAGCCCGAAACACAGGCGCAGACGCAGTTAGACAGTTCTGTAAAGAGTAGTGAGGATATTATAGACAATTCATTTGACGATTTAAACCGTCGAACCCGACGATCAGGAAATCAGTATAGTACCTTGCCTGATCATACACATGTTGTTTTTACTCCTATTCCGGGTTACAGTGTGTCAAATACATTAACATTACCTCCCCCATTGACAGAGCCTTCAGTTAGGAGTAAGCTTAGTGGAATGGCTGCTTCTAACGCTAATATGTCGACTAACCCGGCAAATGTTTTTCACGTGATACCACGTGGGGATCAAGAACGTGATTTCACAGGTCAGGATGATTACCGAATAATGCAGTTCATACGAGCATGCGATGATACGATGAGCAACATACATATTACAAATGATTATGATAAGAAAGCGTTCGTTTGTTCCCATATCCCGCAGAATTCCTTTGCGAGTACGCACCTGAATGCGTATGGACTGGTGAACCCCAATTATGAGAAGTATAAATGGGCTCTAATTGGTATATTTGAGTCTGGGTCCCACTTGGGCCAGCTGCAATGGATCTTTTGCTGGCTTGATCGTTTGGGATCGGTGGTTCACGCAGAAACACCTATGGGAGCTGTTTCCATTGCTGGAGAGGTTAGACAGAATATGGAAGCAACTTTCCGCGGATCGCGGTGGTGCGACGACGATGGTAAGATGCCCCCAGACAAAGTGGAAACTTTAATAGAACTGATCAGTTTATTGTTGGCGGCTCGTCAACCCATCTATGGTCGAGCCCAGAAAGTGGAATTTGTTCCGCCTACTATTATGCTAACAAACTGGCACCAAAGACGTCTGGACCTCTGACAGCATGTAATTCCCAGGCTAAAACGCTTACCTCGGTAGTGCCAATGCATCTATTGGCTCCAATCTAAACTCAACATCAGGGTAATTACGGTGCAGGTTACAAGCATCGACGGTCTTTGAGGTGTACCCATTGTAATAAGAGGGGGTAATACGATTGATGATCGTTACCAGCTCCAGGGTGGTGGCGTAAGAGTAACTGAGAGAATCCATCCCCCCACAGGCGCTAGGCAGAAGCAGGGAACGCCCAACACGTACACTGAGGCGGTCAAAACTACCGTCTCCACCTGGACAAAAATGAGGATCGTGGTGTGCATTCCATCGATCAGCATCTCACAACACAGATAAGTGTGACATAATGCTCCAGGCCAGGAGCTTGGACTCTGGAGTACCCCCGGTAACACAGCAGCATAAAGCGCGTCGTTACCAGTATAAGAAGTCGGGGAAAGGCCAGCACCTGTCAAAAAACAAGAAAAGATAGGTGCATTGGGACCTACTTCCAACGACCCTTCTGTGGCAGCCTCATTAATAGCGGCGCTTAGTAAAGTGGAGGTGTTGTCCGTACCGATGAGAGCTGGCGATATCAGATTGGCTCTGGATATTGATACGGTGAATGCGCAAATGTTTTAGCTTTGACATCCTATCAGGAGTTACAACATAGATTCCCTCACCGAGATTTCTTCTGGAGACCTACTGACGCCGATCTCGAGGAAGTATCCGGCACGCAACTGTGCATTGCAGGAATGGTGACTTTACCACTAAGATTTTCAAGACGTGGTATCCCCTTCTATGCAGACTTTTATGTAGCCCAGCATTATAATTTGCCAGCTGACGGATTGATTGGTCTACCAAAACTCAAAACGAATTGTATAGATGTTCGTCCGCGTAATAATGCTATTACGTTTAAAGGTGTTTCCTACAACTCTATGCGTAATTCTGCACCATTGCTCACCGCAACGTCGAAAGTGTTGTCCACCATTCCCATTCGGAGGAAGGCGGATAATGTGTCGAAGCGAGCCCCAGACCTCACACATTCACTTTCCCAGTGTATTTATAGCAGCAAGAGTTGGAAGATTGTACCTGTAGTATTGAAGAGTACTCTCCAATATCAGAATGAGGAATTCACCAAGGCCACTGTAGAATTACCTGACTTGTATACGGGGACTGATGTGGTATGTCTCCCGGAAACGTGCAAGGTTAAGGGTTTGTTGTGCGAATCGACGTTGAGCACTATTAGACCTGGTGGTTTGACAGACGTTCTAGTCCTCAATAGAACAGGCGTCCCTAGGATATTGAAAGAAGGATGATATTTGTGTGATTTTGAAGTATATCATAACAATGTTGAATTACAGCCTACGCAATTCCCAGTTAGTAGTATTGTTTCTCAATCCCAACAAACTAGGCAGGAGAGGATAGATCAAATAGCGCCACATGTTAAGGTGATTGTTCATCCTCAGGGCAAGACACGACTCTTAGCGGTGCTTGCTGACGACAGGAACATTGTAGCCTTGCCAGGGGAACAGCTAGGACAGACAGATTTAACGTCCCATCACATATCATTAAAGGAGGGCACAAATCCTATCTATATACCAGCTTACCGACTACCTCATAGCCAGCACGCTGTAGTTCAGGGTATGGTCCAAGATATGTTAGATGAGAACGTTCTTACGCATTCTAAGTCTCCTTTCAATAGCCCTTTATTCCTAGTCCCAAAGAAGGATGGTGGTTGACGCCCAGTTATTGATTATAGTCGCGTCAATGAAAGTACGATCCCGAATAGGTACCCTATTCCTGTCTTGAGTGATATATTGCAGTCCTTAGGCAAGGATAATGCTGAGTTTAGCAACTTAGACTTGCTTAGCGGGTACTGGCAGATAACACTCGATGAGAAATCCCGAGAGGTTACGGCGTTTAGCTCCCCCCTGGGCCACTTTGAGTTTCTACGAATGCCTTTTGGTCTCAGGAATGCCGCACTGACATTTCAAAGAATGATCAACACCTGTTTGCCGGGTTGATAGGTACCACAGTCTGCGCTTATTTGGATGATCTAATAGTAGTCAGTAAGGATGTCGATACCCATCTGATTAGACTGCGTGAAGTGTTGGAAAAAAATTTCCACAGCAGGTCTTAAGATTAAACTTTCGAAGTGTGAGTTTTTAAAACCCGGAATCCATTTCCTTGGTCATGTAGTTGACGGTGACGCCATT
Organism: Homarus gammarus; assembly: GCA_958450375.1. NCBI lineage: Eukaryota > Metazoa > Arthropoda > Malacostraca > Decapoda > Nephropidae > Homarus > Homarus gammarus. The sequence continues at coordinate 242,337 of CAUDMG010003476.1, forward strand.
CATACAGTTGATGATAAAGTTAAAGCTTTATCTTAGGTCCCACGTCCTACATCGGTTGATCAAGTGCGTAGTTTTCTTGGTTTATCTGGATATTACCGTTCTTTTATTAAGAACTATGCATCATTGACGTCACCCTTAACAAGGTTACTGAAGAAAGATGCAATGTTTGCGTGGGATGCTGAACACGAAAATAGTTTTGCGGCATTGAAGATAGCACTTACCAATGCCCCTGTTCTGGCATTCCCTGATTAAACTCGAGCTTTCACTCTGTGTACTGACGCTTCTGGACAAGGAATCGGAGCTGTACTCGTGCAAGTGGATTCGAGAGGAAAGTTTAGAGTGATAGCTTTTGCAAGACGTAAACTTAATGATGCTGAAACACGCTATTCAGTAACACATTTGGAGACGTTAGCTGTTGTGTGGGCACTGAAGAAGTTTAAAGACATTATCTTTGGTTATAAGATTACTGTGCTTACTGATCATGCGGCAGTGACAGAACTGTTCCATGGCTGTAGTCTATCAGGAAGATTAGCACGCTGGTATTTGGCAATTCAGGAATTTGACCCCGAGTTTAGGTATTTACCGGTAAGGGCGAATGTAGTCGCCGACGCTTCGTCTAGAAATATAGCTCCAGTGATGCCTGTATCAGCATTCACTCTTTCACAACTGGAGGATGAGCAACAACGCGACCCGTTATGGTCAGCAGTCATTTTTACTTTAGAATCGGGAGAGGATATTAAACTTCCCAAATTAATTCTTCCACTAAGTCAGTTTGAATTACGGCATAACATACTCCATCGATCGAAAAAGACGTCCGAGGGTATTGTTTCTCAAATAGTCGTACCTGACTCGTTGTGTGAAACGATTATAACGTTGTTCCACGATGCTCCTCAGGCAGGTCACCAAGGACGCGACAAGTGCTTGGCGGAAATCAGAAAGAAATATTTCTGGAACACAATGAAGAAAGACATAGAATTACACATTGCTAAGTGTTTGTCATGTGCTCAGCATAAGGGTACTACAAGGTCACCGGCTCCGATTCTACAATGTCCTACACCAGACCGTCCGTTTGACACAGTCGCTATAGACTTGTTGCAACTTCCGAGAGTCATCAGCGATCCTCGTACGTCCTAGTGTGTGTGGATCATTTTTCTAGATTTGTGGTTTTAGTCCCACTGAAGGATAAAACAGCCGAATCTGTGGCCTATGCCTTAATGATGAATCTAATATGTCCATATACTACGCCTAAGGTTCTTCTCTCAGACATTGGGACAGAGTTCAAGAATCAGCTAGTAGCACAAATATGTGCCCAATATGGAATACAGCAAAGTTTTGTGACAGCCTATCATCCACAGGCTAATGGCCTTGTTGAGAGATCCAACCGCAAGATCCTGGAGATACTTCGCCCGATTATGTGTGATTTGCAATACACATGGGAAGATTGGTTACCACAAGTTGCAGCGTCTATTAATGGGTCGATTAATAGCTCTACAGGCAAATCAACCTACTACATTGTCTATGGTACAGACAAACGTCTGCCTTATGATGTACTTACAGACAAGCCAAACCCTGTTTATAATATGGATGATTTCGCGGCAAAGCAAATCCGTGTTTTCACGGATATTCGTGGCCAAGTACGAACACATTTAGCGGCGTCACGCGTTGAAATGATTGTGAAGCAACATAAACTAGCTAAACCTGTCGTGTTAGAGATAGGCGATGCTGTTATGGTGAGAGAACCTGAAAGGAACTCCAAGCTTTCGGCTAAGTTTTCGGGTCCATTCCGCATTATCGCCAAAGAAGCGGACAACAAATTTAAAATTTGGAAGCCTAATGCACAGATCGCAGATGCCGTGCATGCGCATCGTCTTAAGAAGGCCCATGAACATTTACTACTGTAGAAGCAGAGTGTGCCTTATGATTATTGTATGAAGCTTCGTTCTGCAAGCAAATATTTAAACAAATGAAATTTCTTACAGAATGGCTTGGATCATCAATGTGCTGCTCCTACTGTTTTGTGGCACCGTTGTGTTGACAGACATGTTCACAACAGTCGTCAAGCCTGGTGCCCTCGTTGCACCCCTTGGACGCGTTCTCATTGAAGAGGACGTGGTGAACATAAAGTATGAGTTGCATGGACTGCTCAAGCTTCCTCGTCAGATGGAAACCGTCGACGCTCAACTACAGACAGCATTGACAGTCCTCGATGATCTTCGTTCATCTCCAAATATTTCGACAATGGTTTCACAAACTGTTGAGCTTCAGCTGCTTCGTCTCAGAACCCTTCACAAGCTTCTCGTTGCTGTCGGAAAAAGGATACCAGCGTCTGAGGATGATCTTGCAAACGAAGTGCGTTTTCGAACACGACGAAAGTGGAGTTTGTTTAATTTTGTGGGTCTTATCCAAAGCACCCTGTTTGGCACAGGGACTGCCGAAGGTGTAGCTAAGTTAGGGGACCGCATGCACATTGTCGATCAAGCTGTATCTAAGCAAAATCGTGTTATATCTCAAACATTCCATGCGATTAGTGCTCTAGAATCAAAGGTTAATGCGATAATTTCGGAGTCTAACCATATATCGAGGGTTGTGTATAAGTTGTAGAATTCAGTCCCTACATTAGAGTGGCTCCTTTATTTCTCTGAATATTTGCATGCTGCGGAAGATTCAGTTCAGGATATAATTACTAATAAAAATGAACTAATCGACAGCATAGTGGATGCAGAGTTGGGGCGTGGGGACACAAAGCTTGTGCCTGTGAAGACTCTTCTTGATGCATTGCAGATTGCCAAGTTGACGTATCATTTAACTCCAATTTTTAACGATCATGAGGTGAAATACTATTACCCTCTGTTGGAGTCGACTCTCACGCACAATGCTATCCTTATCCACATACCTATGCTAGGGCTGCATAAGTTTAATGCATGGCATTTAAAACCCTTCCCTTGGTATGTCAACGACACACTGTATACTCTGGATAGGCCAAAAGAACTTTTGCTTATAGATGAACAATATTTCATATCTACACTTGCACGTATGTCCAGCCTATGTTTTTGCATTTATTCCTGCTGCAGAAGGGATATGTGAATTGGTGGTTATACAAACTATGTACGCAAACCGCTTACGCAATGTAGCTAAAGGCCAGTTAGTGTTAAAACTGTGTTTTATGTTCATCTGCAAAATGTGCAGTACTTTTTCTTTCCTAATGACACTACTGTAATTTTAAAGTGCCACGATGGTGGTAAACAGTTAGTTGTGAAAGGTCATTACAATGCTCCCGATTACTGTGAAATAACTTGTATTTCATTACGGACCTTGCCTACTCATCAGCATTTTGCATTGAATTTAAATCTAACTTCTGATTTAATTCCCTTGTTTCATTTTATGAACTATACTATTAGTGAAATTAATATTGTCTCAGAGAAATTAAAAGTTATTTCCTACTTGAAAGAGTCACAATTTGCTGATTTGAGTAATCGTCTGCCATTTTGTTTTTCACGAGGATTTGCAATACCAAGTTTCACAATTCCCACAATTGTGTTAATTCTGGCAGTTTTGTTTCTGTTTTGTTATTATAAGTCAGTGTCACCGAAGTTGACAATTGTACATAACATACTAGCCCGTAAGTCACTTAAGTCTAGGACCCCAGTAGTTGATTAAAAACCTACGGATTCCGAGTCCCCAGCTGAGTGTTTTCATATATGTTTTTAACATGGTTAGGTTTATGTATAGGATGTAGTCTGCGAGTTTAGTTTAGTCCTCGAGGAGCTTGGAAGGCAGGTGACCGAGCAATGTAATAGCCCCTGTCTCCTCAAAAGAAAGGTTATATGAATGGGATAATTACATTTGAATTATATACCAAATCATCCCCCTGTAACTTTCCACTGGCTATGAGTTGTCATGTTCTTATGACGTGATTGGTAGCTTCCTTGAGGTGCGCTCAGTAAATGCTTGGATCAACATAGAGAAGCCGGCACCCTGGAGGCATTGCTACTCAACCCCTCACACAAGTCGGACGTGATTAACAGGTCTATTTACATAGCCTCCGTCCTTCTCTTAACACTCATAGTTATAGTGAAAATTACTGTTGATTTACACTCTGGAATTGTATCAATAGCAGTTCTTAAATAAAAGGAGAAACAGACAATTGGATTTCGCTACTAAATCCAATATAATATAAATGTACCAACCAAATTAATTTCTACAGTTACTCAGCTATTACAAGTGTGTGGCTATATGTCTGGCCACACACTTTACTTTTAGTCTTGTTTACATCTGCTTGAGGAACATACTGCCAGAGGTACTTATATTCTAACCTTAATCTAGCTGTTACAACATCTTGTAATCTAGTTATCTTGTTACTTGCTCCATATACATGTTTCACTTGATACATCTCATCATGGTAAACTATGGATCGACTAGTGCCAGTTTGCACTTGTCTACTTGCGTCAAATTCATCTATAAGTTCTTTCCTAATTACAGATTTAAGGGTATTTTTTAATAGACCCCCAAATTGTATTCAAAGGTGTCTTTGTTAGACGCGAGTTTGGCGAGGGCATCAACTCTGTCATGTTTTATGAGGCCCATGTGAGAGGGGGTCCATAACAGTTTGACCTTGACACCCAGGTCAACAAGATACACATATTTGTGTCTTGCTTCATAGACAAGAGCGTGACAACTTGAGTTGAGGGTGTCAAGGGCAAGTAGTGAGGATAGAGAGTCAGTGATGATGAGACTGTCAGTGACAGTGGTTTTAATGAATTTAATAGCTGTGAGTATGGCAGCTAATTCAGTTTGTAGAGTGGATGCCCATTGTTAATTTTAACTCCTTTCTCAATTATATTACCGTCAGATTGAGTCACAACAATAGCACTTGCAGCCCTCCCACAGGCGGTGTTAAGAGATCCATCAGTGTAGATGGTCTGTGTGATATTATCATCAGCCTGTAGAGTGTGTTTGTGTTCAAGAACTCTCGCTTTGGCTGTGTGTTGGAGATAAATACTTTGTATAATTAATTTTTTAGGCGGATATGTCAGTATTGTGATATCGAAGGGGACTGTCAGCTAGGGTGTAAGAAAGTGCTGTTGTCTCATCTTTGTACAGATGACCTAGTCCAAACGTCTTCATATGTGTAGCTGTAGTTTGGATCCATTTAGACTCACCAGTCCCATAGTTCATACAATCTAGAAATTTTAAGGAAACAATGTTTTCAGTATCACCACGCAGAAGCCTCAGGGCTAATCATGAGGTTGACTTAAATTATTCTATCTTTAACACTGGGTATACCTCGTTCTTTCCTCATATTAAGTACTTTAGTGCTCATGTGACATCCTTGGATAATTCTGAGGGCTTTATTTTGCATTTTTTCGAGCTTTTCAGCGCCTTTCCTGTCACGAAGGACCAGGGCTGGTGCGTGGTAATTTATCAGAGTACTTATATAGCCTAGGTACATTGTTTTAACAATTCTATTATTAGCACCATAACGTGGGCTGTATCCCGCTACACTTCTAAGAGGTCTCAGTCTGTCAGGACATTGGAAGGTTAGCTGTTGTATGGCAGGTAAGGTACAAGGGGCGGAGACACCAAGATATTTAAAAGAAGAAAAATAGTCAATACTGTTGTTACCTATCTTGAACTTGGCGGGGCCGCGTTTGCGGTTGCCAACTTGTTTGTTGAATACCTTAGTTTTCTCAGTGGAGATAATAAGACCGAGGTTCTCACAGTCTGTGTATACATGGTTCAGGGTGGTTTGCATTTTACGATGAGTTTTAGTATGTATAAGAATATCAGCATAGCTGATTGTGATAATGCTGGGGTTGTCTGGTATTAAATTTAATAATGCATTCATTAGAACATTGAACAAAGTGGGGCTAAGTACTCCACCTTGAGGGGTACCAAGTTGCATATCCTTAACTTCACTTTTTGTAACCCTGAAACAGTGTAGCAGCCCTTCTGTTGGCTAGGTAACCACTTATCCAGTGTAACAGCCTACCTCCTATATCCATTTTGGCTAGTTCGTACAATATCATTTGTCTATTAGCAATATCAAATGCAGCTTTTATGTCAAGAAATGTGGTGTATCTGTGCCTTTCATCACTATGCACAGTTAGGAATGTGGTGATGCAATTATGTACACCTTTACCATGGGTGAAGCCATTTATGTTAGGAGACATGTGTTCTCTGCTTCTATATGAGAGTCTGCCAAGAACCATCCTCTCAAAGGTTTTATACAGGCAGCTGGTTTGTGATATGGGACGAAAAACATCAGGCTGTCCTGGTTTCGGTATTGGTACAACAATGATGCTGGTCCATGATGTGGGTAGTTGGTCCTCGGCATGACTCATATTGTACAATACTAATAATGGATTGCCCGGCACACGCCTTAGTAGTCTAACGATGTTTTAGGTGACTCCGTCCTCTCCAGGGTAAGTAGACCTACCCCTGGGGAGTGCGGCGTCAAGCTCTCACTCAGTATATGGAACATCACACTCATCGTACTGTTTGCCAGCATAAAGTTAATAAGATTACTTCTCTCTTCAGACTTCGCATCAAGGAGTCCCCGAGTCCTAGTTGGTAACATGTCACAGCTCGACACGAGCCCACTTTGTTATTACCTCATCCGACTTTTGCAGAGGGTTTGGATGGGAGAGGAGTCTACTGTTTTTACCTCTGACTATGTTTGTCTTTCCAGGCTGAGCTGAGGGATGTGTGTTGGTTCAGGCTGTTGACATATGTCTCCCATGCATTTTCTTTGAGTTCGTTTACACGTTCCCAGGCAGCAGCAAGGGAAGTTTGATACATTTGTAGTATTTGAGGTGTTCTAATTTGTTTGTAACCCTTACCCACCCTCCTGACTCTAGCCTTGAGTTTTTTTTTCAGTTTAGGTTCACCATAGCACTGCTCTTGCCTGTTCCCATTATGCTGACCACGTTTTCTCCCCTTTTTTTTTGGTGGAGGCATTGTTGGTGAAGTATTTATAATTCCTATCTATGTGATCGTCATGGAAACTTTGGCAGTTGTCAGGCTTGTAGTCCTTGTACCAGTCATGGATGAAGTCCATGAACTGGTTTTCATGTTCTTGCTTGACTGTGATTCTATGTCTGTTGAGTTTACCACCAGTTGGGGTGTCATTGGCTACACGTATACCCGCTTGGATTGGGCTGTGGTCAGACATAAGATCAGTGACAACATCATAGCTATGAGTTGTGTGTGATAGATTAAAACCAATACACTTGTCTAGAGCTCCTTCATAGATGTGTGTTGGTTCATTATTACCTATAATTTGAACATCTTCACATGCGCTGGTGTTAGTGGTGGAGTCACCTAATTTCTTGTGTCTAGTATTCAGGTCACCCATCAGGACAGTGGGCTCAGTGTGTAAAAAGTCTGGGAGATATGTGTGCTGAAGCTGATCTGAGGGAGCATCGGTGTTTTAGCACGTTGAGTGTGGAGTTGCCCATGGTACTGAAGGTTGGTAGTCTTTTTGGATACAAGAGGCACATGCGGGAGTGACTTCTTAACATACGTCGAACATGTGTGAGTAGAACTAGTATCATAATACACATAATTGGGTGGACTGGGTGGGGGCTTACCATTATGTGTGAGACACTCCTGCAGACACAATATCGATGTCCTCAGTCACAACTTTGTGGTGTAGGTCAGGGTATCGTTTTCTAAGGGATGAGATGTTCCAACTCATCACTTTCACCGCTCTGTATCTTTGTCTGGTATTAACACTGGCCAATATGAACTGTATTTGGTTAGAAGCAAAAGGCACTGTATGATACTGTTCTTTTCCACGCTGCCTGTCCCTTCGGCAGGCAGTAGACCATTTAACCTTTTTGAAACATTTCTGGAGCATGTACTGCTCAACAATTGTTGCATTTCATTGGCAGACGACACCACACTTTGGTTACACTCGACATCCCCACCATTTTCTGTTTGTGTTTGTTCATCTTCACTGACCACGTCCACAGACGCATCAGTAGAACTGTTACCAGTATTACTATTTTCCTCTGCGTGGACACTAGTTCCTGGTGGGTCTTGAGTTTCCACATTTGGTACTGACATCTGAATGTCTTCAGTTTGACTGTAACCTTTCCATAGCTGCTGCACTGTGTTGGTGGTGTTCTTTTTCTGTTGTGTATCACAGAGGCTCTTTAACATATCAGTTTGAGTTGTAAATTGAGCCTTGAGTTCTTTAATTTCATTTTTCAAATCATTGATCTCTTCACTTTGTGCGTGTTCACGGGGTGTGTTGGCAGCTACCTGTTGTGTCGGTACGTCTGTGTTGCCCCATGCTGATCTTTCGTTGACTGCTGGTGATGATCCTGGATCTTTGGTGGGGAGGGTGGGCCAGGGGTTGGCCGTAGGGAGTACCCTAACAGCAGCAGTGCTTCTTGAGACCTGTCTGGGTGGCGGGTCTGGGAGCTCAAGGGGCGTATTAGCTCTAGGACAATCAGGGTGCCATACAGGAACTCCAATTGTTTTGGAGTTAATACACTTCTGTTGAATGACACCCCCTTGAGCAACTGTGTTGCATGTTTTCTTGAGCAGAGACCACACCACGGCTTAGTCGAGGGGCTAATCGGGCTACATGGCCCCAGTGTTGACAATTGTAACACCTCCGGGTAGGGGGCTGATAGAGAGTTACCTTCAGAGTCCGATAGGCACCACGGACTCGAATGGTCTTGGGTGGGTCCCCCGAGCCAACCCAGTCTGCAATGACTGCGTTCTTGCCCCTGAGTAGCTTTGTCCTTCTGATGGCGGGATGAGCTTCTGGTACTGGTCGAGCCCTATGATTAAGATGGTTTTCTTGCTCGATGGTTGGGATGATTGTTCCATGGTTATTCCCCCAATGCTATTGGTGAGGAGATCCTGTATGACTGCTGGGTCGCTTCTAATCAGAACATGATCTTGTGTACCGACTCTGAACTGAAACTCAGCGTCTGGGTGTTTATCTTCCGCATCGTCCAGCCATCGATACTTGACTACAGGGAAGTTTAATCTTACTCTCAATGGGGGGGGGGGGGGGGGGGGGGGGGTTGAGGTTGTAGTTGTTGGTCTCGTAAGTTTTTCTGCCTTTTCGGCCTTACGCTTGTTCCTGGACTGAACCATAGTCACCTGGCTCACTCAGTGCATCAGGAGAGTTAAAGCGAGTAGCTGGGTCTCCAGTCAACTCAGACATGGTGGAGTTACAGGACTCGACCTATATGCCTACGTCAGAGGGCCGAGGACTGCTTGGCACTCCTTGGAAGTCAGCGGTGTTTGGGAGGCGTAACCTTCTGACAGGACAAGGGAAAGTGGCATCTACAGCGTATCAGCGGTGTGAGGGGAGGCCGTGAACGGACCTCCCGGGAGCGGAGGGAGTGTGGGGTCAGAAGGACCAAGGTAGCAGGAAGATTCTCAGTTTACAAACACTTTTATTACACTGCACTTGTTCTTGATAGTATCTCTGTTTTTCTGGTTAGATACAGTATCAAAGTCAATTTTAGTTTCAAAAGAACTATCCAGCCTGGCACCATATGAGGAAGGGGGTTTGTTTACACAAACCCTCACCACATGGCCGAGCGTGACCACAAGGGTATAGGCCTTTCCTCGCGGCACCTACACACGCCACAGTGCTCAACCCACACATTAGTTCACTTGTTATACAGGCAACATATTTGCAGTTGTTGACCTATCGGTTAAGGTAATACTCCAATAGTAGAGCGGATATTGGAAAAATCTTGCAAATGGTGATACAAGCGTGAAATTTGGCATGATCATACCCTAGGGGCTACTTGTCCAATCTGACTGATTGGCCATTTGTAAATCCAAGATGGAGGCCATTTTTCAAGATGGCTGCCAAATTGACCTTTGAAAGATGATTTTTTTTATAGAAATTGATGTAGTTGGTCAATCTAAATGATCATAGTGTCGATATGTATGTTTTCAAGCATACACAGATGATTTCTTCTATTTCTAATACTCTCAGATATATATTTGTCTTATTTATGACTGGTTTTATGTACTGGTTTTATGTTTTTTCCAACTAGGTGAGGGCAGCATGCAGAGGGTCTCTGCATGTGTGGGAGTGATTGTCGGGCACTACCAGGGCAAACTGGTGACATCACTGCTGTGCAACCCAGCATTAGGTTCAGTGTCAGCTAAGAAAAAGCATGTCTTACTGCAACAGCTTAGTGTTCCAAATGCTGCTTAACCAACCCCAAATCATTTAAACAGCCGCACCTGAATTTTCAGGATATGCCAGCGCGGTAGAGCCGAGCCAAGGATAACGGGGTTTTAGTTATCTGGATGGTGTTCAGATCGCACGGGACTAATGACACTGGATGAACGATCGGACTATGTGCAGGGCACAAGGCATGAAACTAGTTGTATCCCATACAAGAAAGTGCTCATCAGGGTGGTAAAAGGATAAACCCTCGGCCCGATGGCTTCCAATTCACCTTCGAGACATGATGTGCCTTGAGCAACAACATCCAAAGGTAGCGAGGGAGTTCTAAAGGGGGAATTTTGTTGTCCACAAGTCAGGAAGAGAGTTCTCTGCCATTGCTATTGTTCAAGCCCATGAACAAAACAATGTAGTGATTAAAGGCGATGGAGGAGCAATTAGGTTGACTGAGGACCCAGCAGCACTTCTTAAGTGGATGGTGGCTGGACCTGAAGTGTGTCGTCTTGTTGTTGGATATGAAGTTGCGTCAGGTGCAAGAGATTGAACCACCACCAGCAGCCGACATCATGAGCAGACCCTGAGTGCATAGAAATCTTTCTTTGAGAAGGTGGAAGCACATTCCAAGGTGCTGAGGGAGATGGGCAACCTTTTCCAAGAAGCGTCATCTGACCTTCTGGTGTTAGACACAAAGAACATTGTAGATCCAGATATTGCTAAAATGGTTGGTACACACCATGACAGAGGAAAAGAGCAATTACAGATCCTCCTTCTTCAAACATGACCACGTTGTTAGCAGTTCCAAAGAGAAGTTACTGAAAGATGACTGTTAGCTGTTCTCGCGACTCTTCATCTCCAGTCAGAACAAACAGTATGACTTGCAAGAATTCTTCAAGTATGAGAACCAGTCAGCTCCTGCCTCCCTCAGTGACAATGGCAAACTTCATACATGTGTTACGAGTTGGGGATTTAGAAACTGGTTTAGAATATAGTTATAAGTCTACCCAGATCCCAACAGGCAACAACAATAAAAAAACTAAACAAACAAAGACAATCGGACTATAAAAAGGGTAGACAAAGGATGAGAGTTTTTGCTGTGTATAATAAAGTACAATAAATTCCTTAGCCAAATATCCAGCTTTCTATAATTTACCCTTAACCATACTTAACTTAAACATACGCAACATTGGCTTAACAGTACATACATATTTATACAACAATCTGAAGCAAGTGGAGGTGGGAGGTAATATAGGGTCACAATTCTCAAGTGCGGTGCTGAAGTGTCTGACGAGTAGGGCTGAGTATTGAAGGAGATGGTAGGTAGTCACTGTGCCGTAGGTTTCCAGGATAGGTAATCCAAGTGTGGCCACTTCCCAGAGTGAACTGAACTCTCCTCGATCTGGAGCTGATGAGGAAGAGTTGGAGGAGGTGATGCAACAACCAGGATATGGAGAAAGGAAACCCAGAGTGGTGACTAAGACTAGTCATACTCGGGTTTCGTCCCTAGATGGCGTTGCTCGGTAGTGCTGGGTAGTTAGATCATGACACAATAGATGGCGTGGTTCGTAATACATGCTAAATACAATAGGGTGGATGTAGTATTTGAAGTCTGAAGCCAGATCGAAATGAGGACAGGGGATCAGGAGAAGAGTTACAGGAACCAGTAAGACTACCAAAAGCTGGAGATGCTTTCTGCGAGATGACAAAAACAAGACAGAACTATTCCATTTTCTCGCGGAGAAAATGTGTGAAGCACAGACGACAAGCACGGTGGTTGTGACAAAGGGAGAAGATGCCATTAGCAACACAGAGAAGTCCCTAGAAGCGAACACACTCATGCAAAGGTGCCTTAGTCACATCTGTTGATAATGAAAATCCACAGCCAGTCAAGGATCACAACCATGATGCTAACCAGAATGCTGTAGCAGCAGCTAAATGCAAAACCACAAATGAAAACCATGGAAAAGACTACCCAAGATAAACCTGGTCAAATATATGCCAAAACTGCTTTAGAAATGGAACCTGAGGCCCAGGCTCATTTAGTCCCCCAAGAACACTTCCAAGCGACTGATTCGTCATCACCAAAGCATCAATCGGCCTCGTGATTCGGCAACACTCAAGGAACTTATTATCTCGGGTGAGTGGGCGACAGCCGGTGGATCAACACCGCAACCGTTCCTGGTCTACGACAATAGGCCAGACAGTGACAGCCGTGTTATTGCTTTTGCTAATGAACAGAATTTGCGTCTGTTAGCGAGATCTGACATGTGGATGATGGATGAAAATTTTGCCATGGCCCCTCCTAAGTTTATGAAGCTGATGTTCGCGTTCCGTTGAGAGACACTGCAGTCTCCGTTGTATATGCATTCCTGCAGCACAAAACTCATGACAATTATGAGGAGCTGTTCAAGGCTGCTCTTGACAAATGTAGGGTGTACTTTCTCTACCAGGACCCTTCAACTGTTGTTTTAGGTTTTGAGCAAGCAATTCATCAAACCATCACAGCTGTCCTCGGTACCGAAGTGATTTGTCATGGTTGCTTTTACCATTTGACACAGGCATCCTGGAGAAAGGTACAAGAACTTGGCCTAGCGACGATCTACAAGGACAGTGAGAACGTCAAGCTGTTCATTGGGCTGGTAGACAGTCTAGCTCTCCTCCCTCTTGAGGATATTCCTGCTGGCATCGATTACCTTAAGAATGCACACTACAGATGGCATGGAACCCTTCCTCACATACTTCGACCAGACCTACGTGACCGGTAGTTATCGACGAGCCTAGTAATATCATAATGATGACCAGGTCCAGGCAGTACATCTGCATCGAATCCTTCCACTGTACCCCCCAGAAATGTGGAACGTTCATAAAGCAACGCTCAAGGATGAATCATGCACGAACAACCTTTGTGAGGGATGGAACAACAGATACAGCAGGTTGGTTGAGCATCATCATCAGCCATTGTTAGTCCCTGCAGATTTTTCCGTAACTTAATTGATGGTATGGATGTGATCAGTTGTGGAGTATTTTGGCTGGTTGGAGTCGAGAACAGCACTTATTCTATTTGTAATAACTTTTGTAAAGAGCTTGTAAGCTACAGAGAGCAGGCTCATAGGTCGATAGTTTTTTATATTTTTGTTGCATTCTTCCAGGCTTTTGGTACAGTATGGGTCTGTAAATTTTTTTAATTTTTACTCATTCCTTTCAAAGCTTTCTTTGCTTCCTCTACTATCAGGTTGGTTGGGCACAGCCACCAATCTATTTGGCGTTCTGTCCAGTGGATCTAAGCTGACCATGCTGTTGTATCATCTCAAAACATCAAAGAATCTCATGGTGAGCCACCCAGGAAGCGCCAAAAACAAGTTTATAAGAACCCCCAGTGTAGGTTATGTATATAAGCTACTGTGCCGAGTAGCAACCCTGTATATAACCTACTGTGCCGAGTAGCAACCCTGTATATAACCTACTGTGCCGAGTAGCAACCCTGTATATAAGCTACTGTGCCGAGTAGCATTTATATATATCATCACGTGGCAACACTGCACGTTATGTGGCAACATTGCCCCGAGGCTGCCATATGGCAAGGCAGCCTTAGTCTGACTGTGTGAGCCGTGCATGGCACACGCGAGTCACCACTTGTGTTTCTCTCATCCATAATAAACGGACTTCAGTGTTACACAGTGTTTCCCTACCCATCACTGCATTCTTCAGGGAACGCTTGTAACTTTCATGGCGCAGTGTCTAGGATCTGTGGACTTACAAAGTTTGTGAACAATGCCGACAGTTACGTCTGCCGGTGATGTGCGTCAAATCATAGTGGGTTGTGTTGTGTTGCGCTGTGTTTCGCCGCGATGTGCAGTGTTGGGCCGTCACAGTGCGTTTAAGTGACGGTGGCAGTGTTAGTGTCAATGTATTAGTGTGTGTGTCTAGAGCCGAGTTGAGCATTGGCCTGTTTTTTGTGGTACCCACGGAGCACGCAGGCGTACACCCTTCTCGTGCGACATCCGGGGGACACTGACGGTCTTGCCGGACCACGCTCCGCTCTCTCAGACACACACACGCACGCACTCACTCACGGACAGAACAGTGGACCATATGCGTGATTTCTGCGCTGTTTATGTCATATATATGTGGTTCGAGCTGTTGAGGCGCCACTTTATATATTAAACAGTGCAGTCCACACGCACACAAAGATGGGAGGTAAGAAGGGACAACGTCAAGATGGGAGACACGACTCCCCACCACCTTCTCCTCCACCGGGCGCAGACTCTCATCCTCCACCTCCAGTGACGGACATTGCCACAATTCTGAGGTGGATGGACGACCGGGACGAGAGACGCAGAGAGATGGAACTTCAGAGGGAGGAGACACGAAGAGAGGAGGAAAAGTTGCGTTTTGAGGCACTATTGGCGACCCTGGCGCTAACCCACCCTCCCTCACTCGCAGGTAGAGCGCTTCGAGGCGCCAGTACACTCCCTCCTCCACCACACCAGCGTCCTGCAGGTACTCTTGCCTCCAAACAAACAGCTCCCAAGGCATCTGTTCAACCCCCACCCGCTCTCTCACCAGACATCACGTTTCAGCTTTTTCGTGAGTGGAGGCGGCGTTGGACAGATTACTCCACGATGGTGGACCTTGACAGCATGCCTCCAAACAAACAGCTCATCCAACTGCGGATGTGTTTGTCGCTGGAGACCCAGAGAGTTTTGGAGCACACGTTGCAAGTGCCTCCCGATTCTACCTCTTCAGTGACGGATGTGCTCGACCTTTTACAGGAGCATGTTAAGGGTCGGAACAACGAGGCTTTGCATCGCCGTGCCTTCACCAGCTGCAAGCAGGCGGAGAACGAATCCTTTGACGACTTTTTTGTACGCTTGAAGAGTTTGTCGGAGGAGATCGACGACTGCAAGGCGCACAGCCGGGAATGTGAGGAATCCTGGATCAAGCACGGGATCTTGACAGGTGTCAGGCACGAAGAATTGATGCAGCGACTCATCCCCCTGGACGCTTCCTCCACACTCCAGGTGGTAGTGACTGAATGTGGGTCATACGAGGCCACCAAGTCCGCCACCTCTGCCTTACGGGCCCCACCTGCTGTGAGAGCTATCTCACAATACAAGAAGGGTAAGAAGACGGCCAACAACGCGAAGGCTGCCACACGTTCTTCCACGCCTCTGCCTAGTGCTTCCTGTGGCAGCTGTGGAAAGCAGCACAGCCCCAAGACTTGCCCGGCCGCCGACGCACTGTGTCGTGGATGTGACCGTAAGGGCCACTGGTCTAACACAGACAGGTGCCCTGCACGAGGCCGCAAGTGTCAGGCCTGTGGTCGTTATGGACACTCCGACAAGTGCTGCCGCCAACCCAAGCCCAAAAGCCCGAGACGAGGAGGACAGCAGCGCACTTCCCTCAGGGTGGCTCGCACGCAGCCCCCTCCAGATGGCCCACGCAGCCCCAAGCAGCAGCGGAGTCACATCAGGAGGGTGGAATCGACCACACGCCCCAGGGCTACCCCTTCCCCTACTATCCGCGTCGCCGTCACACACGGTGATGTGTCGGGTCACATCGAGGTGATACCGGACACCTGCGCCGATACTACGGTGATTGGGGTGAAGCACCTCCAGAAACTGCGCCTCACCAAACGCGGCCTGGGACCACCGCCGCAGCTGCAATACTACAATGTGGACGGTTCCCAGATGCCAGACGCTGTGGGCTCCTTTCAAGCAGAGATCACCTACGGCGACAGGTCGTGTCACGGATGGATCGACGTGCAGCCTACTCTCGCTACACCCTTGTTGTCGTGGGAGCACTGCAAGGAGTTAGGCGTGGTGCCCAGAGATTTTCCTGAGCAGATCCCAGCTGCTCGTTACACCGCCAGCAGGGTGCGTGAGTCGACGAGCGACGCGCCTGGCGCTGCCACACAGAGCTGCCCAGAACCCGCGTCCACTCCCTCCCCGCCTCCACCCAAGTCACAGCTGCTTCCTCTTCACAGCGAGACGTCTCCTTCAGCCGCAAGGGCCTACTTCCTGAAGGAGTACTCGGATGAGCTGGTGACGGAGGAGGCCCTACGGACCGCGCCACTGAAGGCTATGGCGGGTCCGCCTATGAGGATACACCTGCGGTAAGATGCATAGCCGTTTGCCATACACACTCCCCGGTTGATTCCTCTCGCCTTTAGGGATTCAGTCAAGAAGGAACTGGATTCCATGGTGGCCCAGGGTGTCATCGTACCCGTTGGTGACGACCCATCCCCTTGGTGCCACCCTCTAGTCGCTGTGGCTAACACTAACGGTGGAGTGCGGATTACTACCGACTTGTCTAAGCTTAACAGCCAGGTGTCCCGTCCTGCCCCGCCCACCCTTCACCCACACCTTTTGCATCTATACGGAGTGTGGATCCGAAGGTACGGCACTTTTCGACGATGGACGCCCTCTGTGGTTACTGGCAGATCCCACTGAAGAAGGAGGATCAGCCACTGACCACTTTCATCACACCTTACGGACGCTTCCGCTACTGCCGTGGCCCTATGGGATTCGCTGCTACGGGGGACGCCTTCTGTCTCCGTGGTGACATGGCACTTCAAGGCGTGACCAACTGCGTGAAGGTAGTGGACGACGTCCTCCTTTACGATGAGGACTACGTGACGCATCTTCGCCGCATCGACGAGGTACTGACCAGGTGTAGGACGCACGGCATCACTCTGAATGCCGAGAAGTTCGTCTTGGCCGCACCTGCAGTGTCTTTCTGCGGCTACCGACTCTCAAGGGATGGCATTGCTGCGGACCCGGAGAAAGTTCGCGCCATAGCGGACTTTGCTAAACCTGCCAACCTTACGGATCTCAGGTCTTTCATGGGCCTGGTGAACCAGCTGGCAGAATTTTCTCCTGACGTCTCCGCCGCTGCCGGGCCTCTCCGCCCCCTGATGAGCCCCATGAGGACGTACACGTGGACCCCTGACCACGACCTCGCCTTTCATAAGGTGAAGGAGGCCCTGTCAAGTCCACCTATCCTCGCTACTTTCGACCCAGCGCTCCCCACCGTCCTCCAGACAGACGTCTCGCGCCTGTACGGGGTTGGTTACGCCCTTCTCCAGGATCACGGTGGAGGAAAGTACCGGCTCGTACAGTGTGGCTCTCGCTTCCTCACCGATGCTGAGTCTCGCTATGCTACCATCGAGCTGAAGCAGGGCAGTGGTATGGGCCTTATCGAAGTGCAAGTTCTACTTGATTGGCCTACAGCACTTCGACCTCATCACAGACCACAGGCCCTTGGTCCCCATTCTTAACCACTATTCGCTGGACGCCATCGAGAATCCCCGCCTCCAGCGCCTGAAGGAGAAGATTTTGGCCTTCGTCTTCACCACGGCTTGGCGCGCAGGTAAGGAGTTGTGCATCTCGGATGCCCTCTCCCGCTCCCCAGTCAGCCGCGCTACACCTGAAGACGAGATGCTCAGCACCGAGGCCGGTTTCTCCGTCAGCAACTTCGTCACATTGCAGGCCGTAGAGTCCCTCGCCAGCACCCAGGCCTCAGTGTCACCACCCGACAGCGATCTGGCCCTTGAGGAACTACGGACCGCGGCACGCGACGACCCCTCCTACACTCACCTCTTGGAGAGTGTGAGGACTGGGTTCCCTCGCGACCGTTTTGACCTCCACAACGCCCTACGCCTGTATTGGAAGATACGTGAGGGCCTCTACGCAGATGGGGACCCCGTCCTCTACGGTGCCCGTGTGGTCGTCCCTGCAGATCTCCGTCGTCGCGTTCTGACCCGCTTACACGACAGCCATCGTGGAGCAGAGGCCACCAAGTGCTGCGCAAGGCAGGCTGTGTACTGGCCCGGCATTGACGCGGATATCGTCAATACGGTCCGTGCCTGTGAGCCGTGCCAAATCATGCAG
Source organism: Homarus gammarus (assembly GCA_958450375.1). Taxonomy (NCBI): domain Eukaryota; kingdom Metazoa; phylum Arthropoda; class Malacostraca; order Decapoda; family Nephropidae; genus Homarus; species Homarus gammarus. Next base: position 260,397 of record CAUDMG010003476.1, read on the forward strand.
CCCAGTCAACAGCAAGAGCCCCTCTTCTGCGACAACGAACCCACCAGGCCCTTCGAGTCCGTGTCGGCTGATTTCTTCAGCACAGCTGGGAAACATTTCCTAGTTGTCGCCGACCGACTCTCTGGCTGGCCTGTTGTGGTAATCTGTGGTTCGGACACGACGTCCGCGGCCACCATTCGCCACTTCCGGCACCTCTTTCGTGACCTGGGCGTCCCCGTACGTCTGCGGACGGACGGTGGGCCACAGTTCACCAGCCGGGACTTCACAGGATTCCTGGAGCGTTGGGGAGTCCGCCACATCGTGTCAACACCCAACTACCCACAGTCAAACGGGCATGCTGAGGCTGCGGTCAAGACAGTCAAGCACCTCATCCTCAAGGTGGCCCCTTCAGGCAACATAGACTGTGAGGCATTTGACAAAGGACTCCTGGAGTTACGTAATACTCCCACCCACACAGGACGCTCCCCTGCCCAGATCCTGTATGGTCACCCTCTCCGCTCTTGCGTTCCTGCACACGCCAAGGCCTTTGCGAAGGAGTGGCAGACCAGAGCCGAGAGCTGCGACCGCCGCGCCACTTCACTTGCCCAGGACGCCAAGGCTCGGTATGACGACCGTGCCTGCCCTCTTCAGCCACTGGAGATTGGTGCCCTTGCCCGCGTCCAGGACCCGACGACGACACGTTGGGACAAGGTGGGCATAGTGATGGGCGTCGGCTGGTCGCGGAACTACAAGGTCAGGATGCTGAGCGGCCGTGTCTGGTGGAGGAACCGCCGCTTCCTCCGGCCAGTCCCACCCCCTGCTGCTGGCCCCCTGACCGAGGACGAGTCATCTACACCTCACGAGGATCCGCCCCACAGTGCACCTCGACGCTCGGAGCGACTTAGGACTAAGAAGTCCGCTCAAGACAAAGACTATGAGCGTGAGGGGGGAGGGAGATGTAGGTTATGTATATAAGCTACTGTGCCGAGTAGCATTTATATATATCATCACGTGGCAACACTGCACGTTATGTGGCAACATTGCCCCGAGGCTGCCATATGGCAAGGCAGCCTTAGTCTGACTGTGTGAGCCGTGCATGGCACACGCGAGTCACCACTTGTACTTTTCTCATCCATAATAAACGGACTTCAGTGTTACACAGTGTTTCCCTACCCATCACTGCATTCTTCAGTGAACGCTAGTAACTTTCACCCAGACAAGGCTGAAGACCCTCAGCCAGGACCGCCAAGCTAGTCGCAAGTCAGTCCAAGAGTTTTTGGAAGGCGCTGGCTATAACATTCGTTGGAAATCTTAAACAATAATATGCAATGTGACATTTTTAAATTTGTAATTTATTTATGTACGAGTTTTCATTCATACTGTAGAATGTTTAAGTTAAACTTAATAGTTTTATGTTATGACGTTGATATAACAACTCGAAGTAAGTTTCAGTAACAAACGTTGTAAAATTTTAGCGAAAACATGCCAATAAAAATTAATGTCTTTTTTCCTAGCCTGATGATTATGCCTGTTTTTCCGGTGCCATATTTCCTATTGCCACTTTTTCTGTGCCATTTTTTCCTATATCCCTGAGAACAATCCTGGTGTACACCACATCAAGCCGCTCTGAGTTCAGATATTCTTCTCGCACCTCTCCACTGAAACTCTGATGGTGCAATAGTAATATCGTTTCCAATGAGGATCATCCAAGGTATGCTTATTGCTAGTCAAATCAGAGAACTATTCCCTACTTTCTTCACAAAGCAAACTCTTCGACGAAACCCTCATACTTCCACGCTACGAATACGCTGACAGTTTAAAATCAGAAATTCAAACTCTTTCTCTCCAACTAGCTCCGTTTCATCTATGGCATAAGCTCAAAGACTAGATCTTCACCTGTCACCAAACAACTCTACTTCTAACCTATTTCATCCTTTTCTACTGGGCAGGGCCTACCGGGGTTCCACAACAATTTAAATAATGAGTTACTTATTGCACAAAGGAAGAACATACCATACAAAAAACTCCGATCAGACAACAGTGACCCTAAACGGATAAATAATTACTTAAAGAATATTACTGGACAAATGAAGGCTATAGGTAGGAGAATAAATAGTGGTGAAGCATACCTCAGAGATTTTTATAAGGTATTGACCAATAGGGTTAAGAACGAGATAAGAAAAGCAAAGAGGAATAATGAACTGAAGGTAGCAAGGGAGGCGAAGTCAAACCCCGAGGGATTCTTTCAAATGTATCAAACTAAGGCCCACATACAAGATCAGCTGTGGTGTATACCATGCTGTAGTGCTCCCATGGTTGTTATGCATGAAGCGTTTTTGGCTAAAAAAAGATAATGTTACGAGTTGGGGATTTAGAATATAGTTATACGTCTACCCAGATCCCAACAGGCAACAACAAAAAAAAAAACAAAGACAATCGGACTATAAAAGGGTAGACAAAGGATGCGAGTTTTTGTTGTATATAATAAAGTACCATAAATTCCTTAACAAAATATTCAGCTGATAAACTACCCTTAACCAAACTTAACCTAAACATGAACAGTATATACATAGTAATAAAACATAAAACAATAGTGAAGCAATGTGGAGGTGGGAGAGGCAATACAAGATTACAAATACTTAAGTGAGGAGCCGAGATGGCTGACGAGCAAGGCTGAGTATGGTAGAAGACGGTAGGTAGTCACTGTGCCGTAGGTTTCCAGGATAGGTGATCCTGTGGTCGCTTCCCAGAGTGAAGTGCTCTCTCCTCGAATTGGAGCTCACAAAGAAGACTGGGAGGAAGTGACGCAACAACCAGAATATGGAGAAGGGAAACCCGGGAGTGGTAACTAAGACGAGCCATACTCGTGTTTCGTCCCTAGATGGCGTTGCTCATGGTGCTGGGTAGGTAGATGAAGACAATCGGTGGAGGGGTTCGTAACACACCCCCCCTCCAAAGACCTTCATAGCGCGGGCGCGAAGGAGGTGATCACCTGGTGCGTCTGGATAAAGAGTCTGCAATCAGGTTGTCCACCCCCTTTATGTGCCGGACTTGTAGATTATAGGGCTGGGTGAGGAGAGCCCAGCGGAGGATTCGCTGGTTGGAGGTCTTGTTGGTTTGGATGAACGTGAGTGGGTTATGGTCGGTGAAGACTAGGGTTGTTTGTGGGCAAGACTGGAGGTAACATTCAAACTTCTTTATTGCCAACACCAGAGCCAGGGCCTCCTTCTCTATGGTCGAGTAGTTGGTCTGATGTTTTTTCAACTTGGCGGAGTAATATGCCACAGGGTGAAGGACATCAGTGGTTGGGTCGGGTTGTAGGAGCACAGCCCCAACTCCGACACCACTAGCGTCGATTTGCAGATGGAAGGGCAAGGTGTAGTCAGGGGGGTGGACTACAGGCTAAGAGGCAAGGAAGGCTTTGAGGCAGTGGAAAGACTGGTCGCACTTCTGGTTCCAGATGTAAGGGACCGCAGAACTGGTAAGGTCTGTGAGGGGTCCGGCCACGCTGGAGAAGTTACTGCAGAACCGACGGTAGCAGCCGCACATCCCCAGGAAGCGCACGAGTTCCTTCCTCGTCCTTGGAGTGGGGAAGGACAAGATGGCTTCAACGTTTGCGTCCTTGGGTCTCACCATACCATGCCCAACGATATGTCCCCGGTAAGTCACTGAGGCCCGGCCAAAAGCAGATTTAGCCAGGTTTATGGTGAATCCAGTCTCTTGCAGTCGTGCAAACAGTATCTCCAAACGCACCAGATGTTCGTCCCAGCTGTCCGACACCACCACCAGGTCATCCAGGTAGGCGAACGTCCCACCTAGGTCCTGAATAAGGTAGTTTATGGCCCTCTGGAATGTGGCCGGAGCATTAGAAAAGCCAAACGCCATAACTAAATATTGAAAAAGACCAAATGGGGTTATAAATGCCGAGATTATTTTTGCCCTATCCGTGAGTCCTACTTGATAATATCCTTTCAACAGGTCCACGGTTGATATAAACTTGGCACAGCCTATGCTGTCTATTATATCTTCAATCAAAGGTAAAGGGTAGGAGTCAGAGACAGTGACCTGGTTCACTTTACGATAATCTGTACAGAAACGAAAGGTGCCATCGGGTTTTGGAATGAGAAGGCAAGGTGAAGCCCAGGGAGAGGTACTAGGCTCAGCTAAGTTATGCTTTAACAAAAAATCTACCTCCTTTTTCATAATCTCTTTTCTTTGTGGATTAAGTCCATATGCTGATTGCCTAATGGGTTGTACATCATCTGAGATTAGCTTAATATCGTGTTTAAGTATATTGCAAAACCCTGGGAGGTCTGATGTGACTTTAGGAAATATTGATAATAACCGAGTGAGATCTTTTGCTCGAGATGGATTCAGAACAGAAAAATACTCATCCAAGTTGTTGAGTATGTGACTGTTAGCAGGGTTCTCTTTAGGTAGAGGGAAGTCTAAATTCTCCAATAGGTCCACGTCATCTGTCTCCGGCTCCGGCCCTGACAAAACCGTATACAATACAGGTAGGCTTATAGCCTCTGGGATGTCTTCCTCTGACTGCCTGGAATGGTAAAGTTTCATGAGATTAATGTGTACAAGTTGTGAATCTTCTCGGCGATCAGGAGTATGGACTATATAGTTGAGGGGAGATAGTTTATTAGCATTGATTTGAAAGTTTTGATGGAACCGTTCCAAGCAACCTTGGGATTGTGGGTGGTAAGCCGAAGATGTACAATGGTCCACACTGAGGTCTTTCATCACCTGTTTGAAAAGATTGCTCGTAAAATTGGTGCCCTGATCGGATTGGATCTCTTTAGGAATGCCCACTGAAGTGAAAAGATGCAAAAGATGTTTGATTACGTTTTTTGAAGTGACGCTTTTAAGGGGAAAAGCCTCAGGATAACGTGTACTGGTATCCATAACTGTGAGCAGGAATTGATTTCCCTTCTTAGTCTTTGGTAATGGGCCCACACAATCCACAACAATCTTTTCAAATGGTGTAGAAAATACTGGGATGGGCTTAATGGGAGCTGCTGGTATACTTTCATTTGGTTTTCCAACCAGTTGACAAATATGACAAGATTTTAGGTACTGTGACACATCCTTCCTAAGTCCAGGCCAATAATAGTGTTGGAGGAGCTTTTTTTATGTTTTCAGGATTCCCAAATGTCCTGAAATACCATCATGGGCAAGGGCAATTAATGCTGGTCTGACTGAGGCAGGAATTACCACTTTATGTATTTCAGACCACGTGTCTAGATGGGCAAGCTCAGGGGGCCTATAGGCCCTCATCAAAACCCCTTCATGATAATAAAAACACGGAAGGGTGTTAAAATCTTTACCCTCAACTGCTGCATGATGAAGTTTATTCAAAGATGGATCAGATTGTTGGGCTTTAATGAGCTCATCCTTACTAATCGTCTTATTGTACAGATCTTCTGTGGGTAGGAAGATATTGGAGGTGGTTTTAGATGAAGAGGGCCCATTTCGCACACTCTGCGACCGGGTGACAGCACAAGATGGGAAAAGATGAGGAATAGTTTCTTTAAGGTCAGTGGTGGAGTTGACAGGTAAGGGAGAGTCGACTGTCTTTATGTTAGGAACCACTAGATCTCCTACCAAGTCATTACCCAATAATAAATGAATGCCGCACACAGGCATTGGGTCTTTCCTAATGGCTATTTGCACTTCCCCAGTAATCAAGGGACATTGGAGGTGCACTCTAGCTAAAGGATAGGAAGAATGGGACGAGAGATCTGAAATTAGAACACTCATTTGTAAATGCGGTAGATATATAAGGAATGACGTTAAACAGGAGGATAGATTGTGCTGCGCCCGTATCACGTAGTATACGAATAGGGAAAGAACGAGACCCCTCTATGATTGAAATTTTTCCCTCATAGGTGAATGAAGAGAAGAGATCCTGATGGGGGCCTTTCCACATTGGTGTTTGCTATTGGTTTGGATTTGGGATCCAGGGAACTACTTTTAGCAATTCGACACTTTGGGTGTTTACAAGTCTGGATCGTATGGCCTGGGATTTTACAGTAAGAACAAGTAAGCTTGGTTGCATCGGGGGGAGTAGGTGTGCGACCTTTCGACCTACCACTCACGCCCCCAAGGTTATCATCAGAGGAGGACCTAACATGTCGGGAAGTACCACGTTCTCTACTGCCCAGTGACTCCACCAACAAAGCGTACGCATCAGCCAGCTCAGCAGCACGCCCTAAATTAACCTCTCCACGCTCCTCCACATGCTTCAAGATGTGAAATGGTATCTTGCTTTTCCACTCCTCCAGGACTACCAAATTTAACAAATCCTGAAATGTGGAGGTCTCTGTAGCCTCTAACCACTTCTTAAAAAACCTAAGCTTTTCTTGAGCATACTCAATAAATGTGTGTGAAAATGGTTTGGTTAGTTTACGAAACTTCTGCCGGTATCCATCTGGCGTGATAGCATAAGAGGTGAGGATATTCTTTTTTACGTTATCATAGTCATCAGTCTGGTCTAAACAGTTATAAACTCTACGAGCCTTACGATATAATTTAGGAACTAACACTGACACCCACTGGTCCTTTGGCCACTCATTCTTCCCGGCTATTTTCTCAAAAGTCCTAAATGACCCGTCCATATCGGATTCATCAAACCCGGGAAAAAGGGAAGAAGCAGTAGCAGGGTTAAAAGCAGCTAATTTCTCTTTTAATGCCACTTCTTTTGATTTAAACTCCGATGTTAAGGTGACTTCTGTCTCTCTCACCTGTAGTTCTTTCAGTTTAACCTCCTGCTCCAACTTGGCCTGTTCCAACTCGAGTTCTTTCATTTTAATTTGGAACTCGAACCTAGCTCGTTCTAGTTCTAAGGCGCCTATTCGTTGTGTTTCTTCTTGAGGGCTAGCCAGACCTGAGGCAACTTCTGAGTGAGGAGGGGTGGTGGATAGTGGTTGAAGTTTCTTGGACATGGGCGTTAATCTGTCAACAGCGGATTCTTTTAAAACTTCTTGTTGAACCAACACTTCAATCACATGATTTTTTAACATTTCCTTAGTCAGTTGCTGTGAAAATGGGCTATTGTAATAGTTGGCTATTTCTTTCCATTCTTTCTTCAGGATATTAACACGTAATTTAGCTACGGAAGGATTTTCAATAAAATCCTGGAGATCAAAACATGAGGTGGCCATTGTTAAGAAAAATAGGATAAATTAATTAATGGTCAAAAGATAAGATAAGTGGATAACCCTAGAAAATATCACGGCAGTGGATAACCAGAAAGTCCCGGAAACTAACCAAGTTATACCTAGGGAAATTACACTTATGATTATTGTTCTACTGAGAAGATCCTTAGATAAGGACAAGAGACTTGAAAGAGGTAGGGCGTATTACGGCATTAATATAAAGATCCGGATTAACAACCCTGATATACTTGAAAGAGGAAGGGCGTATTACGGCATTTATATAAAGATCCGGATTAACAACCCTGATATACTTGAAAGAGGAAGGGCGTATTACGGCATTTATATAAAGATCCGGATTAACAGCCCTGGAGTTTGGTATGATTGACCCTGAATGAGATAATGAGAAGAACAATAATTGAGGCTTTATAATTATGGGGTCCTGGTAGAGCGGGGCGTCCCAAGATATCACTTCACCCTAAACTAGTGACTATGGAACAGCCTACTCTGGAGTGAGGGTACGGCATTTAACAGATCCGGATTCTTCCCAACACTCGATAAGACTTACTACACGACTGCCACGTGTAATAACAGGTAAGCCTTTTGACACTTGGAACCTATTATCCTACGTCTGTCACTCTTACTGTACGATAATACCAATATATGCACACACATATGAAGGAAACTTTAAACCACCGTAAAGCAATTGTAAACAGAAGTGACTGGGAGGGGTAATTAACAACGAGTAACAAGGGAGGAAGGAATATGGTACTTAAGGTCGTGTCCTGTCACGGTCGCCATTTGTTACGAGTTGGGGGATTTAGAATATATTTATACGTCTACCCAGATCCCAACAGGTAACAACAAAAAAAAAAACAAAGACAATCGGACTATAAAAGGGGTAGACAAAGGATGCGAGTTTTTGTTGTATATAATAAAGTACCATAAATTCCTTAACAAAATATTCAGCTTATAAACTACCCTTAACCAAACTTAACCTAAACATGAACAGTATATACATAGTAATAAAACAATAGTGAAGCAATGTGGAGGTGGGAGAGGCAATACAAGATTACAAATACTTAAGTGAGGAGCTGAGATGGCTGACGAGCAAGGCTGAGTATGGTAGAAGACGGTAGGTAGTCACTGTGCCGTAGGTTCCCAGGATAGGTGATCCTGTGGTCGCTTCCCAGAGTGAAGTGCTCTCACCTCGAATTGGAGCTCACAAAGAAGACTGGGAGGAAGTGACGCAACAACCAGGATATGGAGAAGGGAAACCCGGGAGTGGTAACTAAGACGAGCCATACTCGTGTTTCGTCCCTAGCTGGCGTTGCTCGTGGTGCTGGGTAGGTAGATGAAGACAATCGGTGGAGGGGTTCGTAGCAATAAATATGGACTTAAATTGTATAAATCTGCAAAGGAATACTATTTTTTATACGATATACTCCATGCAGAATTGTATTGTTCTTTTTAATAGCGGTCCATGTTTGTGTACGAAAAATGCCGCCAGCCTCTACTTGTCTCATCGCCTTTTATATCTAACAAATTCGCCTAACCATCGTAAAAGATAAGCCTTTAAGATAACTAATACAACTAATTTATGTGTAGAAATGTATTGAAATCAAATTGAACTAAAAAAAAGTCGTAAATGGTCTACTTGAAGAGTGGTGAGAACAGCTTCCTCTGGGATGGTGAATGACGTCCTTTACCAGAATTAATATCGACCCAATTTTCGTAATGAGCGCGGTTAATAACAGTACAGCACTACCAAAATAATTGTTTCCTTAGTATAATTACTTATTAGCCTAGATTTCATATTTTAATAAATCCAAATATGCCAGGTAACTAGTGCTAGGTACTTCCCAGGCATGTTTCATTTGTGTATCAGTTTAACCACAATTTGCTACTAATAAGATAAATTCAGTGACCTAAATTCATGTTTTATTTTTTTATTCCCTTAGTGACTCAATGTATTACAAGAAAGAACTACTTTGCAACTTGTTTGGGCCAACAAATGTAGACATATTGGCTTTGTATGTCCATGATTTCAACAAAAATGAATAAGTCCTTCTAAAGTACTGTAAATGGAATTGATGATATTATTATCTTTTGGCCATCCAGCGAATTTAATGATTTAAAGTTGACCGATTTTTACCAGTTAAGTTAAGTTAGGTTACGTTAGATTAGTTAAGTTGGGTTAGGTTAGGTTTGGTGACATTGAAATTTTGTTTTTTCAAATGCCAAGTAGGTGAATGACCTAGACATTTATTTTACCAAATTGATTATGAGTAGATTAAAAACATTAGTTGTGTTTTTTTTACAAATTCAGACTCCGTAAAGTTCTAATGACAATCACTTCATGATAGATGTTTCACCCTATACACTAAAGCTACTTTATATAAGAGGAAAACATTAGCACCAAATTGTATTGTTTAATACCAAAAGAAGTCATTGATGATAATATTTAATAACAATATTTCAGGTATTACGACCTGGTCGTCGGGACGGAACACCGTCGTAAGTCGAGGAGAGACTGTACAGTTGGTCCTCCTATTACGCTGTCCCACAATTCGCGTTTCACCGTTAACGCGGTGCCTTGCCAGAACCTAACATTTTCACATTCCGCGGTCGTGAACCCCATTACGCGGAGAGCGGCTGGCAAGCCGCGCCATTTTTGGATCCAAACCTCCCGCCATCCGCCATGTTGTGTAAGAGGCGCGAAAATGGTGCGCACAAGGTCGCCCAGTCATCAAAACATTACCGAGTTCTTCACCCGCCACCCACTACAGCCGGCCCAAGTCAGTGATAGTGATAATTATAGTGAGGATATGGACTTATATGAACTTTGGGGGGTTTGACAAAGAGGCCCTGCAAGCCTCTGTGGTGGATAGTGATACAATTGATACAGGTGAGGGCCAATAATCTGTCCTCTGCCTCGGAACCAACCGCCCATCCCCGTGTGCCCAGCCATCTTTTCTACTAATGTAAGTGTTAAAAAACTTAATATTATTAATTTTTCTCTTAATTATTAATTGTGTGTGCATGCCATCATAAAGTTAAGATAATATTTTTACTACAACATAGTTGTGTGTCGTCAAAAAGTGGAGTTTGGGGATCAGCCCGGACTCCATTTCAATTAATCCCATATGTTATGTTATTCACTTTACGCGTTTCTCACTTTCCGCGGTACCCTCCGGGTTACATTAACCGCGTAATATGAGGACCAACTGTAATACATTTTCATCTTTAAACTCCTTGTATCTTGCCTAACTCACCTTGATGCTCCACTCAATTGTAGCTAGATGTAATAATTGTAGAAAGTAATCACAGGTATGACCCCCTTTACCGTTAATTGTTTTGATATTACAATTCTTGGATATTCAAAGATAATGAAATTATGAATCTTCAATAAATGTGATATACGTACATTCCAAAGACAACAGAAATGTGTCAGACTTGACTAATTAACTGTAACCAGAAATTAACCAAAGTGAATTTGTCCTTAATCCAACCTTTAAAATATGAAAGAAAGTATACTTTATTTTATGATAGTTAAGTCAGTTTCCAGTTAGGTTAAGTTAGGTAGGTTAGATTAACATTTTTATATAGATCATTAAAATTTTATAGGGGTTATAATTTTTGTTCTATGAATTTCTCCAAAAAAAGGGATCAAGGTTTTGGAATCACCATAACAATATACACTACAGTACAATACATTAAAAAAAACAATATTTTTTTTAGTGTGTGTTGCATATCAAACCAAACAAATCTGAGTTTCCTTTGGAATTTTTTATTTTTTTTTTAACAGACAAAATTACCCTCAATATTTAGATATTGCAAACTTATAAATATTAACCCTCATGAATAAAGATGTTTCAGAATTCGCAAATTTAACTAACACAATATTAATGGCTTTATTTTCACTTACAGGTAGTGATACAGCTGACTATTCACCTTTCACCAATACTGAAGAAATAAATCTTGGTATCATTTGACTGATGGGGAATTTTTCCGGTTCCAGGGAAGATTTTGGAATTTGCTTTCTAACCTAACCTCGGAACAGAAAAATTTGGAGACTTTCCGTAAAATCCCCAAATTACTCATAGACCAGAAAAAATGCAGTTTCTGGAATTTTCTGAACATATACCTTGGAGAAATCATAACGTACTGTATGCCTTAATTATTATTATTATTTTTTTTTTACACTGCATACATACGTGGATATTACGTATTACTTTATTCGTGAAATTTGTGGGTGATTTTCCTTTTTAAATTCTTTACTCCTGATCATCCATATATTATAACATATCCTGCTTTTAATAAAGGCTATATTCTGAAATAAGCATTATCATTGTATTTTTATCCTTACTATTATTACAGTTTATATTAAACATTAAAAAATGCAGGAATGATTTGCAATTAACATTCCAGACTGTATTGAGGATATTTTTAAACCATTTAATTATCATCTTGTTCTATGTTTAACATTATTAGTCTCTGATTAGTTGGTAGAATTTCATGACTGTATATGGGTTCAATGACATTTGCTCACAAGATGAACCTAATCTAACCTAACATGTCTTCATTTCCATAATAGTTGAGTATATGCCTTGTAAACAAATGTCTGCACACTAACTATATGAAGGCTCTCTGGTGAGGATCTGTATACAGTATTTACATGTAATATTTTTCCAAATAAAAGACTTTTTAAACAGCAGAGACTTTTCTCCGACTTCTGGTTTAGTCCATGTCTTAACATATGAAGGTTCCAAGTGTTCCCTGAAGAAGGCAGTGATGGGGAGGGAAACACCGGGTAACACGGAAGTCCATTTATTAACGATAGGAGAAATACAAGTAGTGACTAGCGTGTGCCTTGCACGACCCACAGAGTCAGACTGAGACTCAGGGTTGCCAACTCGGATTTTCAAATGTTGCTAGGCTGGTACCTAAAGTAGCTAAATGTCGCTAAGTCTTCCATGGAAAGTCGCTAGCTATTATTCCCCCCTTCAGTAATTTGATGCAAATAATATTTTCATAATGCCGACTATAATGGACGGAGTATAAATAAAATGCATTATGTAAAAATAAAAATATTATTTTTTTTAAAGTTTAATGTGCACACTTACCTATTATTCAATAGTAATTGCATCCCAGTCCTCTTCGTAGTCGTCGGCAGTGTGAACAACTGTAGAGCTGGAAGCATGTGAAGTGCGTGGTTCAGGTTCTCGTGCAGATATCTTGTAACTGTATGCCTCCACAGTCCCTATCTTTCTTAAAATATCACTAGGAAGTTCATAACTTGCACAACAGGTGTTCTGTCTTTTAACCCATACTTTATTGTAAGAATTGCCTTTAATGTCGATAGTTTCATTTTGTTGCGCAATTTTGATTTCACAAAGTTCATACTACTAAATGTGCGCTCTACATCTGCGTTTGAATGCGGAAGAGATAAGGCAGCGAGTGCAATTTCAGCCAGAACATGGTAAGGGTTTTCACCTGTCGCATCTCTGTAATTTGCTACTTCTGACCACAATTTTAGGGTGTTAGATGCATGGACGGGCTGACATCAAGTGATCAGGAAATAGACGTGTCCCTCCTTCTGTACCACGACCCGTTCAAATGCATTAAACTTTTCTTATTATTTATTGTCCCTGTAACCCCGTTGCTATATATTATGGCTCGAAATTAGGAAAACTGAGTTTTCATGGACAGTCCAAAAGTATCCAGAAAGTCGCTAGATTTCTGTGGATATCTCTAGATTTGCGACAAGTCGCAAATCGCTGTAAAATGTCGCTAGAAAAAAACAAAAAGCTCTAGATCTAGCTACAAAGTCGCTAAGTTGGCAACTCTGCTGAGACTGCCTTGCCATATGGCAGCCTCGGGGCAATGTTGCCACATAACACGTGCAGTGTTGCCACGTAATTATATACATAGATGCTACTCGGCACAGTAGCTTAGATACATAACCTGCAACATATTGTATACATTTCACTTGAGAACTGAACCTCGGCGAGGTAGGTTCTCCCGGCTCCCCGCTCCTTCCTCCCGAGGTACCACGTGACCATGAACGACTCGTTCACCTTTGATAATGCGAGGGCCGCTAGAATTATTCCGCGCAAGCACCCTTCGCCCAAAGAACTTAACCTCCTTGTCCTGAGAAATTTTTTTGACTCCTCGGGAATCACGGGGGTGACAAAGGTCGTCCGCCATGAGAGCGGTTACCTTACCGTCGCCTTCGCGGATTGGGGAGGGGCCAAGCAACTAAGAAAAATTAAAGAAATCAATGGAATCAAGATCAGACTTGAATACCCCTATACGGAGAACGCGGTTTTGGGAGTCATCTCCCACCCAGAAATTGAACATCTCGATATAGAAGAACTTGATGAGCTGATCGGAAATCAGCTCTATGTAGTTAAGAAACTAACTAGCACAGCTGCCCTGGTTTCTCGCCTTGGGGAACTTCCAAGCTCCATTTTGCTGGGTTGGGAGAAAATCCCAGTAAGACCATATCAGGGAAGACCCACTCGCTGCTACAAATGCCAGAGGTATGGCCATATGGCGGAGAAGTGTCGTGCTCGGGAGGTGTGCTCGAGCTGCGGGGCACCCGGCCACACTTACGCTGACTGCCAGGCGGCCACAAAGAAGTGCGCGGCTTGTGGTGGCCCTCACTCCTCCTCCGACCGGGACTGTCCCAAGTGGAGGGAGGAGTGCAGGGTGGCCAAGCTGCGGACTAAAGAAAAATTGACCTACAAGGAGGCTCTCCTTGTAGTCAAAAATCAAGAAAAGAAAAAACAAGAAAAGAACAAACAAGACAAGAACTACCTAGACAAAAACAACCACGACATGAACAACCGAGAACCCGATATCCCTACAGAAGACCAGAAAAAAGAAGACCAGAAAGAAGAAGACCAGAAAGAAGATCAAAAAGAAGACGAAGAACAAGAAGAAGAATGGAAAAAAGACCAGAAAGAAGAAGATCAAAAAGAAGACGAAGAACAAGAAGAAGAATGGAAAGTAAAAACTAAAAGAAGAACCAAGAAAAAATAGAAGTGCAACCAATCAGCTTCGGCCGAAATAGCCTAACGGCGAAGAGGCCAGTAATCCCAAACAACTTGAACTTGTATACATTTTTACTCCTGACATTGGGAAAGTGTTCATGTCTTGTTTTTTTGAAAGGGTATTTATTGCATTACTTTAATCAGGTGGAGAAAAGGAGGAAATATTATCTCACGTTTTCATATCTTGTAGATAACTGGCCTTGTATAATATGAAAGTAAAAATTTTGGTACCTATATAAAGATAATTTCCTGTTTGATAAAAAACTAACAGTAATGGTGATATTTTTTCAAGATTTTATCCCAATTCATCTGTACAGTGAGTTCATCACTGTCATAACAAAATTATAATACCTAATATTGTACTTTGGTATATCTACTGACTTCATCCACAGAACAGGCCATAGTTCTCTTTATTACAATCACCCAACCCCAAGTTCATGAAAAACTTATAACTTTATTGTTAGATTTAATAAGGATAAAGAAGAAAGGAGCAGATATTACACTCAATTCCTACGTTTTTATGGTTGTCACAGGCTGTATTTACCTATATTCACTGTAAATGATCGTATTTTATTCCCAGAATTGGCTTATAATCCAAGAAAATTGGAAAATGAGGTGCACCTTAGCTTGGGATTCAAGTTTTTTATGCTCGTAAATCGTGTAGCAAGAGCAATCGTTTCGTGCCACTGACAACGTTTTCAGGGTGCAAGCATACCAACCCCCAAGTCTTCCGCCATTTGGTACACCTGACTACACTACGATGACGTAGTAGCAGCAAACGACCATCGGGTACCACCATGGCCCATCTTGAATAATCACAAAATTTTCACTCCATTGTATTACTACCGCCGGGATACCATGGCATGGTGTACACCACGGCTGATCTTGCATTTGAGCCTAAAACACGAGACAAGATTGGACCAATATAGTCAGATACCGGCGAGCTAACTAATAACGACGGAGAAGTGAGCATAAACTGAATAAATATTTGTCAACAGTATTCACCACCGAAAATTTAAACATGATACCCGAGGCACCGACTATATACAAAGATAGTGAAGAAATAGATTAAGCGAATTAGTAGTGACTAGTAACGATGCTAGTAAGGAAATAGACAAGCTAAAGCCTAATAAGTCACCAGGTCCCGATGAGATATTTGCCAGAGTATTAAAATAATGCAAGAAAGAGTACCAGAAACACGTAGGATAGCGAATCTAATACCGATTTTCAAGAAGGGAGGTAGATTACTATCCTCTTAACTACCGTCCAATTAGCCTAACATCAATTGTAGGCAAATTACTGGAAGCAATAATTTCAAACTATTCGAAATCACCGGAGAAGCACAAGTTGATGAACGATTTCAAACATGGCTTCACAGACGGGCGTTCATGTCTAAATAATCTATTAACATTCTTTTCATCTGTTTTCGAATCAGTGGACGAGCGGCACAATTATGATGTGGTATATTTGGACTTTAGCAAAGCCTTCGACAGAGTCCTCCGCGAAAGACTAATAAGAAAAGTGAAGGCTCATGGCATTAAAGGAGATATTCTAAAATGGATTAGGGCGTGGTTACAGGACAGGAAACAGCGAGTGTGCATTAACTGTACCAAATCCCATTGGAGCAACGTCACTAGTGGAGTTCCCCAAGGCTCAGTACTCGGACCATTATTATTTATTATATACATAAACGACATAGATATCGGCGTAGACAACAACTTAAGTAAATTTGCCGATGACACTAAAATAGGGCGTGTAATTAAATCTGACGAGGACTCCGGAAAACTACAGGAAGATCTAAACAAATTTTTCGAATGGTCTGAAAAATGGCAGATGAAAGTCAATGTGGACAAATGTAAAGTACTCTGTATTGGAGATGTAAACAGGGAAACCAGATACCAGATGAGCAACTATGTTATTGAGAAATCCGACTGCGAGAAAGATTTAGGAGTAATGATAAGTAGGAATCTTAAGCAATGTAAACAATGTGTATTTGGTCGAAACGTGGCTAATTAAGTACTTGGGTTAATACAAAGTAGTATTAGTTATAAGACTAGCGAGGTCATCCTAAAACTATATCTTGCTCTCGTGAGACCTCACTTGGATTACACAGTTCAATTCTGCTCACCGCATTACAGAATGTATATAGAATCCTTTGGAAAGAATTCAGAAGAGAATGCCAAGACTAATCCCTGGCATTAGGAACCTAGAGTCAGAAACAGGTTAAATCATCTTAATTTGCACTCCGTTGAGAGACGTAGAGTGAGAGGCGCTGTGATAGAGGTGTATAAATGGAAGTCAGGGCTTAAGAAAGGTGATATTACAAAGGCACTCAAACTATCCAACCAGGAGCAAATTCGTAACAATGGTTTTAAATTAGACAGATTTAGATTTAGGCGCGAAATAGGTAAACATTTGTTTGAAAATAGAGTAGTGGACGAGTGGAAGAAGTTACCAAACATCATCATTAACTCGAATACGCTGGATAGCTTCAAATATAGGTTGGATGGATATATGAGCAATAGGGGTTGTGTGTAAATGGGACTCCCTAGTATGGGCCAATATACCCGCTGCATTCTTATATATAACATATATATATATATATATATATATATATATATATATATATATATATATATATATATATATCTATATATATATATATATATATGTTAGGGGGAGAGAAAAGGAGAGAAGAGAAGACAGAAATGCTGCGTTTAGCACGTTAAAGGGGTAAGATGCAGTTTATTAGAACATATTTTTAGGGGGGTCGTATGCATGTTTTCTCAGCACATGAGGACAGTGCTGTCTTTTCTTGAAGGGGGGTCGATTGTAGTATTCAGAAATTTCAGAGTAATTTCAAATGCCCCGCCATTAGCGATACTGAGCGTTCAAGGTCGTCTGAGGGAAGAGAGCGCTCCCTGCACATAGCGAGAGATTGTGGAACTAGGCCTCTATGATATTAAATGTAATTTGCCGTATTAATAATGATGCGATTCATGAAGTTAAGGGACTATTATTGAATTTGAAATTATTATAGATCGTTCATCAGTCTGAATAATGTTACGGGTGTCCCAAGGAGTTATTAGTTAGGCGGAAAATATGTCACATAGGCCTAAGCTGACGCCTTGAGAGGACGCGACGCTGGCTCACCCTCAGTCACGGGGAGCATTCTGACAAACAAGACGTCCCTGCGCGTCCGTCACAGAAATAGTCACGTGGCCTAGTCACCTGTGCTGTGCTATTGCAGTATAACAAGTAAGTCTCATTCGATCTCAGACAGGGTTAGATAGGGCAGTGGTAAAGTAAACTAGAGCTAACAGTGAGTTCATTTCAGGGTTTCCGCCAGAACCCACATGACCGGAGTTGACCGGAGTTGACCGGAGTTTGACTGCGAGAGATTGACTGCCGTTTGAGACTGCCGTTGATGATTGAGGGTGGCGATTGTCGCCATTGGACCGATCAGTGTAGGCCTGTCACTGTTTAGCGGGGTATGAAAGGCTCGCTTGAGGGAATCTAGCCGTCTGGGTGCCCAGCTGACGACGGGACGATCGTGGGTCAGCAGCTCTCCTCTCCCTCGGCTCACAACACCACATGTCTGAGCAGCTTAGTTAAACCCTCTTGCTAATGGGAAGCTAAAGCTTCTCTCAACTGTACAAGGTCTGATTGGCTCACTCCCTTCCGCTTCATGGACGCACTGGGAGTACACTGAGGCTATCTGAGTAAATTAATGGTCACACACTGAGAGCGTGAGTCTAGGACTCTAGGAGATACCTAGAGGAACATTTTATCTCCCTTATTACGGGTGTAGTTAATACCATTTCTCAGACTGATATTATCTTGACGGGTGTAGTTTAATAGTTCCTAAATAATTTTGATAGTAGTGTTTTTTGAATGTTTGTGTCATTAAGTGGAACCAGAGTGATACTGTGATTTGATTCTATTAATGCATCTAATTTTTCTTCATAATTCTGATCTCAGGTATAACCTTTGTTCCCCAGAGTAGTGTTTAAGTTAGGTTAGGAAGAGTGCATCTGTTGAGGTGATATAATTTTGTTGAGTGCCCTTAAGGCCTATTCATTGAAGAGTCTTTAATTTCTTATTTTTTAATACCATTTCCTAAGTGACTGATATTATTTTGTTGAGTGCCCTTTAGGCCTATTCATGGTGGAATTAATAATTTCTTATTTTTATACCACTCCGCAGTGGGGGATATTATTCTGTGAAAGCCCTTAAGGCCTGTTTCATGTGTGCAAGCAACATTTCTTAATACTTCAAATTTATTGTTGCCTGAGTTTCTAATATTTTCTATATCATGTATTACTTTCATTCCCCAGAGTAGTGTTTTAAGTTCAAGTTAAGAGAATGGCATATTGGTGTACCATTATTTGATTGTGTTTGTAGTGTTGGAGGGAATATAAGTGTCTAAATTTTACAGTGTGTCTCATTCATCCCAGTCACAGACGCTATCCTTCCACGGGTCACGGACAATTCATTTTGTTTAGTAGGTTTAAGTGTTCTTGTGCTGGTTCGGGATTTTTCTCAAGGGGCGCTTCCACTGCCATTACCATCTTATAATCTTAAATATACCCCAAGTCAAGTGAGAAAATAAAGTTCAGTAAATTCCGACCGGTTACAAATGGTAGCAGAGCGTAGTTATTTTTATTTCGTGACTGATAGTTCTGTGGTTGGGATAATGAGCGTAATCATGGAGTGGATGGAAACGGTAGAGAGTGTGGCCCCAACTCTACTCATGCTCGCCGTGAGAATGGGTTTGTTGTGGTTGACGGTGAGGGGTTACTCGGAGAAAAGGAGAGACAGCCCGGGGTGGGTACAGTTGAGAGAAGAGTTCGTGGAACGTATTGGGAAGCTGGAGGGGAAAATCCGGGGAGAGTACCAGGAACGATTGGAACAGTTAGAAGGGAAGATCAATGGGGAATGTCAGGCATGGGCGAACCAAATCAGGGGGGAGTATGGAGTATATGTACAACAGTAAAGGGGGGAGTACCACACACAATTGCAACAGTTAGAGAAGGAACATCAACAACACCTAGTTCTGTTGGGGGATGCACTAGATAGGGTAAAGACACAGTATCAAATACAGCACGATGAGACAATGTGGGAGATGAGGAGACACAATAGTAGAGAGGGAACTAGTCTCGGGGCCGGGTTGATCATGCCTAAGTTCGACGGTAGGCCAGGAATAGAGGTAGGAAAGTGGTTAAGAGAGGTTGACCGAACCCTCAAGCTGCTAGATGGAGACGAAGTCAGTCGAATCCAATTCATAATTAGGCATCTTGCGGGGCCTGCGGCAGATCGCGTATACAATGCACGCAGAGACTGGGAAACCGTAGACGAATTAACTTGTTATTTGAAGCAGCAATACGGCGGGCAGACGGCCACGTACGACGCCATTCAGAAGGTGATGGATCGGAAACAAAGGAGCAACGAAACGCTTCTTGAATATTATGATGCTATGCTCGATTTAAACGATGAGTTGAACCTCCATGGTCATAAATATGATAAGGCCCTGTTGGGAGATGCAATCACTCGGGGGCTCAAGGAGGAACAAAGCCGTATGTGGTTATTGGAGGAGATCCAGAAGTATCCTCACCGTAGTCTAGACGAGTGGATCACGGGGCTGAGAGAGGCGGAACAAAAACGAGAGGCTTTGAGGGAGGTACCGCTGACTAAAGGAAGAGAGAACGAGCCACAGGCTGGAGGCTCGATTCTCCCGATGTGCTATGCGTGTGGACAAGAGGGCCACCTGAGTTTCAATTGCACGAACAGGTCCGGACCAGGAGAGAGTGTCCCAAGGGGATACGTGGCCAATGGCCAGTATCGAGTTGGAAATAACAATCGGAACTGGCGGTCGGGAAATGGTCAAGGCCAGGCAGTCCCCGCCAACCGTTCCTGGCCTCACCACTATATTCCACCGGCGATGTTATGAATCCAGAGAGAGCGGACCTGTGGTCAAGCGTAGTCCACATGACAAATTTAATCACGACAGAAGGTACCTTAAGGCTGAAAGCAGAGTGTCCTAAGGTTTCGGTGCTGGTAGCGGGTCGTGAAATGTGGGGTTTAGCAGACACTGGGGCAGAAGTGTCGCTAATTGATGAACTTTTCTACCATCGGGAGCTGGAGCCTGCAGGCGTGGTGTTGCAGCCCACTCGAATAAGGGTAAAAGGGGCGTCAGGGTTTCCAGTGCCGTGTGTGGGGTGTATTCGGGTCACTATGGTCGTATGTTGGGTGGAAGTCACTGATGTGGGGCTGTTGGTTTGTCCGGGGATTGAGACCCAGGGTAAGGGGCAATCGCATGTCGGGTTGTTGGGGATGAATGTGCTGGGGGAGGTTGCGGAGATCTGGCCGCACATGTATCACTTGTGCAGGGAAGCCAGGAGCACTGCTCAGTGGGAAAATTGCTTGCACGAGGTTAGGCAGTTATGTGCAATAGAGGCCATCAGCCTGGGGTATTGTATGACAGAGAGGAAGAAAAGCCCAACCATTCCTCCCCGGAGTACTCGGTTGCTGTCAGTATGTGTTCCCTCATTAAGCCAGGTAGCTAACAAAGAAGTAGTGATTGAACCTCTAACAATGGAGCATGAAGGTTGGATGCCTGAGGGTGTGATAGTGTTGCCGACAGCTGTAAGAGTGGTGAGAGGCATGACCCAGGTGTTGGTGGCAAATCTGTCTGATAGTCGTAAGAACTTGAGGGGCAATTGGCGGATTGGGAAAGTGGCTTCTGGGACGGAAGTCGAGGCAGACATCAGTGAAGAGGTGTATGTGAGGACAGTTCAACCGGATGCCCGTACGGAGGTCAAAGTGCACACGGAGGAAATGAATGAGGAACAAGAGCGTGCAGTTAGGTGTTTAATAGAAGAGTTTAGTGATATTTTTGAAGGAGAGGGCCAGCCCATAGGAAAGGCTATTGGGGTTCAGCATGAGATCCCAGTGACCACAGACAGGCCAGTTAGGGTGCCATATCGGAGGATCCCTCCAAACCAGGTACCAGAGGTGAAGAAGCACATTAGCCAGCTGTTAGATCAGGGAGTAATTCAGCATAGTGAGAGTCCGTACTCTGCCGCCATTGTAGTAGTGAGGAAAAAGGACGGGACGCTGAGGTTGTGCATTGACTATCGTGACTTAAATAAGGTCACGGTACGCGATGCGTTTCCTCTGCCTAGGATAAATGAAACTCTAGAATCTCTGACGGGGGCCCAGTTTTTCTCAACATTTGATCTGACGGCGGGATATCACCAGATAGAAATAAAACCTTCAGACCGTCCAAAGACTGCCTTCAGCACAAGCTTCGGACACTTTGAGTACAGGCGACTGCCTATGGGATTGTCAAATAGTCCGGGAACCTTTCAGAGATACATGGAGCGGATTTTAGGGGATAAGATTTTCTCCTCGTTGCTTGTATACCTTGATGATGTGCTGGTGTTTTCAAGTACAATAGATCAGCATATAGTCAGATTGAGGGAATTATTTTGCAGGATGAGGGAGAATAACTTAAGATTTAAACCTAAAAAGTGTGAAATAATGGCTTCAAAAGTAAGTTATTTAGGATATCAGGTGTCAGCTGAGGGCATCACAGCTGATCCTGAGAGATTAGGGTAGTAAGAGATTGGCCAGTCCCTCAGACGGTGAAAGATGTGCGGTCTTTTGTAGGGTTCACATCATTTTACAGGAAATTTGTTAAAGGGTTTGCCCAAATAGCTGCTCCACTGCATGCGTTGATGCATGGGAAATCTAAGGATCGGGTAGATAGTGAATGGAGAGAGGAACAGCAACAGGCTTTTGAGAAACTGAAAGACAAGGTGACGCAGACACCAGTGTTGGCTTGCCCAGATTTCACTCAGGAGTTTATATTAGAAACAGATGCATGTTTTCGTGGGCTAGGTGCGGTGCTGTCCCAGCGGAAGGATGGCCGGTTGCATCCGGTATGCTATGCGAGTCGGGTCCTGAGGAAATCAGAACGTAACATGAACAACTATAGTTCTCGTAAGTTAGAGATGTTAGCACTCAAATGGGCAGTAGTGGATAAATTCAGGGATTATTTGGCAGGGAAAGATTTCACAGTCTATACAGATAACAACCCACTCAGTCACCGCGAGAAGGCTAAACTAGGTGCCGGGGAAAGTAGGTGGAATGCGGATCTCGAGCAGTTTAACTTTACTATAGAGTACAAGCCGGGGAAGAACAACATTGTGGCGGATACTCTATCTAGAATCCCGGCGGAACAGGAGGAAGATAACGAAGAAGAGTATACAGCGATGCATGTACTAGAGGAGAACGGGGCAGGAAGGAAGGAACTGTGGACGATGGATGGGCTGCGTAAGGAGCAAGAAGGCATGGACTATATGACAAAACTGCGAAGATGGTTGGTGGGAGAGCTGCCGGAGGATGAGGTACAGGTACAGCTCCAAAATGATGACTTCCGCAAGATGTACCGAGCTAGGAAATCCCTGATCGTAAGAGAAGATGTTGTCTGGCATAGAAGACCCGAAGGGAAGAATCTATGGAGGGAGGTGCCAGTGTTATCTCCAAACTTGCAGGAGGCTTTGACTAGAGCCTGCCACGACGAGTTTGGGCATCAGGGGCGAGATCGCACCCTGTCGCTGGTGCAGGAGCGAGGTTTCTGGTCAGGCATGGGAGAAACAGTGCGAGACTATATAGCCAGCTGCGAGAGGTGTGGAGTAGCAAAAGATGAAGTGCCGAAACCCCAGCTGCATTTAGGGACGATTGAAGCTGCCAAACCATTAGAGACACTGGCCGCAGATTTCACCTTGCTGGACAAGCGGCAAGGATTGGAGAGTCCTGATAATGGTTGACATATAGAGTCGTTACACTTGGGCCTTTCCCACCAAAGACCAGAAAGCCTCGACGATTGCAAAGATCGTGGTGAATCGGATCTTCCTGGCAGTGGGTGCACCTGAGCGACTGTTGACCGATCAGGGAAGAAATTTTGGCAGTGCATTGGTCCAACAAACTTGTGCCACCTTTGGGGTGAAGAAAATAAGGACGTCAGCATATCACCCACAGGGAAATGGTATGGTGGAACGGTTCAATCGAACCCTGCACGGTCTGCTGGCCACCCTCGAGGAAGAGGAAAAGAATAGGTGGCCAGAGCATCTGCAGGCAGTGGTGTCACAATATAACGCGACTCCGCATGCCACGACAGGGTTTTCCCCATTCCTGTTGTTTTACGGGTGAGAACCAAACCTGCCGTTTGACCTTAGGCCGGAAGTAGACCCAGAGCCGGTAGATGAGTGGGTGATGGTGATTAGAGACCGGCAACGAACATTACAGGAAGCAGTGGAGATCAATGTTCGGAGACGTAAGGAAATAAACAGAAGGAAAAGAGAAGAGAAAGCCCACGAGAGTAGCTGGGAAGTGGGCCAGGAGGTTTTGCTGAGGAACAATGTAAAAATAGGCCGGTGTAAGCTGCAAAACCATTGGTTTGATACGAGATGGCACATTGTTGAGGTCCTAAATCCAAGGCCTGGTTTATATCGCATTGAGCCCAGTGGGGGAGAAGATCTGGAAGCGAGAGTGGAAAACCGGAGCAACTTGAAGGCTGCTCCAACCCTAAGGCATCCGGGAGACCCAGCGATGGATGAATCTGAAGATGAAGACGAGGAGCCCCCACCCCAGATGAGCAAGATGAAGAGAAGTAGTTCAGAGAGGTCGATCGAGCCTGCAACTGAAAGACGAAGCCGACAAATTACAGTTTAGGGTGCATGGTAATGAGAAAAGACAGGTTGTAGAGGGTGAGTTGGAGGAGTTGTGAGTAGGGCAGAGGGGATTGGAGAGATGGTTAGGTCAGAGATGTGCGTTGAGTAGTGGTTGCTGTCATGAGCGGGATTGAGAGTACGGTTGTAATGTCCAGGGCCTCACTAATATGGACTGGTACATTGTCAGAGGGTTGGTCTGCCGGCATGAGGTTCGGAGACGTGGACGGAGTAGTGTTTTGACACTGGTTCCTCTTAGTTCAAGGGCCAGGCAAAGGAGAGCATGTTTGTTTTGGGCTGGTATTAATTTTGACATTGGTTCTCTAGTTAAGGGCCAGGCAAAAGGGGAGCGTGATGTTCTGGTTGGTTTTGAGTTGGGCTAGGAAGAAATGGAGTTGCTGGCTGCGAGTGGAATAGTACAGAGTTGAAGGTGGGTTCTAAGTTGTTCTCTCAGCACATGAGGGCAGTGCTGCTTTCTTTTAGGGGGGTCGAGTGTTAGCGGGAGAGAAAAGGAGAGAAGAGAAGACAGAAATGCTGCGTTTAGCACGTTAAAGGGGTAAGATGCAGTTTATTAGAACAAATTTTAAGGGGGGTCGTATGCATGTTTTCTCAGCGCATGAGGACAGAGCTGTCTTTTTTTAGGGGGGTCGATTGTAATATTCAGAAATTTCAGAGTAATTTCATATGCCCCGCCATTAGCGATACTGAGCGTTCAAGGTCGTGTGAGGGAAGAGAGCGCTCCCTGCACATAGCGAGAGATTGTGGAACTAGGCCTATATGATATTAAATGTAATTTGCCGTATTAATAATGATGCAATTCATGAAGTTAAGGGACTATTATTGAATTTGAAATTATTATAGATCGCTTATCAGTCTGAATAATGCTACGGGTGTCCCAAGGAGTTATTAGTTAGGCGGAAAATATGTCACGTAGGCCTAAGCTGACGCCTTGAGAGGACGCGACGCTGGCTCTCCCTCAGTCACGGGGATTTTTTTGACAAACAAGACGTCCCTGCGCGTCCGTCACAGAAATAGTCACGTGGCCTAGTCACCTGTGCTGCGCTATTGCAGTATAACAAGTAAGTCTCATTCGATCTCAGACAGGGTTAGATAGGGCAGTGGTAAAGTAAACTAGAGCTAACAGTGAGTTCATTTCAGGGTTTCCGTCAGAACCCACTTGACCTGAGTTGACCGGAGTTTGACTGCGAGAGATTGACTGCCGTTGAGACTGCCGTTGATGATTGAGGGTGGCGATTGTCGCCATTGGACCGATCAGTGTAGGCCTGTCACTGTTTAGCGGGGTGTCAAAGGATCTCTTGAGGGAATCTAGCCGTCTGAGTGCCCAGCTGACGACGGGACGATCGTGGGTCAGCAGCTCTCCTCTCCCTCGGCTCACAACACCACATGTCTCGAGCAGCTTAGTGAAACCCTCTTGCTAACGGGAAGCTAAAGCTTCTCTCAACTGAACAAGGTCTGATTGGCTCACTCCCTTCCGCTTTATGGACGCACTGGGAGTACACTGAGGCTATCTGAGTAAATTAATGGTCACACACTGAGACCGTGAGTCTAGGACTCTAGGAGATACCTAGAGGAACATTTTATCTCCCTTATTACGGGTGTAGTTAATACCATTTCTCAGACTGATATTATCTTGACGTGTGTAGTTTAATATTTCTTAAATAATTTTGATAGTAATGTTTTTTGAATGTTTGTGTCATTAAGTGGAACCAGAGTGATACTGTGATTTGATTCTTTTAATGCATCTAATTTTTCTTCATAATTCTGATCTCAGGTATAACCTTATACCACAGTGGATCCTGTAGTTGTTCCGCCCTTAACTGTGGCAGCGTGAACGTGGGTAGTGGCATGACGGGAGCTATGTGTCTGGATAGCGAATCGGCTGCCACGTTTGCACGACCCGGTAAATACTTAAAAGTCGAGTGCGAAATAGTTCTGTCACGGCTACATGATCTGTGTGCACTGTGATCGGATATTAAAAAATGAGATCCCGAAAATGCTCGAGAGGCCACACTACTGCTGATGCTTCCAAGTGAGTATCTGATTTAACACCCGACGTAAGCAATGGATGTAAAGTTTGCATTTCGTAGTAAGTTTTACAGTTATGCGTTATGGTGTGATTTCTTGGCTGAACATTAATGTTGTTCTGCTTTAGTTTGAGAACACCGATTAACCCATCCGCTGGCAAAGAGAATGCATTTACTATGTTGAAATTACCCAGAAAAGCCTTACTGGACGCAAAAAAACGGATTGGCAGTGTTGTCACCCCCGCTATGTCTAATTGGCCACTTATTAGGAGGATATCGCTGCTTGAGATAACATTGGCACAGGCCCCCGTATCTATATCTAGGGACAACTGATTGTTACCTATCCTCACTGGTACAGTCAACACCTCCATTTTGTTTACTGCGGCGATTAATGAGCCTGTGGTGGAAGAGTTATTTTTTTGTACCCTTGTACACTAACCACATTGTGTTGCTGGACGCGCGCATCTTCCCTCGAAGGCTGTCTACTTGTCTCCCGTCGGTTTGCATGCTCTAGCTTCATGTGCTGTAGATTCTCTCAATCTTCTGTATTATGGTATGGAGAGTCATGTAGCACACACCATTTATTCAGAGTGCCTTTAGTGTTTGTAGGCATTTTATGAGTTGCGTCGTGTTCTTTTAGACTTTATGGTTTAGTAGGATACTCTGGGTATTTAAAGTCCAGGGAGGATCCTTTCCCTTGAACTTGCTGTGGGCAAGATGGGTTTTGTCCTTTTGTCCTCTAAACCAACAATTTTCTGTGGCATGTCCCTTACGTTTGCAGATTTTGCAAAAGGATGCCTTTTGGGGTTTGGTAGTTTGTGGTTGTTCCATATAACTGGTTACGGGTGCTACTGACAGAGCCCAAGGAATAGTTTCCACCGGATCAAAAATTTCTTTCACGTAGTCTACAAGCTTAATCCCTTGTTTATAGTCATTCTTTCTGGCTGCCTTGTGTGTTGGTTCGTGTAGCACCAAGGTAAACTCAATGATCTTGTAGAAATTTTCCTTAGCTATTTTTCCTTCGTCATTAAACCAATTTGAGGATGTCATGTAAGTTTAAAGATCCTTCACAGTGTGTCCAGCTAAAGCCTGTACTTCTTTTGCATCGTGGGCAAACACACTGGTACTTGTATGCTCTGCCACCTTGAAAATCCAAGTAAGCGCACCTCCTTTTTTTCCTGACCCGAAAAAGGATATGAGATGTTTCCTAAACGTTTTATAGTCAACTGTTTCCTCATGAAAGGCTGAAGAGTACATCATTCTATATGCCCGACTACCGATTTTGACGTTGCTTTAGACGTATGAAATTTTATCTCCATCGTTAGTAACAGTATTGTTTCGCATTACTTCTTCGCACTTAGGCAGAAATGTTAAGCCGCAGGGGTTCTCAACCAAGGGGGAATTTCCCCCCTCAGGTTTTCAGGGGGGGGGGGGGGGGGGAGGAAAACTGATACTAATATGGAAAAAATAAAGGATTTTCAGTATTATATGCATATTATTTGGAATGCACTTTTTGAGGCAGACAATCTTGGAAAGGAGGGGGGAATGACATTCTGACATATGGTGAAAGGGGTTCATGGGGCAAACAAGGTTGAGAACCACTGTGTTAAGGTATTATAATCTGCATCTTCTGCAGTAAATTCTTGTACCTTAATGTTATTTGGAAGTATTTTTACAGTTTGACAGACCGATGAAGTCTGTTGCCAATTTTGTTCTGTTAGTTAAAGCACTAGCATTATTAACAGGTAAAGGTAATGGGTAAGTGTTACCTGACTTAAGTTGTCTACTGTGTAAGTCCTCGAACTGAGAATCTATGTAATATTCACAGCTAGCTAAGGAGTCTGAAGGTGTTTACTCTTTTTGGTTAATTTGTGGTAAATCTTCACTATCAGTTGCCACTAGTTCCTGTGAATTTGTAGATGACTGACTATCTGAGTCTGAGTTACTAATTTCCTGTTTAAAACCTCAAATTTTTGGACATTTATCACATCACTTGCAGCATAACATTCACTAAATTGCCCACTCAAGGAACAATGCAAAAGTATTTATAATGAGTTATGGAAACGAAGAGAAGGAAAATTTATATTATAAAAAAGTATTAAAAAGCATGAAAAGTATAAATAATTTATGTAAGTCCTCTCCTACTTTATAAATGTGTTTATTTAGTTTTGCTTCTAGGCAGTTGTGCATATAGTTTATTTTATACTGACTACGTGTGAAGACTTCTTGAAGTTCACTTGTTTTTGTGTAGTCTGTATAATAAGGATTATTTGTGATTTACCTGACCGAAGAGTCCGTAGATTGTCGACACAGTGTCGTGACGACAGAAGTCGATGACGTCCTACTCTGGGAAGGATGACTTCACACGTCTTGCGACGATCAACCTGGAGGCTGACTTTTCTTGTAGCGATCACCCTGAGGCTGACCTTTCTTGTGGCGAAAAACTTGGGAGGCTGATCTTTCTTGTACACTGGAGAGGCTTGATTGTTTAAGCAAGAGGTTGTTTGCATGTCTGGAACCATGGTGCCAACCTTCCGAGTACTCCTGCGTTGTAGTACTGGCTACTGGTTGGCTGGCTGGCTGTTAGCTGGCTGCTACACTAGGACAACATTCGGGTAGGTTCATTTGATCTCGGCTCCAGTCAGGTGACCATGAACTGGCTCTGGAGGTTTGGCTGCTATGTCTGCAAGTCTTTATAATGTCTTTGTTACCACTGGATTTCTGTGCAAACGTTTTGCAAGTATTTATAGCCACTGTCCACTTATTTTACTTGAAAATGCTTGTTTGTTGATGATTCACTTAAAGTGCCACTTGGGTCATCAATAATTATTGTTTCTGAATACTGCGCTAGTTTTTAGTATTCGTCTCACCACTGCCACCAAGTGTGATAGCTGTTTTAGTATTACATTAATTGTTTTAATTAAGTTCTGGAACTCTTTTATGTGGCTGGGTTTGATGTAAAAACGTATCGCTGTTTTCTTGTTTATTGTAGAAGCAACTATATACACAAATATAATCTGGGAGAATAAATTATGAATTCTTTCCAGGGAAATGTTATGAATAACACTTTGAGATAACAGTTGAGTTTAAGTGTCTGACTTCCCTGTTCAAGTGGTAATCGAATGCAACTAGCATCTCTGTCTCTTCAGAGGTGTGGGAGCGACCCTGCTATTAAGGATTAATCAGCTGACCTGCACTCGACCTTTGAGAGAGTTGCAAGCCCATCTGTCTTTTGCCACGACATGTTGACTCACTTCGTGAATAACTAGGTGTTATTCATTTGGGTAAATATTTATATAAGGGAAGGGTACTTTTCTAAGCATCACGAGGAGCTCGTTGATCCCAACAGGCATTTCAGTTAACTTGTGTAGGATGCATTGGCGGATGGCAGAGCCAACTCCACAAATGAGGTTTCTCTCCGCAGCAGCCTTACCTTTCCATAAGAAGGTATAGCCAGACCCCCCGTTCTGTAAGTTTATCTTCGTCTAGGAACCGAGACTCACTAATTGCCCGCTATGTCGATGTTATACCTAGCCAGCTCTTTTACCACAAAGACGGTTCTTATTTCAGGATGGTCATTGGTGCCAGTATCCAGAAGGGTCCTGACATGCCATGCAGCGACCATAAGTATAGTTTGTTTTTGTTTTGATCTGTTATAATTATTGTGTTTTTGATTGCCTAAGGATGACCTTACTGGGTGCAGTTGCCCAGTCAGGTTGGTTCTTTAGGCAGGCTATGTTTAGGGCACCTTTTCTAGCTCCCTCCCCTTGTGAGGTGAGCAGAGTGGTTCCTCGAAAGGATTGCTCAGTCGCACAGACAGGACTGGATTGCAATGCTGCCTAGATTTCGGGCATAAACGACCATCTTATCTATTTTGCCCAGGTGCAGAGTTATGATTAGAAACTCCCGGCAGTCATCTCTTCTGTCTCCGTCGCCGTAGAACTTTTGGGGGTATAGGGGCTTTGATAATGATGAAAAGTATGATGAACTAGATGATGGCTGTGCATGAATTGATTTATGTGGTAAGGCAGGAGCGCAGGCTGCAACCACACATCTTGGCTTTCCCTTTTCCTGCTCCAGTGGTGCAAGTGTTGCAAGGACTGGGGAGAGGGAGAGTTGCAATGGACTGCCGATGGCCCACTTTGTTGGGTTTCGCCTTAGTAGCCTGTCCATCATGCACTGATTTCTTCTGCCGGTGTAGTCGTTGGGTTCCCATGTTGGTCACCTCTTCCGCCTATGCCGCCGTTGGAGTCTTGTTGGAGCTCTGTAAGCATGTCTGCCTGATGCGGGGCTCCACGCAGAATTTACGTTTGGGGTTTACTCCCATAGCCTCATACCTACCAAGGTTAATCTGCGAAGCAGTGGGGAAATGGTTGATAGGCGTTGGTTGCGTCCTGAAGTGTGATTGGTGGGAAATCATCTAATTTTGAAAGCGTAATTAGTAAATAGTTACGTTAGAGAAACCTGTGTTGGATGCAGCAAGATATCCCTGATGTAACAATTCTTCCTTTTAAAATTAATGTTATTACTGGTAATATTTGTGGGATGAGTCGCAGTGGACGATATCTGAGCTGAGTCATTGGTAGCATGTGAAATATGTAGAAGTACGGTACGGACTGAGGCGAGTTGATATGAAGAGTATATTACGGTTAATATGTGGAACAAAAAGTGGATAAAAAACAGTGATCAGTTCACCATAAGATGATTAAAGTCTGCCACAATCTAGAATATAATGATTTGGTCAACAACATTTCGGTTAATTGAGCCTAAAGAGCCGGTATGTTGGTTGAATATATTATTACTCTCAATATTTTTCCTACATATAAATAGCATTATATTTACCGATAATTTGTATTCGATTTCAGGACGGTCTATAATTTACTTTTACATTTACTTTAATCCTCTTCACCACTGATCGGCTCATTAGTCACTTGGGCGGTCGGTCACGTCTCTGTTATGCACTGTTGGCAAGTACTGGGCATGCACTGGTTCCTGAATGTATCTGAACCTGCTTCAGTGCTTGTCAAGTTTGGTCTTGAAAGAGCTCACACTCTGTGCCGTCACAACACTCTTTGGCAGGTTGTTTCAAGAGTTCACAACTCTCACTCCGAAAAAGTTCGCCCTCACAGTTTTCTGGATTTGTGGCTTCTTCAACCTTGAGCTGCGCCCACTTGTAGGGCGGGCGTCCGCCAGCTCCAGGTATGGACACTAGACAGAGTAGTGCCCTTTAAGATGTCTATCCACCTCAATTAGGTCTCCCCTTGCATGTCTGTAGTATAAACTAGGCAGTTGCAGGCGCTCTAATTTCTCTTGGTAGCTGAGGTGCCGAAGTGCAGGCACCAGTCTGGTGGCCCTCCTTTGAACATTTTCAATGAAGTGACAGTCCCTTGCATAACTCGGGGCCCAGAAGGGATGACAGTACTACAGGCGAGGAAGCACCTCACTCTTGATGATCGTTATCTGAACGACCTTCTAATAAGCCTTGACATTGAATTAATCTTAGCAGCAAATTGATCGACCATTCTTGAAGCTCAGGGCGATCTTTCTGCAGCTCCTCAGAGTCTATGTGGTCCTTAATTTCCCTAAGTAACTTGGCATCGTCATTTTCTCGTATGTCTTGCAAGGTCCTGTCCAATGTTTCAAACGCTTACTTGTGAGACATAGTGCATTCATCCCAGACTATGAATCTGCATATTTCTAAGAGTTTTGCCTTCGCCGATCCTTTTTTAATGTTGCATACTGGATTCTCATTGTGAGCGAGGTTGAGAGGCAGTTTAAAAATTCAGTGTTCAGTACATCCTCCTTCTAGTAGGGTTACAGCAATGCCTGAGGATGCCACAGCAGGAGCAATTTTCCCCTGATGACGTACTTTGGCCTACAGAAGGTTGATCAGGAATGTTTTTCCTGTCCCGCCAGGTGCATAGAGAAAAATCATACCTCCCTGTTCCGCTTGTATCGCTTGCAAGATTTATCCATAAGCATTTGCTTGATCAGGCACCAGGTGAGGCTAATTTTCTTCAACAAAATTCACCAGAACTTCAACTGAGTAGTCTGTCTCTCTGAGCAACTCCCTGTTTGCAGCTACTGATTCTTCTCGGTTTGGGGAAGGCAATCGAAAATCAGTGAAGTTTTTTTCCGCATAGCTCCATCACTTTGTCTCCCAGTCCTGTTGAACGTGTCATCCATGAACTCAATCTCTTGACCAGGATGTTCTCTTCTTGCTTGATAAAGCAGATCCTCTAAAAGACTTTCTTGGTGTTTTTTCCAGAGCTGGCTTGGGTTGGAAAATCCACATGTTGCAATCATGATGGCAAACAGGTTCCTCATTCTCATTGGCGATTGAGTAGCTGCTGCCTCTTCTGCAGAATCGCCGCCCTCCGGCCGTTCATCCGCTAGGCCACGGTAGGACGCCACCCACAGGGAGGCTCCGCATTGTCTCACTGTTCAGTCCCCAAAACTTCTTCTGCCATCAGTAGTTCATTAACGGTGTATATAAGTTCCACCATGTTTTCACTACAACGGTACAGCAAAGTATATTTTTTTAGCATTAAACTGTTATTATTTTATTGTCTAATCATCACTACATATAACACCACCCATCATCATTACATATAACATTATCCATCATCACTACGTATAACACCATCCATCATCACTACAGATCTCCAAGTACTGTAGTTTCCGAGATTCTCGTGCGGACACACATACGCACAAACACACAAACAAACATACAGACATACTTCTTTGTTTTATATATATATATATATATATATATATATATATATATATATATATATATATATATATATATATATATATATATAATATTCAGAAATTTCAGAGTGATTTATATACGTGCGCCATATTGGCGATACTGAGTTTTCAAGGTCGACTGATGGAGGAGCGCTTCCGCACTTAGTGAGAGCTTTTGGAACTAGGCCTATACGATATTGAATGTACTTAATTGAATTAATATGAATGCGATTCTTGAAGTTAAGGGACTATTATTGAATTTGAAATTATTGTAGATCGTTTATCATTCTGATTAATGCTACGTATGTCCCAACAAAGCTATTAGTTATGCGGGAAAATACGTCACGTAGGCCTTGGCTTGGGAAAGCACAAGCCTGGCTGGTTCTCAGTCAGACGACAGCGTTCAAACAGAGAGGACGGTCTGTGCGTCAGACAGGACAAAACGGCCTCGTGGTCTAGTCACCTGTGTTGCGTCATTGCAGTTTAACAAGTAAGTCTCATTTGATCTCAGACAGGGTTTAGATAGGGCAGTGATAAAATTAGCAATGGCGAACAGTGAGTTCATTGCAGGGTTTTCGTCAGAACCTACCTGACTGCCAGTGATGACTACCGTTTGAGACTGCCGTAGATGATTGATGATTAGCGATTGTCGCAGTTGGAACGATCAGTACAGGCTTGTCACTGGTTACCCGCGTTAGCAAGGGATCTCTGAAGTGACACCAGCTGTCTGGGTTCACAACTGACGATCGTCTGGGGTCGTCAGATCTCTTCTACCTCGGCTCACAATATCACATATCTTCAAGCAGTTAGTGAAAACCTTTTACTACATGAAGCTAAAGCTTCTCTCAACTGAACAAGGTCTGATTGGCTCACTCCCTTCCGTCTCATGGATGTACTGAGTGTAAAATGAGGCCAGCTGAGTGAATGTATGGTCACACACTGGGACCAGGAGTGTAGTGGAACTTAGAGGTACATTTTCCAAGGTTTAGAAGGGCTTGTTGGTGCCTTAACTACGGGTGCCTGTTGGTTGTGCCTTAAAAAACTACGGAGTGTAGGTTATGTATATAAGCTACTGTGCCAAGTAGCAACCCTGTACATAAGCTACTGTGCCGAGTAGCATTTATATATATTATCACGTGGCAACACTGCACGTGTTATGTGGCAACATTGCCCCGAGGCTGCCATATGGCAAGGCAGCCTCAGTCTGACTGTGAGCCGCGCTTGGCACACGCTGGTCACCACTTGTATTTCTCTCATCCACAATAAACGGACTCAGTGTTACTCAGTGTTTCCCTAGCCATCACTGCATTCTTCAGGGCACACTAGTAACCTTCATGGCGCAGTGTCTAGGATCTGTGGACTTACAAAGTGTGTGAACAATGCCGACAGTTACGTCTGCCGGTGATGCGCGTCGACTCAGTGTGTCGTGTTGTGTTGCACTGTGTTTCGCCGCGATGTGCAGTGTTGCTCCGTCACAGTGCGTTTTAGTGACTGTGGCAGTGTCAGTGTATTAGTGTGTGTCTAGAGCTGAGTTGTGCATTGGCCTGTTTTTTTTTTGTTGTACTCACGGAGCACGCAGGCGCACACCCTTCTGGTGCGACATCCGGGGGACACTGACGGTCTTGCCGGACCACGCAGCTGTCCACGCTCCCTCCGCTCTCTCAGACACACACACGCACGCACGCACGCACGCACTCACTCACTCACTCACTCACTCACGGACAGAACAGTGGACCTGGACCATATGCGTGATTTTGCGCTGTTTATGTCATATATATGTGGTTCGAGCTGTTGAGGCGCCACTTTATATATATTAAACAGTGTAGTCCACGCACACACAAAGATGGGAGGTAAGAAGGGATGTCAAGATGGGAGACACGACTCCCCACCACCTTCCCCTCCACCGGGCGCAGACTCTCATCCTCCACCTCCAGTGACGGACATCGCCACATTTCTGAAGTGGATGGACGACCGGGACGAGAGACGCAGAAAGATGGAACTTCAGAGGGAGGAGACACGAAGAGAGGAGGAAAAGTTGCGTTTTGAGGCGCTATTGGCGACCCTGGCACTAACCCACCCTCCCTCACTTGCAGGTAGCGCACTTCAAGGCGCCAGTACACCAGCGTCCTCCAGGTACTCTTGCTACCCCAACAGCTCCCAAGGCATCTGTTCAACCCCCACCCGCCCTCTCACCAGACGTCACGTTTCAGCTTTTTCGTGAGTGGAGGCGGCGTTGGACAGATTACTTCACGATGGTGGACCTTGACAGCATGCCTCCAAACAAACAGCTCATCCAACTGCGGATGTGTTTGTCGCTGGAGACCCAGAGAGTTTTGGAGCACACGTTGCAAGTGCCTCCCAACTCTACCTCTTCAGTGACGGATGTGCTCGACCTTTTACAGGAGCACGTTAAGGGTCGGAACAACGAGGCTTTGCGTCGCCGTGCCTTTACCAGCTGCAAGCAGGCGGAGAATGAATCCTTTGACGACTTTTTTGTACGTTTGAAGAGTTTGTCAGAGGAGATCGACGTCTGCAAGGCGCACAGCCGGGAATGTGAGGAAGCCTGGATCAAGCACGGGATCTTGACAGGTGTCAGGCACGAAGAGTTGATGCAGCGACTCATCCCCCTGGACGCTTCCTCCACACTCCAGGTGGTAGTGACTGAATGTCGGTCATACGAGGCCACCAAGTCCGCCACCTCTGCCTTACGGGCCCCACCTGCTGTGAGAGCTATCTCACAATACAAGAAGGGTAAGAAGGCGGCCAACAACGCGAAGGCTGCCACACGTTCTTCCACGCTTCCGCCTAGTGCTTCCTGTGGCAGCTGTGGAAAGCAGCACAGCCCCAAGACTTGCCCGGCCGCCGACGCACTGTGTCGTGGATGTGACCGTAAGGGCCACTGGTCTAACACAGACAGGTGCCCTGCACGAGGCCGCAAGTGTCAGGCCTGTGGTCGCTATGGACACTACGACAAGTGCTGCCGCCAACCCAAGCCCAAAAGCCCGAGACGAGGACAGCAGCGCACTTCCCTCGGGGTGGTTCACACACAGCCCCCTCCAGATGGCCCACGCAGCCCCAAGCAGCAGCGGAGTCACATCAGGAGGGTGGAATCGACCACACGCCCCAGGGCTACCCCTTCCCCTACTATCCGCGTCGCCGTCACACACGGTGATGTGTCGGGTCACATCGAGGCGATACCGGACACCGGCGCCGATACTACGGTGATTGGGTTGAAGCACCTCCAGAAACTGGGCCTCACCAAACGCGGCCTGGGACCACCGCCACAGCTGCTGTACTACAATGCTGACGGTTCCCAGATGCCGGACGCTGTGGACTCCTTTCAGGCAGAGATCACCTACGGCGACAGGTCGTGTTACGGATGGATCGACGTGCGGCCTACTCTCGCTACACCCTTGTTGTCGTGGGAGCACTGCAAGGAGTTATGCTTGGTGCCCAGAGACTTTCCTGAGCAGATCCCAGCTGCTCGGTACACCGCCAGCAGGGTGCGTGAGTTGACGAGCGACGCGCCTGGCGCTGCCACACGGAGCTGCCCAGAACCCGCGTCCACTCTCACCCACACAGGACGCTCCCCTGCCCAGATCCTGTATGGTCACCCTCTCCACTCTTGCGTTCCTACACACGCCAAGGCCTTTGCGAAGGACTGGCAGACCAAAGCCGAGAGCTGCTACCGCCGCACCGCTACACGTGCCCAGGACGCCAAGGCTCGGTATGACGACCGTGCCCGCCCTCTTCGGCCACTGGAGATTGGTGCCCTTGCCGGCGTCCAGGACCCGACGACGACACGTTGGGACAAGGTGGGCATAGTGATGGGCGTCGGCCGGTCGCGGGACTACAAGGTCAGGATGCCGAGCGGCCGTGTCTGGTGGAGGAACCGCCGCTTCCTCCGGCCAGTCCCACCCCCTGCTGCTGGCCCCCTGACCGAGGACGAGTCACCTACACCTCACGAGGATCCGCCCCACAGTGCACCTCGACGCTCGGAGCGACTTAGGACTAAGAAGTCCGCTCAAGACAAAGACTATGAGCGTGAGGGGGGAGGGAGATGTAGGTTATGTATATAAGCTACTGTGCCAAGTAGCAACCCTGTACATAAGCTACTGTGCCGAGTAGCATTTATATATATTATCACGTGGCAACACTGCACGTGTTATGTGGCAACATTGCCCCGAGGCTGCCATATGGCAAGGCAGCCTCAGTCTGACTGTGTGAGCCGCGCATGGCACACGCTGGTCACCACTTGTTTTTCTCTCATCCACAATAAACGGACTCAGTGTTACTCAGTGTTTCCCTAGCCATCACTGCATTCTTCAGGGCACACTAGTAACCTTCACGGAGTGCCGGTGGAATCTATGTGTTAGGTTAGGGAGCATGTGTTTACGAGTATTGATGGACTCAGTAACTTCTTAATCTAGTGATAATATTTGTTTTCAGTTACTGATATTGTCTTGCTGTCTGTAATTAATATTTCTTAAATAATTTTGTTAGTATTGTTTTTTAATGTTTGTGTCACTAATTGATGCCAGAGAATGAGGGAACTGTTTTCATATGAGGTTCCTTCTTTCCGTTGTAAGTGATACTGTGATTTAGTTCCTTTAATGCAGTTAATATTTCTTTATAATTTCTATTTTTTATACCATTTCCTCAGTGAGTGATATTATTTTGTTGAAAACCCTTAAGGCCTGCATCTGTTGGTAACATGATTTTACTGAGTGTTCTTCAGGCCTATTCAAGATGGAGTTAATAATTCCTTATTTTTTATACCATTTGCAAAGTCAGAATTTGTTTGTGCTCAACTTTTGTATCTGGGACATGTAATTGGGTTGGAAACTTGCTTCTTCCACAGCAAGGTGTGACTATTTCTCAGATGCCTGTTCTATGTAACAAACGACAAGTCCGCAGATTTTTGGGTTGTGTGGGTTATTACCCGAGATATATTTGTAATTTTGCCGAGTTGGCACTACCCCTTACTGATTTGTTGAAGAAGGGTAATATATTTTTGTTGGACTTCAAGGTGTCAGGATTCTTTTCAAAACTTGAAAAATGTATTATGCTCATATCCTATTTTAAGAGCCCTAATTTTTTTAAGCCTTGCAAGCTAGCCTGTGATGCTAGTGATCTGTTATCTAGACCGTGTCGTACTTTTCTATTTTTTTTATATATAACATGCTTCCATGTTGTTCCATATTATTCCTTACCCTGTGCTGTTAAGGTTTTAACTGTTATTATTTGTTCAAGCCCATCTTATTTCTTCATTTTCTATTGTAACAAGCATTCTTTGTCTCTCTAACGACCATCTTCATCGTTAAACGACCCATGTTTCACAGGCGGGCTTTTGGCGGGAATTGGCCCTATATATAGTGGTCCACCAACTGACTGAGTTCAGTCTAGTCCTCCTTGTCATTCAGTTCACGTTCTTTTGAGTGACACTTGTCACCTGTTACTTATACTTCATTTTATTTCTGTGATTGCTCCTGTCACCACCAATGTGGTATATCTATGTGAGTACCTATTAATGTCTCTTATGTGTCCATCAGTGCTTGCTTAGTTACATTTAAGTAATTCAGTGTAGTTTCACGTTAGTTAATTTCAGTGTTAGTTTTTATATGTTTATGCAGTGTTAACATAATCCAATGCTTTATTTCTATTCTTTTGATGTTTCGATGTTTAGTATCATTTGTGTCTTAAAAGTTTCGATTGTGAATCAATTTGTTGTGACAGCCTACGAGGCTCTTTATTGTGTTAATATTTAATTTAATTAAATTCTTAAAGGTTTACTTTATTCATTTTTATTCCTCTTTAATTTGCTTCACTTTTTTGCTTGGTTATTCCTAGAACCTGGATATTAAAGTGAATTAAGAGACGGCGTAACAATATATATATATATATATATATATATATATATATATATATATATATATATATATATATATATATATATATATATATATATTGATAAAATCACACGGGAAAATGGAAACAACGGAGTACCTTGGCTTTCGTCTTTATTCAAGACATCTTCAGAGGCAACTGGATTACATACGAGTACGAAGTCTTTAGTTAAGAGGTGAAAGAAGATTATTAGGGGTTGAGGAAAAAGTGGTGAAACTTAAATACAGCAGGACTAGAAAGAATCTGGGCTCAACCAGATCGCTTCATCTTTCTTTTTGGTGTTTTATCTTTGTTCTGCTCCTTTGGGTCGTCAGACCGTTGTATTAATATTGGTTTATTTATATAATGCTGCTTATTATTATTATTGTTGGAGTTAGTGAGCTCGCCCAGGTCCTTGTGTAACTGGGAGGGTAGTCACATTTTTTTTTTTTTTTTTTTTTTTTTTTTTTTTTTTTTGAGGTGTTAGTTAAGTATTAGTTGTGTTAGTCTAAAGGTACACTGTATGGAGAGGCCTGCCAGGTTCTTAGTGGAGCTGGTAGGTCACTCTCATCTTTATTCCTCTATTAATGTTTTGTGTAAATGTGTATATTAGGGCAGGAGGTGGTTCAATTACTTCTTCCTGGCTAATGTAGCTGGGAGGGTAATCACATTATTATTATTTTTTTTTTTCGGAGTTAGTGAGCCCGCCCAGGTCCTTGTGTAGCTGGGAGGGTAATCAAATTTTTTTTTTTTTTTTTTTTTTTTTTTTTTACTAAGATGTTAGTTCAATGTTAAATGTTAATTATTAAATATTAGTTATGTTAGTCTAAAGGTACACTGTATGGAGAGGCCTGCCAGGTTCTTAATGGAACTGGTAGGTCACTCTCATCTTTTATTCTCTCTATTAAGGTTTTATATGTATATTGGGGCAGGAGATGGTTCAATTACTTTCTTCCTGGCTGATTTAAACCAACTGTGTTCTTGGAATTCTTCGTTGTCTATATTATTTATCCAGTTTTGATATGTTTCTGTGTTAAGTTCAGTCACTTTTTTCCAAATATTTACAGCTTTGTTGTGTATATCTACATTGATTGCTAAGAGATTTGCTCTCTTATGTAGCTGTTCATTACTGATGTGGTCTGTATATTTTATGTTATATATAAATCTAAGTGCTATATTTTGTACTGTTTGTAACCTTTTAATGCTCGTTTTACTAAGGGTGTTCAATGGGATGGATGGGTAGTCCATAATTGATTTGACAAGGGCAATATATATCTTTCTCTTGTTATTAATGCTAAGGTTCTTAAAGCGTTTTATTTTTGATAATCTTATTCTTGCTTGTCGTTCTTTATCTTTTAAGTATGTTATATATCCTCTTTTTGTTAGTTTTAGTCCAAGCATCCTGCCTTCAGTGTCGTATGGGTATAGTTCCTGGTCGACTATTACTGGACTTGTTTTATTCTTGGCTATTGGTATTATCTTGAATTTGTTCTTATTTGTCCTGATTTTCCATTTTTTCTCAAAATCATTTATGTTTTTTATCGCTCTTACCGTGTAAAGTGCCATAAATTGGGTTGATTTTCCTGGGTATGATACTATTTGAGTAATATCATCAGCAAACATTACATATTCGCTAAAGGGGGTAGGTTGAGGTGTGTCTGAAGTATAAATTGTATATAGTGTTGGAGAAAGGCATCCTCCTTGAGGTACTCCACTCTCAAGATTAAACATAGTTCCCAAAAAGTTTCCAATTTGAATTTGTGCTCTCCTACCATCTAAATAGTTACACAATATTCTTAGCAAGTATTCATTAAGTCCCAGTTTTAATATTTTATATTTTAAGCCTAAATGCCAAACCTTATCAAAGGCCTTAGAAACATCCCTTAAAATTATATTGATCTGGTTACCCTTGCTTTTTTCTATTGCAATTATTTCCGTTATTATGGCTATTGCAGTTAGGGTATTTCTATTGGGCATAAATCCATGTTGTCTATTGTTAGTTTTCCCATGTTGTGTTAAAAAGGCTGTAAATCTTGTATTTAAAATTTTTTCCAATAGTTTCCCAGTAATTCCCAATAAAGATATTGGCCTGTAGTTTAATATTTCCTTATTGTCCTTACCCTCCTTCGGAATAAATATCATTTTAGCATATTTTAGTTTCTCTGGAAAGTAACCAGTTATTAAGCATGCGTTATAAATGTTTAATAGTGTATTTAAAATCTTCTCAGGTAGATTCATGATCATATTTCGTGTAATACCTGTGAGCCCAGGGGCTTTTTCCTTAAACTTCCTCAGACAGTGCATCATTTCTCCCATGGTTATTATTTGATTATTAGGTAATAAGTTATAGTCTATATATTGCCTTGGGGTGATTCTATGTATATGTCTTCCCATTTCTTCTTCTATCCTTTCTTCGTGTTCACTATCAAAATCTTCATTTTCCTCATCTGATATTTTAAAAACTTTTACCCATTCCCTTTTGAATGCTGACTCTTGTTCATTTTCCTCGTGCAATTTTGTTCCATTTTGGTCTTTAATGTATGGTGTTTTTTGCTTGTTGTGCCCCATCATCTTGTTCATGGAAGTCCAAAATGTTTTTGTCTTTAGTCATGTCAGCCGCCATTATAATATCATTCAATTTTTTATTGTTTGCTTCCTTACATGCGTCTCTTAATTTTATCTGTAGTGCTATCTGTGTCGTATATAGCCATCTGTTACTGCCATGTCTTTCCATATACCTGTTTATTTCATTGTAATAGGTCTGGATTAACTTAACTTCTTCTGGTAGTCTGTTGTTGGGTAATGTTCTAAAGTGTGAAGTAGGAGTGTGTTTGGTTATAGATGTTTTTATTGCTGAGTGCAGTCTGTCCATTTCTGAGTCTATATCTTCTGTTGTTTTCCCTTGTAGGTTAATCGAGTGGTGACTACTTAAGTCGTCTTTGAAGCTGTCCCAGTCTGTTTTACTCATTTTCAGTCTCTTTTTTATTGGTATCTGTATGGGGCTTGTTGACAGTGTTAGTATAATTGGCAGATGGTCACTGCCTGTAAGAGGTCCCTGTATTATATGGTAATTGAAAAAGGCTTTGTTGTTGGTAAAAATTTTGTCTGGTGTCGATTGTGTATTGTGATTTCTCCAGGTTGGAAAGTTAGGACCCAGATGATTGATTTTCCCTAAATTTATTAATTGATTAAGGGCGTTTCCCACGACGTTATTATTTGTATTGTCAAAAATCCTATGTCTGGCGTTAAAGTCTCCTAAGATGTACATCGGATGACTACTGTTAGCCAATTTTAATAGGTCTTCTATAGGTAAGTAGGGTCGTCTCGGTGGCAGATAAGTAGTAGCAATTATTACGTCTCCTTGAGTTGTATTTATTTTTATTGCTAGAAATTCATCCTGGAAGTCATCAATTAGTTTAAATTTTAAGTTTCTTTTAACCGCTATAGCTACTCCGTCATTTTTCTCGCCCGATTTGTTTCTTTGGTTTACATAATAGTTAAAGAGTTTTATGTTGTTGTTTTCTGTCTCACCGTGACTGTTTATTAGTATAATGTCAGGGTCAATTTCTTGATATATATTACTTAGGTTAATTCTCTCGGTGTTCCAGTTTCTTACGTTGTGTTGTATTATTCTTAAAGTTCTTACTGTTTGTCTATTGTCCATTATTTCTTATACTTGGATTGTAACTGTTGAAGTGGAGACCTATCATCCTGTTTCCCGCTTCTGACTCTTCTAAACTCTGACGGGTCTACTATTTTAAAGTCATTGGTCGTAATCTTTAGTTTGTCCGTAGTAATTAGTGACCAGACGTAATATTCACTTAGGGATTTTTCTTGATATGTCCACTTGTATATCCCTCCTTCACAGTTTTTTACTATTGTCCCTCCTGTTGGTCTCGATGTTGGGATTCCATGTTTTGTTGTAGTGATAACTTTTAATCCAATATCTTCAGCAGATTCAGGTTGTATATTGTGTTCAGTTTCCATCTTATCGTCTCTCCTCCTACTCCTTTGTCTTGTAGTCTGTCCTTTTGTTATTTCTATTTTCTCTTTGTCACTTCTAGTCATTTGTCTGGGATCTCTATCAGTCGCTTGTGTTCCTTGTGTATCAGCTGTTGCTCCTTGCTCAAACCTTTGTTTGTCTAGCTGTAGTCTTTCGCTCAGTTCGCTTGCGTATGTTGCCTGAAATAGTTTTTCGGATTGTGGATTCTCTGGAAATATCATCTCTGGTAGGCTATTCAATTTAAACATTTTCCTTAATTCCTCATTGTATGAGCCGGGTGCAATGATATTGTGCAAATGTGCATGGATCATACTAATCATTACCTTATCATGTATTGGCTCACTTAGGTTTAATATGGTGGATTCTGGTCTATGAGCCTCTTGGACCGCTCTCTTGGCTATTTCGACGTATGTCGTATCCTTCATGTCTTGTTCCTTTTTCCTTGTTTCTTGTTCCTTGTACTTTATCATGTGTTTTTTTATTGGGCATGCCATTGCTAACGTCCTATGTCCTATGTATGCATTCCCGTTTCTCTTACAGTTGAGACAGCCAACATATGTATTCTTACATTCAGTGTAGGTATGGTCGTCGCCTGCACAATCTGAGCAGTACTTTTTTTCTTTTTCCGGACAGTCTCTCGTTGTATGTTCTTCATATTTGTAGCAGGAGAAACAAGTTTGCAGACTGATGAATGTCTCCTTCTTTATTTGATGTGGTGTGACTGACATGTTGAATATTAGAAAGCCCTGTTGTAAAACTTTCTCAGCCATTGACACTTCTTCAAAAGTAATCTTAAAAACATGAGTATAGTCTTTTATCTTAATGACTTCTTCAATCTTCATCCACCTGTTTTGTCGTTCCAGTTCATCTTTCAGGTCTTCAGATGTCTTCCTCCCGATCTCTTGGTCGACTTGACGAACGAAAACTGATGTTTTTGCTTTTTGTTCTGGTGGCATGACAACAACAAGGCCTTCATTGTAAAATATATCTCTGGCTTCTTTTGAAAGGATTTTATCTGAATCAAAGTCATCTTTACAGATTACTTTAAAACCTTCATTGGTGCTGAATATTCTTGTAAGTGGGACTTGCAATTTGTTGTAAGTGATTTCTGCCACTTTTCCCCTTCCAATAGAGTGTCCCTTATCTCTATGTTATATTCTAATGCTTGTTGTCATCTTCTTGATTACATCTAATCCTACCTATAACACAGGGCTCCTGCCTGGGAGCAGTGACCCCGCCCCCCCCTCCCCCCTCTTGGACGGGCGTCGGGCTCGTAGGGTTCTGCACCCAGGTTACCTGTGACTATAGTTATGTCTAAGAAAGTTGCCACCTACCGGTGACCCCCGG
Source organism: Homarus gammarus (assembly GCA_958450375.1). NCBI lineage: Eukaryota > Metazoa > Arthropoda > Malacostraca > Decapoda > Nephropidae > Homarus > Homarus gammarus. The sequence continues at coordinate 304,365 of CAUDMG010003476.1, forward strand.
ACAAGGGGTGCCCTGCACTATCACAGGTTCCCTTGCCGGATCGACCGTATCGCTAAGTCCCGCCTCCCGTTCAAAGAACGGAGTGCATGAGGGGGATGAAAAAAGGAAAGAAGAGGACTTAGAGAGTAGAAACAGCCTACCTACCACGCCACGTTCGGTTAGCCAATCAGAGCACCGCGGTAAACGTGCATGTATCACGCCACCGTGGGGCACCACTGATTGGCCAATCCAGGACGTAGACGCACGGGTAGTAGTCAAAATTTGGGGAGCCCAAATATTTGTTTCCCAGAAGTTGGAATTTTCCGTACAATCTGTGATGGTAATTACACCGTCACTATGTTGAGTAAGTACAATCACTAGGATTGAGTGTCCTATCACAACAAAGTTGCAGACTGCTCAAACATGCAGCAGAAGAGGCAGGTCTTCGCAGCTCCAGGTCCAGCAGTCCTGGATTACATGGACAGAGAGAGGCTTAAATATACAGAGTGACCTTAAAAACATGAGGTCAGGTCATAATGATGACATCCACTAATTCCCACACCAACACACACGTAGAGGAGCTTAAGAGAAGGGTGGTGACGTGACTAACCAGGTCAGGTCAGAAAAAAGGGACCCACAAAATAACTATCAGACATCTAGATCAAAGGTTTTCAAAGCATTTTTAACCTTGGGCCACTGACAAATAAATTTATGTAACATATTATCAGTTTTGAACTGACCATCACTAAGGTTTATTGATTTTAATTCCTTAATCAAACTAGCTTCAACCAGAAGTCTTTCTGTGACACAAGATGATTTGAATACTTCTAAGCTTTTTTCCCAAGCAATGGGGTGATTATTATTCCTAACATGAACGAACAAGGCACTGCTTTCAGATGCAGTTCTGATATTATACTTATGTTGTTTGATTCTGAGCTGCAGTGTTTTTCCTGTCTGACCTACATAATTACAATTACATTTGCTACATGGAATACAATAAACACTTCCATTTACATTCAAACTTGGGCTATTCCTTATTAACATATTGGTAATGGTTGAGTCATACTTGAAAACAACATTAATATTTAGAAGCTTGAGGGACCGAACTAACGGGACAAATTCATTACGTGGGTGTTGGTGTGGGGATTAGTGGATGTCATCATTATGACCTGACCTCATGTTTTTAAGGTCACTCTGTATATTTAAGCCTCTCTCTGTTCATGTAATCCAGTTGCCTCTGAAGATGTCTTGAATAAAGACGAAAGCTAAGGTACTCCGTTGTTTCCATTTTCCCGTGTGATTTTATCAAGATTTATCTTATCCTTTTTTCATTGTGGATTTACATGAAATATATATATATATATATATATATATATATATATATATATATATATATATATATATATATATATATATATATATATATATATGCAAGTAAATCACTGTAGGTAAAGGGAAACAATGGAGCACATTAGCTTTCGTTTTTATTCAAGACATCTTCAAATGCAACTGAATTTACAGGGACTGAGAGAGACTTATATACAAAGGGTGACCTTACATTACATCAGGTCACGTCAATAACAGGGGATCCACTAATCCACACAACACCTCCACCGCACACGAAAGAAGAGCTTATAAAAATGGGCGACGTAACAAGTTATGTCAAATTAGATAAAAAATCTACCCTACATCTACCTCAAATGCTGCCAAAGCATTTTTAACCTTGGGCCACTGAGAAATATATTTATGTAACATATTACTAGTTTTGTACTGACCATCACTAAGGTTGTTTCCCTATTCCTGTGTGATTTTTCGAGATTTATCTTGTCCACATTTCCATTGTGGATGTACATGAGATAACTTTGACTAGATGTAAATGATTCTGTCGATCAAAAAATAATATGAATGAAAAGTTTTATACGAAAACTAACCTAACCTACTTTGGGTATAATTTTGCAGTTTTATTAGAGTAAACGACGACTTATAATAAACAAATTTCCATTGAGGTTAAGCAATAAAAGCGGAGAGGTATCCTTATAAAACGGTTTTGGTGGTACAATAAGAGCAGGAATATAAAGTATTACAAAAAAATATTAATACTTAGACAATAGATATTTTTTAAGGCATAATTTAAAGGAAGGGAGCGTAGTATTTGCTCGGATGGATGGAAGTAAGTTGTTCCACAACTGCACACCATGATGTTTTATGGAATTCTGGGTGTCTTAAGTTGTATCTCTGATTATTCAGGAACTTGAAATAATCATTGTCAAGCAAGTGATTGACAGATTTGTACATAAATAGGGCAGAGCAGTTGGGGTTTATATTCTCGAATTTCAACATTTTCGATTTGACAAATTGCTCGTAATTGTTATCATTTTTTTTAAGTAAGTCATTGTCCTCACAACTCTTTTCTGTGCACTAATCAGGGGTGGTGTTTTTGAAGAGCTAATGGCCACCATAGTGTTGGTAAACGAGATCATAATAGCTTTCTTCCATTGCTGTAAGAGTGTGATACATGATACCGCACTGTTTATTAACTTTACTGTGAATGTATTGTACGAAAAAGTGATTTCTCCAGCTAAGTTTCTCATCAACAATAACCCTAAGGAATTTAGTATTCTGTTCGCTTTTGAGGACTGTATTGCCAAGGTACAGGGGGTCCAAATCTGAGTGTAAGTTTTCCTTTTGTGAAAGATTATGCCGTGGGTTTTTTCGAGGTTTAAGGTCAGTTTATTACGTATTACCAAGGTCCTAACTACGGTCAATTCAGTGTTCATAGTTCTCATCAAGGAATAGGGGTCTGAGTTTCTGGCATGGATATTACAATCGTCTGTAAATAAGTTGAATTTTATGAGTGTGGTGGCGTGGACTATATCATTTATGTACAACAAAAACAGTACTGGACCGAGAATGGAGCTTTGGGGGACGCCATACAAGATTGCTGAGGAGTCAGTTGATGATTATTATAGTAAACACAAGTGATCGTGGGCCCTTCGTGCCCTGGGGCGAGTCCGGTGGTACAGTTTACCAAGGCATGAAAGTTCGAACGCTTGTGCTTGGCTATCGCGCAACCGCCGTCCGGCTGACAGCATACAGCGACATCGTTTTCCAGCGTAAATCAAAGGGTTAATTAATGCCTTCCTGAAAAAAACATCGACATGGGACCAGGTTTGTTCCACTCTACGATTTTTGTTTGCGATTTTTCCAACAAGTTTGATGAAAAACGATTGTGCCGTTTCTGCTACCCAGAACAGACACACACACACACACACGGCTATTCCTATAGTATATTAGATAGATGGTCGTGGTTGTCATAATCATGGTCGTGGTTGTTATAATTATGGTCGTGGTTGTTATAATCATGGTCGTGGTTGTTGATCATAGTCGTAGGTGTTATAATCATAGTCGTGGTTGTTATAATCATGGTCGTGGTTGTTATAATCATGGTCGTGGTTGTTAGAATTGTATGTATATTATGTATGCTGTATTATATATTATGTATGTATATTATGTATGTATATTATGTATGTGCTCCATTTATATACACAATTTATTCAGCCTAGCTAGCAGCATGTGGCAATGTATTTACCATGTCCCACATGCTTAATTAATGTGCCTGGCGACATATGGAAGCTGCTAATGTATCACTTACCATATGTCGCCTAGAGAGCAGTTGACCCCAGGACAGAGTAAGGAGCACTAATTCCCTTGTGTACATATCTCTTATCCAGTAAATAGAACGTACGAAAACTATCCAGGTGTTTGTGTTCGCTCCTGTAGATAGAATTTGATACCCAGAACACGAACAATAATCATAGTCGTGGTTGTTATAATCATAGTCGTGGTTGTTATAATCATAGTCATGGTTGTAATAATCATAGTCGTGGTTGTTATAATCATAGTCGTGGTTGTTATAATCATGGTTGTGTTTATAATCATAGTCGTGGTTGATATAATCATGGTCCTGGTTATGATCATGGTCGTGGTTGTTATAATCATGGTCGTGGTTGTTATAATCATGGTCGTGGTCGTGATACTTACAGTATCTAATACTATAGGAAGGAATAGAATAAAGGTTAAAATAATTAGTTAAAGAAATATTTGCCATAAGGAGAGGTTAAAAAAATATATTATGAATCGCCGATGATCATTCCGAGGCGAATTATAATTTGAAGAGAAGTGACCTTGATTCTGGTTAGATTAGTCACCATCTGCTTAAGTCATCACCTGTGTTAAGTCATCATAGTCATTATCTACGTTAGTCAGTTTTAGGCCCATCTCACATGACTGACCGACCATCGATGTTCTTTCCTTGCGAGTGTGTTAGTTTTCAATGCGTCTTATTATTTACGCTGGTGGATGTAAGACCAGCTACCCTCACTGACGCAGCTATGTTCGTCTGCGTGGTGTTTGACTGTAAGCCCGTCTGTACTCTTTGTGTCGTCAAATCTGTCTGCCTTTTCCTTTGTTTGCGAGTGTCTGCCTGTTTGTCTAATGTGAACCAGTCAGTCAGCTGTCTCTCTGTCTGTCATGTTAGTTGCCACATTGTCTATTTGTGCATGTATGAGTCTGTCTATTTTTGTCAACCTCCTGTCTGTTTCACTGTCTATATTCACCCTGTGTCTATTGTAGTCATCTTCTCCATGCATTCCTGTTATTATCTTTTTATCTCTTCTCCTTTTCTATGTACATTCAGCCACAGGAATACAGTAAGTACACACTGTAGCCTCGTAAGGTCCGAAAATGCTCAGGTAAGGTTGAAACTGGGCATCCAGATGCATGATGAAACTCAGCTCCCCCCACCTGTTATTTCTGACTATTGTCTGTTTCCCCTTTTTTATTCTTCTAGTTACTCATCTTCCTTCCTTTACTAATACAAACAACATTAAAAAAAGTAGGCTAAGAGATAAAGTGGGGGGAGGAGGAGGGAGACATACGATAACTGCAATCATCCGGCCGGCTGACAACTTACAGCGATATCTGTTGCTAGCGTAAATAAAATTGTTAATTAATGAGTTCTTAAAGAAACCATCGACATGGGACCAGGTTTGTTCCACTCTACGAAATTTTTTGCGATTTTTTCACCAAGTTTGATGAAAAATGATTGTGCCATTTCGGCTGCCCAGAACAGACACACACACAAACAGACAGACAGACACACGGCTAGTCCTATAGTATATTAGATACTGCTTCCTATTAGACAGATATGAGGTAAACCAATTGTTGGTTAAGCCCCTAACGCCGTAATGTTCAAGCATTGGAAAGAGGATTGTATGGTCGACAGTGTCAAAGGCTTAAGAGAAATCCAAGAATATACTGAGTGTCTGTCGAGAGAGTGCAAATTAAGATGCTTCAACCTGTCTCTGTACTCAAGGTTCCTAATGCCCTGGATTAGCTTTGTGATTCTCCTTTGAATTCTTTCCAAGGATTCTATATCCATTCTGTAATACGGTGACCAGAATTGAACTGCATAATCCAAGTGGGGTCTCACAAGTGCAAGATATAGTTTTAAGATGGCCTCGCTAGTCTTGTAACTAACACTCCTTTGTCTGAACCGAAGTACTCTATTAGCCTTGTTTTGAGCAAATACACATTGTTTACTTGGCTTAAGATTCCTAATTCCCATTACTCCTAAATCTTTCTCGCAGTCGGATTTCTCAATAACATCGTTGTTCATCTGGTATCTGTTTTCCCTGTTTACATCTCCCATACTGAGCACTTTACATTTGTCCACATTGAATCTCATCTGCCATTTTTCAAACCATTCGGAATTTTTTTTTAGATCTTCCTGTAGTTTTCCGGAGTCCTCATCAGATTTAATTGCACGTCCTATTTTATTATCTTGACCATCTTCTCGTTGAGGTTGGTGACCTCGCTGAGGATCTTGGCTGTGTTGTGGTCTTGGGGGGGGGAAGTATCAGGTCTCCAACTAGATTGGGCTTCACCCTGAACTTGATGTTCTTGTATTCTAGTTCCACTGCTTCCGCTACCTCGTCTGCATGGTTGAATTCGTTTTCTTTGGGAATCTTGTACTTCATCACAGTCGGAATCGCGAAAATGGATGGTTCTGCCACGGGTTGGATTACTGGGGACATATTGTCTATGTCGGAGATGTTGTTTTCCTTCCGAGGCCTCTTGTGGCATTTTCCTTCCAATGGTTGCGTCTCTCTCGCTCGTCTTAAATCAATAAATTGACAATGAAGGCTCACTACACCTACCTAGTTCCTTGTTGCCCTATGACCAGTGCCGCAGCTACCCCCCCCCCCCCCAACGGGTGTCGTAGATTGGTGGCTCTGGTTTTGCAACAGGACCCCAAAAAAGGAGGAGCCTACTCCACCCTATCAGCTAAACTCACCGTCCCAGCATACACCCCTCTAAGGGGCCCCATTGTGGCCTGTCCTAACGACAGTTCCCGCAGGATTCATTAATACTGGGAGAATCGGTGAGGGCACTAATAATTGTAGGTTATGTATCTAAGCTACTGTGCCGAGTAGCAACCCTGTACATAAGCTACTGTGCCGAGTAGCAACCCTGTACATTAGCTACTGTGCCGAGTAGCATTTATATATATAATCACGTGGCAACACTGCACGTGTTATGTGGCAACATTGCCCCGAGGGTGCCATATGGCAAGGCAGCCTTAGTCTGACTGGGTGAGCCGTGCATGGCACACGCGAGTCACCACTTGTATTTCTCTCATCCATAATAAACGGACTTCAGTGTTACTCAGTGTTTCCCTACCCATCACTGCATTCTTCAGGGAACACTAGTAACCATCAATAATTGTGAGCATAAAACAAAGAGACACAAGCAAATCAATTCAACAGAGACGAGATATTCACGTCAAAGTGAGAGTGGCGTGTGTGGCGATAGTAAGTCTGGCCAGGCGCCGACGTGACCAAGTGGAAGCACGTGGGTCGGGAGTAACTGCGACATGCGTCTTCTCACCTCACTGCTCAGCTGACGTCTCCGAACTCAAAGTCAATCACTGTTACATATATATGTCTTGTTAGACGCCTATAGCATTCTAGGAACATGAAGAAACTGGGGGTAGACTTGAGACACGCTTGGAGAAATGGACTAGGCAAGTGTAATACCAATGGCCTACTCCTCCTCAGCAAGTGTGCTGCACACAACCTCTCTATCACCAATACCTTGTTTAGGCAGGCCGACAAGATCAAGGGTTCGTGGCAACACCCACGATCCAAACCCTGACATCTCATTGACTACATTATTGTCAGAGAAAGAGATCGCTGAGATATCCTCATCACCCAAGCCATACGTGGCTCAGACCACTATGACACTTATCATCGGCTTGTCAGAGCCAAGCTCTCGCTTCACGTCGCCCCAAGACGGCAAAGGCAGCAAGCCTCCAGAAGAGGTTTTAACACTAAGCGTCTGGAGGATTCAACGATAACACACGCTTAGAGAGAGCAGCTCGAACGTGGGCTGAAATCATAAGCAGTATTTGATTAGTGAGGTATTGTTTATATATATATATATATATATATATATATATATATATATATATATATATATATATATATACATACATACATACATACTAGCGGAATCGCCACCCTCCGGCCGGCTCTTTCGCTAGGCCACGGTAGGACGCCACCTTCCGGGAGGCTCCACATTGTCTCACTGTAATGCATAAAGGTAGACCTCATTTTTGGTTTTGCCAGTTCCCACTCTGTTCCATCCAACATAGAACTGTCCAGGAGAGAAGCAAGGACACACCAGGTTTAGGCCAACTATCTTTAGGGACTGTCCCTGGCTTTTGTAGACGGTCATGGCAAAGCTCACTTTAACAGGGAACTAAAGTCGCTTGAACTCAAATGGCAGGTCAGTGGTGATGAGAGGTATGCTTGGTATAAAAACGTCGTCTCCTTTAACTTTTCCTGTCAATATTGTAGCTTCCAGTACATGTGGCATCATGTTCTTCACCACCATTCTTGTTAGTGCCATTGCAGAGGAGTGGTGGTTCAAGATTTCTTAAGAGCATCATAGGAGTTCCAATCTTGAGATTGAAGTGGTGAGAAGGCATTCCAGCGGGCTCCAAAGAAATAAGGAATTCTGCAGGGTACTGGACTGCTTGGTCCTGGTCGATTACTCTATCAACAGATTTGAATGAGGTCTCACTGCCTGGAAGGTGTTTGAGTAGAGTCATGTTGATTTCAGCCACTGTTTCATTCGTTGGTGCCAGAATTGCACGTTCACGCAGACACTTGCGATCCTTGTAGTGGTGTTTAATGTTAGGGTAGACCATGTTTGTGAGCTCAGTTGAAGACTTTGCAACATTTCTACATCCTTGAGGAATGATGATTATTTGTCCTTCTGAATCAACTGGGAAAGTTCCATTCCCAATCTGTAGTAGAAGGTTTGCAAACCGTCCAGCATCCTGATCACCTTGTAGATGTACTCTCTTGTTTGTGGATAGAGTGAGTGTCTGAACACTTCTCCAAAGGTATGATGCCTTGAGGCACGCATTCAGTTCATCAGCAGGAGTGCTTCGAGGAATGACAGGTAGGGTCTGGCGAAAGTCTCCAGCAATGACCATTGTAATGCCACCCATGAGCTGGTCATTTTCTCGTATGTCCTGCAAGGTCCTGTCCAATGCTTCAAACGCTAACTTGTGAGACATAGTGCATTCATCCCAGACTATGAATCTGTATTTTTCTAAGAGTTTTGCCTTTGTCGATACTTTTTTGATTTTGCACACTGGATTCTCATTGTGAGCGAGGTTGAGAGGCAGCTTAAAAATTCAGTGTGCAGTACGTCCTCCTTCAAGTAGTGTTGCAGCAATGCATGAGGATGCCACAGCAAGAGCAATTTTCCCCTGATGACGTGCTTTGGCCAACAGAAGGTTGATGAGGAATGTTTTTCCTGTCCCGCCAGGTACATCGACAAAGATCATTCCTCTCTGCTCCGCTTGTATCGCTTGCAAGATCTGTTCATAAGCATTTGCTTGATCAGGCTCCAGGTGATGCTCATTTTCTTAAAGAAAATTCACCAGAACTTCAACTGAGTAGTCTATCTCTCTTTGCAACTCCCTGTTTGCAACTACTGGTTCTTCTCGGTTTGGGGAAGGCAATCCAAAATCAGTCAGGTTTTTTTCCGCATAGCTTTGTATTCCAGCATGATCACAGCCCTGTTGAACATGTCATCCATGAACTCAATCTCTTGACCAAGATGTTCTCTTCTTGCTTGATGAAGCAGATCCTCTGAAAGACTTTCTTGGTGGTTTTTTAAGAGCTGGCTTGGGTTGGAAAGTCCACATGTAGCAATCATGATGGCAAACAGGTTCCTCATTCTCTTTGGCGATTGAGTAGCTGCTGCCTCTTTTAATGTGTCGTTCCAGTGACCATCATCTTCCAGTAGGCCAAGGAGATTGCATGCTTCCTGATTGGTTCTACAGACTTGTCCATTCACTGTCTTGAGTGCTGCTGATGATGTTGGGCCACGGATGTAGTGCAAAAGTAGTCTCAAACAATAGCATTCAAAGTTGTTGGGGTGAACCGTGTATACACGTCCCAAAGCATTGCCTAACTTTATCCCTGGATATCCTTCAACATCGGATCCTAGAGCTCTTCTCTGGAACTTTTTCATTGAAGCCTGCCATATGTAGAACTTGGGTACGTCAACATACAGGAGTATTTGAGTAAACTCATCTTCCTCCGGGGGGCTCTTTCGCTAGGCCACGATAGGACGCCACCCTCTGGGAGTCTCCACATTGTCTTTCTGTAGTGCATTAGGGAAGACCAGATTTTTGGTTTTGCCATTAGCAGCAAGTATGTAGGCTACAGATTTTTGCCAGTTCACCACTCTGGAGCATCCATCATAGAACTGTCCATGAGAGAAGCAAGGAAATACAAGGTTTAGGCCAATCATCTTTAGATACTTCCCCTGGCTTTTGTATATGATCATGGCAAAGCTCACAAACTACGCCCTCCTGGTGGCTCATTCGCTAGGCCAAGGTAGGACGCCACCCTCTGGGAGGCTCCAACATTGTCTCACCGTTCAGTCCCCAAAACTTATTTTTCCTTCAATAGTTCTTTAACGGTGTATGTAAGTTCCACCATGTTTTTCACTACAACGGTAGGGCAAAGTATATTTTTTAGCATTATGCTGTTAATATTTTATTGTCTAACCATCACTACATATAACACCACCCGTCATCACTACATATAACATCATCAATCCTCACTACATATAACACCATCCATCATCACTACATATAACACCATCCATCATCACTATATAACACCATCGTATTCTCGTGCGGACACACAGACAGACTTATTTGTTTATATATATATATATATATATATATATATATATATATATATATATATATATATATATATATTTATATATAATCACTACATATAACAACATCCATCATCACTACATACAACTAAACCATCATCCCTACATATATCTCCATCCATCTTCATTGCATATAACGTCATCCATCATCACTACATATAACAACATCCATCATCACTGCATATAACATCATCGTCCATCATCACTACATATAACACCATCCACCTTCACTACAGATCGATAAAGTATTTTCCGAGATTCTCGTGCGGACACACACACAAACACACAAACAAACACAGACACAGATATACCTCTTTGTTTTATATATATATATATATATATATATATATATATATATATATATATATATATATATATATATATATATATATATATATATATATATATATATATATGCTGATAACCACCAGGAAAGAAGAAAACACGAAGTTCCCAAGCGCTTTCGTGTAATTCACATCTTCAGGGGTCTGTACTCACCCCTGAAGATGTGAATTACACGAAAGCGCTTGGGAACTTCGTGTTTTCTTCTTTCCTGGTGGTTATCAGCATATACCTAGATCACGCGCACCTACAGTGATTTACTTGCATATATATATATATATATATATATATATATATATATATATATATATATATATATGGTGATAACCACAAGGAAAAAGAAAACACGAAGTTCCCAAGCGCTCTCGTGTAATTCACATCTTCAGGGGTGAGTACAGACTAAAGAGAAATACATAAAAAGGCAAATATATATACGGTAGAGGAAGGTGAGATCAAGTCCACAATAGTCAGGTTATTAGGTAGTGACCCTACTAATCTTCAAAAAGCACTGCAGCAGTCGGTAGTCATGTCAGAGGGTAAGATGACCCATCCTTCTCACATGGTTACAAATCTTCTTAATTACGAAATTATCCAGTTTGTACATACCATTACTCAAATTCATGTTGACGGATTCGGTATGTTTAACGAGACTGTATTCTATAATGTTCCGACTGTCAATTGAATTAGAAGGTAATATTGAGGAGGTATTATCCCGGTCAATGCAATGCTTATTATCCCTCAAATAAACAAACAGAGCATTGGATTCCTGGCCTATCCTAACACTATATTTATGTTGTTTAAGTCTAGTTAATAATAATAATAATAATAATTAACGGTTTATTGAAAGAGCTTGGCAGCCGGAAGGCTGAAAATATACAGTTACATATTTGGGGAATGGGTTTCGAATTACAAATAACATACAAGTAACATAAGTGATACAAATAAGATGTATAATAACTAGATGGGGAAAAGCTCAAACTACAGTGCATTTCAACATAGTGACAGTGCAAGAAGTAGTATTTACTGGGAGTGAATACACTGGATTATTACAAGTTATTGATAATTTTTACAATGGTTGTGACTGGGCTGTTCTTATAGCGATCAGTTCGTGCACGTATAGGCTGGATGCGGTTGTGGTGTCGAACAGCATTTCTCGGGCTAGGGATCTCAGGTGGTAGTAGGAACCGGTGTCGAGGATGGTGTAGAAGCTTCTTACCAAATTTGCAGATGAGGTCGTGGTGATGGTCAGTGAGAGTCGAAAGGGTCAGTGTGTTGAGCGCTTCTTGATATGTGGAGTAGGAAGGGGAGAGAATAATCTTGCATGCCCTCTTTTGCACTTTTTCTAGGTGTTTACGTTGTGTGGCATTTAGGGAGGAAGACCAGGTAGGGGAGGCATAGGTGAGCTTGGGAAGTATGAATGTTGTGTAAACACTGAGGAGCTCGGGTGCAGGAACTCCGAAGTACTTGAGTCGGCGGAGGAGGTGGAGACGGAAACTGGAGGATTTGACAACTTCACTGATGTGTGGTTTCCAATTTAGTTTGTTGTCTATGGTGACGCCGAGGAGCTTCGTGGAATCTACAACCTGGAGTGTGTTCGGACCTAAAGTAATGGAAGGAGGTGGGACAATGTCGGAGGAGAGGTTGATGTGCATAACCATGGTCTTGGTATGGTTGATGGTGACATGGTTGTTGGTGGCCCAGTTTTGGAGACTGTTTAATAAATCCTGAAGGGCGGTATAGTCGGGAGCAGAATTGTTGACTCTGATCCCAATGGTGGAGTCGTCGACATATTTCCAGCGAGCAGGGGTTTCTCTTAGGGCATCATTGATGAGCATAAGGAAGCAGAGTGGTCCCATCTTGGTGCCTTGGGGGACGCCACAGGTGAGTGACTGAAAGGTGGAGACAGCCCCTCGGAAGCGTACAGCTTGGCGTCGGTCACTGAGGAAGTCTGTAACCTATGGCATAAGACTTCTCCGAAGCCCGAGGTCAATAGCTTTGTTGATGATAATATTGTTGTCGACTAGCTCGAATGCTTTAGTGAAATCAATGAAGGCGCAGCTACAGATGTTTTTCGTTTCTCGAGATGGCGGTATATGTAATCGAGAAAGCTGACAAGACAGTGAGTGGTGGAGGAAGTTTTCATATTGCCAAATTGCTGAGGGTCTACGACTCCTGCAATATCAGCATAAGCCCAGTCAAACGCAAAACTTTCACAGATTAGGCAGGGTATTGGGGTGATTGCAATAAGTCGTAGCTGATTTAAGGATTGTGGGCTGGTTGACTTGGGCACTGGTGATACATAAGAGGTCTTCCAGCCAGCTGGGCATCTGGCTTGACTGAGAGAAGCATTGATGATGGAGCATAGGGGTTTAGCAAGCTCCGGGGAGAACTCCTTGAAGAGTTTCATTGGTAAGTCAATGGGGGTGGTAGAGCGTTTTAATTTTAGTTTGTCCAGGAGTTTTGCTACTTCAAATTCTTCTACTAAGTCAGTGGGAAGGGGGGCTGGCAGGTAAGCAGGGCGAGTGGTTGTGTCAAGCCGGGGGAGCGTCTGGCATGTAGTAGCGAAATGGTTATTTGATTGCTCAGCTGCATCATCATTAGTGAGATGGCTAAGGAAGGGGAGGGGATGTGTCTTATTGTTTAGTCCACAGAGTTCTTTAAGCTTACCATACCACTGACTGAAGTTGGTCTGCTTCAGGTGTTGTAATTTGGTTGGGTAGTGGGACTTCTTTGCAGTGCGTATTTCGCGGATGACTCGGTTGCGAAGGGACCTGTAGCGGATGTGGTCATTGAGATGAAAGGCTCTGTCTCTCTGTTGCATAAGTCTTTTGATCCGAGGTGTGATCCAGGGCAAGTCAGCTGAGTGAGATCTGACAGACTTATCGGGGAAGAAGTGGTGGTGAGCTTCCGTGGTGGTGTTGGTATAATTTATCCATTTGGTTTCCACGTCATCCACGCTAAGTACTTCAGTCCAGGGATGGTGAACTATCCACTACCCGAAGAGGCACACTGCAGAGTCAGTAATCGGCCTGTAGGTCTTGATGTAGGGTCTCTGTACATGAGTGAGAGTGGCAGATGGGGACCAGAGCACTGATAAGTGTGTGCTACACCCGATAGGAGGCATTGGTTGAGGTGGTTGGTACTGGTCCGCTAAGTCAGTTAAGATAAGGTCCAGGGTATTTTGACCATGTCTTTACCTGTCTGGCCTAAGAAAACAAATTACATTCCAAGCAAGGAACCTTATAAATGCAGCCACTTGTATTGTTGGGGGAGTTCTTGATTAACATTTGTTTAACAATGCATGAGTTTTTAAATGCCACATTGACTTTCCAGTTTTATAGTTGTAAAGGGATTAGAGATAAATTTTTGTGAAATGGAAATACTAAGAGATTGCTATGGTCATGGGTGGGCTTGGGATCGGTTCTATAAAAATATTTCCTAGTAATGTTCAGGCATTTGTCTATAAAAGATCTAGGGTATTTAAGGTTCAAGCCAATATTATAGAAATATTTATATTCCTCATCAATGATTTCCCGGCTGCAAATTCTCAAAGCACGTAAAAACATTGATGAAAATACAAGGATCACAAGTTGCTGCGTGAACGCGCAATTCTGGCACCAAAGATTAAAACAGTGACTGAAATCAACATGACTCTACTAGGGACAGCTTCCAGGCAGTGAGACATCATTCAAATCTGTTGATACAGTAATCCAGTAATCCAGTACCCTGCAGAATTCCTTAATTCTTTGGAGCCTGCTGGAATGCTTTCTCATCACCTCACTCTCAAGATTGGAACTCTAAAAATGCTCTTAAGAAATCTTGAACCACCAATCCTCTGCAATGGCACAAGACTGGTGGTGAAGAACATGATGCCACATGTGCTGGAACCTATAATACTGAGAGGAAAAGCTAAAGCAGAGGACGTTTTTATACCAAGGATACCTCTCATCACCACTGACCTGCCATTTGAGTTCAAGCGACTTCAGTTCCCGGTTAAAGTGAGCTTTGCCATGACCATCTACAAAAGCCAGGGACAGTCCCTAAAGATGGTTGGCTTAAACCGTGTTTCCTTGTTTCTCTCATGGACAGTTCTATGTTGGGTGCTCCAGAGTGGGAACTTGCAAATATCTGTACATACTTGCTGCTAATGGCAAAACAAAAATTGTGGTCTACCTTAATGCACTACAGTGAGACAATGTGGAGCCCCCCGGAAGGTGGCGTCCTACCGTGGCCTAGCGAAAGAGCCGCCAGGAGGGCGGCGATTCCGCTAGTGTGTGTATATATATATATATATATATATATATATATATATATATATATATATATATATATAAAACAATACCTCACTAATCATATACTGCTTATGATTTCAGCCCAAGTTCGAGCTGCTCTCCGAAAGCATGTGTTATCGTTGAATCCTACAGACACTTAGTGTTAAAACCTCTTCTGGAGGCTTGTTGCCTTTGCCGTTTTGGGGCGACGTGAAGTGAGAGCTTGGCTTTGATGAGCCGATGATGAGTGTCATAGTGGTCTGAGCCACGTATGGCTGGGGTGATGAGAATATCTCAGCGATCTCTTCTCTCTGACAATGGTGTAGTCAATGAGATGCCAGTGTTTGGATAGTGGGTGTTGCCACGAACCCTTGATCTTGTCGGCCTGCCTAGACAAGGTATTGGTGATAGTGAGGTTGTGTGCAGCACACTTGCTGAGGAGGTTGTTGTTGTTGTTGAGATTGTCGGACGTAGTCCGACATGGGCCTTTGCCTATAGGCGGCCCGTTTGGTGGTTCCGGCTGAAGCTCCAGGAGCAGCCAGACCGGATTGGGATTGGAGGTGGTCAAGCCTGCAGATTGGAAGGATACTGCAGGTTGCAAGTGCCAGGTGCCTGTGGCGCTCGGGAACTCGCATAGCGTGAGGCATATGTTCACGCCTACATTTCATACAAGCTATTAATAAATTGTTAATTGTACTTATTATATTATTATTGTTCTTAGTTACTTAGGTTAATTGTATATTTATGTATGTTATTTATATGCATCATTGTCTTACTCTATTAAGTCAACTCAAGAGTAATATTAATTAATTATATAAAATATCCCCGCGTGGGCACGCTTCCCCAGTAGCGAAAAACCGTGGCATAGGGTAGACGTGTCCATTCGTTCTCTAGCCTTGACCCTTGTCTAGTGCTTTATCCAGTCTTCTGCAATGCCCTAGGGGTATCAGGTATTAGTGACATGTTTAGTTAGGCCTAGGAAGGGATCCTGGTGGTAAGGAATCTCCTGTTTGGTAGGAAATAATCATTTTGTAGTGATTGTTGTATATATATATTTCGTATGTCTGTGTAATATAGTAATGTTAAGTAATATCTGTTTGGTCTAACTCCTTACGGTATATTTTCGCCCTTCCGGCATCACCCTTATTTTATTATACAATTACTTATTCCCTTAAATTCATGTTTGCTAATCATTACTCCCTTTAGAACATAAATTGAATTAATTAATTATCTTCCCTTTTGTGATTCACTTATTTCAACTGTTCTTACTTATTCAAGTACATTTAGTTGAGTAGGTTTTTGGTGAGGATAATTATTGCCATGTTCCCTATTTGTACCTTTATTTGTTAATAACTTGGGGTAGGATTCACTCCCCAAGTATAAAGGGTAGTGTGATCGCGACAAGTGGGGGCCTGTCCGGGAGTGTGTGCGAGCCGAGGTACAGCGTCTTCAAGAGCTAGGCCTCGTCGAACCCAGCATCAGTCCATGGACATCCCCTGTTGTTCTAGTTCCAAAGCCCAATGGGTCAATGCGGCTGTGTGTGGGTTATCCCAAGGTCAATGCCGTCACTGAACCAGATGGTTATCCCTTGCCACGCATCGATGACGTGATCGACGATCTTGGACAGGCAAGGTACGTGACCAAGTTGGATCTCCTCCAGGGCTACTACCAGATAAGACTGACTGAACGCTCCGGGGCCATCTCTGCCTTTGTCACTCCTGAGGGGTTGTACCAATTCACAGTCCTTCCGTTTGGTATGCGGAACGCCCCTGCAACCTTTCAACGCCTCATGAATTTCATCACGTCTGGTCTGGAAGGTGTCCACTGTTACTTAGACGACCTTATCGTCTTCAGCAGTTCCTGGGAAGATCACATGAGTCGTCTACAAGCCCTCTTCTCCGTACTGGCTGCAAGCAAGCTGACGGTGAACCTCGTCAAAACTGAGTTCGGCCATGCCCACGTCACTTTCTTGGGGCATGTGGTCGGACAAAGGGAAGTCCAGCCTATAGAAGCCAAAATTGAGGCAATTCAACAGTATCTAGTGCCAGGCGATAAGAAGAGTGTGATGAGGTTGCTGGGTATGGCGGGGTACTACCGCCTCTCCCATGACTGACCTGCTGAGTGGCAAAAAAACCTTCAAGTGGACTATGGCTTGCCAGGAATCTTTTGAGAATCTTAAATCCCTGCTGGCAAATGCTCCTGTACTACTTGCACCTGACCTCCAGAAACAGTTCACTCTCCATGTCGACGCCAGTGAAATTGGTGCCGGTGCTGTGCTTCTGCAAGAGGGTGAGAGTGATCAAGTGCTTCATCCGCTGTGCTATTTTTCTAGAAAATTTAACAAATATCAAAGAAACTATGCCACCATTGAAAAGGAGGCTTTATCACTGATCATGGCACTAAAAAACTTCAAAGTATATATTGGCAGCACTGCTTATCCCGTTCAAGTGTTCACTGATCATAACCCACTTACTTTTGTTGACAAGATGAAACATACCAACCAAAGACTTTTGAGGTGGGCTCTATCACTTCAGCCCTATAACTTGAACATTTCCCATATCCGCGGAAAAGAGAACGTGTTGGCTGATGCACTTTCTCGAGTCTGATTATTTAGAAACTATGTCTATATGCAAATTATTTTTTGTTATATTGTCATTGAGTACCTTGTGTTTATATTATGAATTATTTTGCTTCATATTGATTTAATCTGATTGTGTTAGTTATTACTTTCACTGTGTAGCTGTATATCCATTTTCTCTTCCAGTTAGTTGTAAGCTCACTTTTTTGGGGGAGGTGTCACGTGCCTGTGGCGCTCGGGAACTCGCATAGCGTGAGGCATATGTTCACGCCTACATTTCATACAAACTATTAATAAATTGTTAATTGTACTTATTATATTATTATTGTTCTTAGTTACTTAGGTTAATTGTATATTTATGTATGTTATTTATATGCATAATTGTCTTCCTCTGTTAAGTCAACTCAAGAGTAATATTAATTAATTATATAAAATATCCAGCAAATGTCCTGAATCACGTGATATGAGACGCTCTCCTCCCCGCGTGGGCATGCTTCCCCAGTAGCGAAAAACCGTGGCATAGGGTAGACGTGTCCATTCGTTCTCTAGCCTTGACCCTTGTCTAGTGCTTTATCCAGTCTTCTGCAATGCCCTAGGGGTATCAGGTATTAATGACACGTTTAGTTAGGCCTAAGAAGGGATCCTGGTGGTAAGGAATCTCCTGTTTGGTAGGAAATAATCATTTTGTAGTGATTGTTGTATATATATATTTCGTATGTCTGTGTAATATAGTAATGTTAAGTAATATTTGTTTGGTCTAACTCCTTACGGTATATTTTCGCCCTTCCGGCATCACCCTTATTTTATTATACAATTACTTATTCCCTTAAATTCATGTTTGCTAATCATTACTCCCTTTAGAACATAAATTGAATTAATTAATTATCTTCCCTTTTGTGATTCCCTTATTTCAACTGTTCTTAATTATTCAAGTACATTTAGTTGAGTAGGTTTTTGGTGAGGATAATTATTGCCGTGTTCCCTATTTGTACCTTTATTTGTTAATAACTTGGGGTAGGATTCACTCCCCAAGTATAAAGGGTAGTGGGATCGCTACACAAGTGTGAGCGGACCCCCGATCAGTGGACGCTTACCACCAACCCCCACTCTTGGACCTGGTCAGTTTCGGAGTGGCGCGCCCCCCGAAATGGGGTCCGCACTTGCTGGGAGAGGATACTTTCTAAGCTATCTGGGTGGTGGGTATCGTGTGATGACCCGGAGTAGGTGGTGAATGTGGCCTGATTGGGCCTTTCGGGTTAGAGTGGCCGCTGGTGTTGTGTGTGTTTCTTGGGAGATTTGAGTTCTGTTTCGGAGGCTTTGTGTGACCTCGCAGTGGAGGAGATAGTGTTCAAGTGGGTTGGCTGCTGGCTCCTGACAGTAGGTGCATTCCATGACGTCATTACCGATCATCTGCCAGGAGCACTTGTACCCTAGTCGTAGTCGATGAAGGCTGACTTGGGTTTGTCTTGGAGTTTTCTTGTCAGCGAAAGGTGGTTCCCCTTTTGTGGCCGCCAGGTACCATTTGGCTGATTGGGATCCAGCGTTGAATGCGTGAAGGAAGCTCTTTTTGATGTGGAACTTGCTAGTCTTTCTGAGGTGATTCTTGATCTGTTGCACGCTTGCTGGAACTTGGATGTGTACGCTACTAGAACGTGTGGCTGCCTTGGCTGCTTCGTCTGCCACGTCGTTTCCTCCGATCCCTACATGACTGGGAATCCAGTGTAAGACGACTGGGTGGTTTTGGCTTTGGAATTCCTGTAGCTGTGCGAGGATCGAGGTAATGATGTGGACGTTGTCTCTTGGTTGACTGTGTTGCAGCGCCTGCATGGCCGATTTCGAGTCCGTGTGAATTATGATGGACTTGTTGTGTTGTGTTGCAGCGTATTGAAGGGCCATTGAGATTGCTACCAGTTCTGTTTGTAGGGTGGAGCAGTCATTGGAAAGTCTCCATCGGAGGGTCTGACCTTGGGTGTAGAAGGCCGCTCCGGATCTATGATGTTTTGGGTCCACCGAGCCGTCTGTGAAGTATGATGCTGCATCAGTCGGTGTCTCGGTGGCTATGGCTTCGAGAGTTATTTTTTTCAGGTCCTCCTTCTGGAGGTTGGCTTTACTATCGCCTAGGTCGGTGCTTTTGAATGTGGCTGGTGGAGGGCTCCATGGTGGAGGAACAACATAACCATTGTCTCGTGTGTCTTGGTTATTCTTGACGAGTGTTTCTGCTTGCAGGTGTCGGGTGACCTCGCTTGCCTCGTGCGACCAGGTGGCCCCTCGCACTCTGTGGTCGAGGTGGAGGGAGGCACTGATTCGAATTTTGGCAACTGTGGGCTTGTCTGCTCTACAGATTTTGGCGAGGAGACCGGCTGTCACCTGATTGACTCGTATTGCCAGGGGTGGTAGTTCGGTTTCCATTTGCAAATTGCAAGTTCTGGTCCACATGGGTGCTCCGAGCATGGTCCTGAGAGCATTATTTTGGATTACTTCTAGCTTAGCTATTTGGTCTTCTCTCAGTCCAATGAGTGCTGGAGCACTGTAATCTACCAGCGATCTGATGGCGGCCGTGTAGTAGGCTTTGAGCACATGAAGGTTTGCTCCTGCGGATTTGCTCGTGAGCGACCTCATTATATTGTGTCTGCTCTTCGTCCTGTGCCTGAGATAATCGAGTTGCGGCTTGAAGGTGAGTTTCTGGTCAAACCAGATTCCAAGACACTGGTGGGTGTTGGTCCAGACTGCCAGCGTGTTTTGTATGGAGAGCATCTTGTCTGGTGTGTCTGTGCAGATGGCCATCGCTTTCAACTTGGCTGGAATTATCTTGAGTCCAAGTCTGTTGCACTCCTCTTCTATAAGTTGGAGTGCGTGTTGAGTGTTGGCTAGTCTGTTTGATCCTCTTACTATAAGCTGTAAGTCGTCTGCATAGCATAGGAGCTTGGCTGTTTGTCTGAAAGGAAGTTTGACTAGATTTTCCATCAGGACATTGAACAGCATTGGACTGAGGATGCCTCCTTGTGGGGTTCCGTTTTCATGGACCCTGTAGCTTGAGGTTGTTCCCTGAAAGCGTACTCTTGCTTCTCTCTGTGTGAGGTAGTTCTGGATCCACCCCAGCAACCTTCCTTTGACGCCTTTTTCAGCGAGCATCGTTGTAATGGCCAGTGGATTTGCTAGTTCGAAGGCCTTCTTAAGGTCGAGGAAGACCACCAGAGCTGGTTTGTAGTCCACTGTGCTGAGTATCTCGGCGATGTTGTTGCCTGTGCCGGTGTTCTCGGTGTAAGCAAAGATGAGAGGGTGTGGGCTGCCTACTTTCCACTTGAGTCGGTTGAGAGCCATTCTTTCTCCCGTCTTCGCTATGCAGCTGAGAAGGGAGATGGGCCTCGGTTTGTCTGGTTCTCTGGGCTTCGGAATGGGCTGTATATCTGCCTTCTTCCATTCCGGTGGGAGTCTTTGTGCTGTCCACGAAGCATTGATGACTTGTAGCAGAGCCTCGTGTCCGGCTGTTCCGGCATGGGAAAGCATGGAGTAGGTTATCCTGTCGGCCCCTGGTGCTGTGTCCTTGCTTCGTTTTAGCGACTTCTGGAGTTCTTGCTGGTTGAAAGGTCTGTCAGTGTCATCTTCACTGTTGCAGGCCTCTTCGATCATCTGGAGTCTGACCTGTCGCAGACGCCGTTGTGTCTCCTCCACCTGTCTCGGGAGGTTTTTCGTTGCTGCTCGGTCAGAGAACAGTTTTGCAAGTCTCTCGGCTTCCTCTTCTGGGTTGGGATGGGTTGGTGGTGGTGGTGTTGCCTTCCCAGATGCCCTTCGGATCTGGGCCCACATCTTGCCAAGGGAGGTGTGCTCGTTCAGTTCGGAGCACCACTTGAGCCAGCTTACGTTTTTTATTTCTTCCTTCTCTTCCCTGGTATCCTTAACTATGACTTGCAGGAGATGTCTGTTTGTTTCCGTGGGATGTCTCCTGTAGTTTCTTCGGGCCATGTTCACTCTGTGGTTGAGTTCTTTCACCCTGGGACAGTAGTACCAGTAATCATTGTACTGTCTTGATGTGGGTTTTGTTTTTGGATAGCCTCTTTTAGCGCTTGGTGAAACGCCTCGACCAATTGGTGGTGGAGGGTTGTCTCATCCACGGGTGCTGCGCCGGCCGCCTGTGATTTTTCGCGCCACTTGGCCAGGTGTTTCTTAAAGAGTCCCCAGTCTGCCTTTTGGGTATTGTATCTCCATCTCGGGGGGGGGGGGGGGTGGAGTAGGGAGTTTGTTCACCTTCAGCATTGTTAGGGTGGCGAAGTGGTCGCTGGTCAGTGTGGGGTGTACCTGCCAGGAGGCCGAAGGCTGTAGTGCACTGGAGACGAAGGTTAGATCTAGCCTTCCCCCCCTAATGTGGGTGGGCTCTCCGGTGTTCAGGAGGCAGATCTCGGGTGTATCTTGAAAGGTGGTGTATAGGTGTAGGCCGTCTTCATTTGTGGGGCTTACCGAGCTTAGGAAGGGATGATGTGCGTTGAAATCCCCTCCTATGAGTGTGGCGTGGTCAGCGGCCGAAGCAAATGATTGAGTCACCTCCGGTGAGCCCCTTGGGTTCTTGTAGATGTTGTGAACAGTTAATTCCCGTTCTTGGAGGGTTACTTTGACGGCCTGTGTCTCGATGTTTTCCCCACATGGAAATTGCTGCGTGACATCGGCGGAGGGTATGCTTGACTTGACCAAGATCATACATCCTCTTGTTGACGCCTGCGTGAAATGCCTCCTTTATGTCTTGTAACCACTGAATTTGAAACAGTGGTGTTCTTGTAGAAGTGTTTCTTGTAGCAGTATGATGTCAAGCTTGTCCTTGGCTGCAGCTTCTTGTAGGAGGTGTTTCTTGTTTTTGATGCCCTGAGCATTCCATGTTAGGATGTTCAGGGTGCAGATGTTTTCCACCACTGTTTCATCGGGGACTTCTGGTGGTCCTCGATGGAGATGTCCAAGTTCGATTCCAACTGGATCAGGTTCATATCTTCGCGTTCTGTGGATTTTGCCTTCTGGGCCGTGGTTCGGATCAGGGGAGTTGAAACGTACAGTTTCTTTCTGGGAGCTGTCGGTATCTTGGGTTCTCTGGTGGCCTTCTTCGGTGTAGAGTGTACCTCGGCTGTCACTCGTGTGAGGACCGGCGTGGCTTCCTCCACTGAGGTGGCTGGAGCTGTGGCGACTTGCCCGAGGACGCTCCCCATGAGTATTTGGAGCTGTGTGGGTTGGATCTTGTGGCCCAGTAGTCCGGCTAGGCCCTCCGCGAAGGTTGTCAGTACCTTGGCTAGGTCTGATACGTGTATCATTCCTTCTGGTGCCTTGGTGTGTGCTTCTTTTGTCTTTCTCGTGGTTGTCGTTGTCTGCTGCTTGGGTGGCTGAGGTGTGACCGTAGTGAGGCTAGGAAACTGGGCTGCACTTTGGGTGTTAACCGGCTGAGGAGGTTGGCTTTGATGTTTTGGCCTTTGGGTTCCCCACACGAAGGTACTTGGTGGGGCTGGTGTGTAGGCGGTGGGGGCCGGTCTTGCTGCTGGTCGGTTTGCCTGGACCCTCTTTGTTCTCTCGGAGCATCCAGGATTCCAGGCGTGGTGCTTGTCCCCGCAGTTGGCACACTTGGGGGCAATTTTTTCCCCATTTTTCAACTTGGTGAGGCAGGAGTGTGTGCCGTGCTTCTGTGCGCAGACTACGCAGATTTCCTTGTACGTGCACCTTGTCTGATGGCGCCCGTATTTCTGGCATCTGAAGCACCGCAGGGGTTCTGGGACGAAGGGCCTCACTTCGTAGATCCCCCAGGTTTTGAGGTCTATGGTGCTGGGGGGTGAGCCGTAGTGCGTTATGAGCACTTGTTTGGTGGTGGCCGTCTTGTCGGACAGGGGAGAGCATCTCTCGGCTTTTAAGATCTTCGGGTGGTTCTCCAGGGGTTCGAGAGGTAGTTCCTTTGGGTACCGGAGGATTACCGACTTCATCAGTTTCTGGGCGGGGTCTAGCTTGGTTGATGCAACGGTGGTGGTGTTTTGCAGGTAAGTGTCGAGGGTGGTGGCGGAGTCTTTGTCTTTGGGGTGAATAATCATCTCCCCCTTTAGGTTGGGCCGCACTGAGAACTTGGCCAGTGGATTTTGCTTTTCTAGCTCTGTGATGGCTGCATATGAGGTTTTTGTGTCCGTTTTCGTGATCCGGAATTTTGGCAGTGTCGTTGGAGGTGAGCTGGTGGTGGTGATGGGTGCCTTTTGGGCTGCTTAACGGCATTCGTTTCCCGAAAAGGCACGTCGGCGTTTTTTATTTTCTACCTTCGTCCAGTTGTCGTCCTCAGTGGCGGTAGTAGTGGTGGTGGAGTTGTTGGAGGTGGTGGCAGTGTTCCTGCTTTTCAGGGCTTCATTGAAGGCGCGTAACTGGTCCGCTTTCTCTGAGCCGAGCCTGTCGTAGTTCGGGTCGTCAGGATGGCGGTTCAGGCGGGGGTCGCGGTTAGGAGGGCTTGCCTAGTCCATTTCTCGAAGCGTGTCTCAAGTCTACCTCCAGTGCCTGGACGTTCCTAGAATCCTCTAAGCGTCTAACAAGACATATATATGTGACAGTGAGTGACTTTGAGTTTGGAGACGTCAGCTGAGCAGTGAGGTGAGAAGACGCATGTCACAGTTACTCCCGACCCACGTGCTTCCACTTGGTCACGTTGGCGCCTGGCCAGACTTACTGTCGCCACACATGCCACTCTCACTTTGACGTGGATATCTCGTCTCTGTTGAATTGACTTGCTTGTTTCTCTGTGTTTTATGCTCACATTTCTTAGTGCCCTCACCGATTCTCCCAGTATTAACGAATCCTGCGGGAACCGTCGTTAGGAGAGGCCACAATGGGGTCCCTTAGAGGGGTGTAAGCTGGGACGGTGAGTTTAGCTGATAGGGTAGAGTAGGCTCCTCCTTTTTTGGGGTCCTGTTGCAAAACCAGAGCCACCAATCTACGACACCCGTTGGGTGGGGGGGTGGCTACATCACTGGTCATAGGGCAATAAGTAACTAGGTAGGTGTTGTGAGCCTTCATTGTCAATTTATTTATTTATGACGAACAAGAGAGACGTAACCATTGGAAGGAAAATGCCACAAGAGGCCTCGGAAGGAAAACAACATCTCCAACATAGAAAATATGTCCCAGTAATCCACCCCGTAGCAGAACCACCCACCTTCGCGATTCCGACTGTGATGAAGTACAAGATTCCCAAAGAAACCGAATTCAACCATGCATACGAGGTAGTGGTAGCAGTGGAACTAGAATACAAGAACATCAAGTTCAGTGTGAAGCCCAATCTAGTTGGAGACTTGATACTTTCCCCCCAAGACCACAACACAGCCAAGATTCTCAGCGAGGCTAGCAACCTCAACGGGAAGACGATCAAGATAATACCATTAGACACCGAGGAAAAAACAACCAGAATGGTCCTACTACGATATCCTCTGGAACTACCTGTAAAAGTCATCATAAAACATCCAAAAGTGACCAAGGCAGTGCGTTGTGTTACGAATCAGGACAAAGTACAGACAAGGCAGGTGCTATTGGACATCAAGAGGACAGTCCCAGAGGAGGTAGACCTAGGCAACTGGGGGACTTACAAGTTGCGTCCTTTTGTCCCAGAACCACTACGATGCTACAAATGTCAGGAATTTGGACATCACCAATCCAGGTGCCACAAAACGTGAGATGTGGCATATGCAACCAAAGCCACAAGACAGAAATGTGTATTCAAAAACAAAAGGGAGGAAACACCGCGACAGCCAAGTGCCCAAATTGTGGAAAGAAACATCAAGCTTGGATCGCATCATGCCCAGAGAGGAGAGAGCGAATGAAAGTTGCAATGGAAAAAATTCAACCACAAAACACAACAGAAGCACCTCAGAGCACATTCGTGTGGGGTCAACAGCGACAGAAAACAGTCAACCCAACACCCACTCCGCCTCAACTGTCAGAGGATTCCTTCCCTGCACTTCCCCCATAAGGCTATAGGACGAAATTGAAGACACCGGGACAAAATCAGTCCATGCAGGAAACCATGACAAATCAGTGGACTCCACAACCGCAGCTCCAGAGCTGTATAGCAGTAAAAGGGCAGAACACTCCAGTATTGGTGGAGAACACAATTTTGCCTGGGACACTGCAACCCCTTCAGGCGACTACCCAACTGAATACAGCCTGCCAATCTACAAGCGGCATTCATAGATGAATGAATAAAACAGATGATCACCATTACGATAGTGACTTTCTCTACTATAATAAAGAAACAAGATACCAACACCGAAAATATAATAAATGCAGTTATGACACATCTGAGAAATGATGCAGGAAAACCAGACCCCCAAAACTCGACAACTGCAAGTGGACAGACGACGCCAATGAGTCATATATCAGACAAGAAGAAGAACTCGCCATCCAAGAGATCACTCAAAACCGTGAAACCTCAAGCCCCTCGCAACAGATCACGAGGAAAAAAACAAGAAGCACAAACCGTCAGCAACACACGATCACAGGCAAGATCGACAGAACCCTGAAGAGGGCAGAAAAAATTCCCAAGATACCTCTCAAAACAGGCAGAATTGTACCTCCTGCTCCGACCTTAGAACAGGTGCCCAAGAAACAACCACCATTCCTAACGGACGAGGAGGAGAGGTACTCAACCATGAACGACAAGAGCAACTACAGCACCAGCGACGAGGAGATAATGGTAGAATAGCCCCACCTCCTTGTCATGTCAAGATAACACAGTGGAATGTACGAGGCCTGTCCAACAAACGGCATACTGTACAAGCAGCAGCATTAGCTAAAAATATTGATGTCTTCATTCTACAAGAAACCCTGATGTCCAAAGATCAACAATTCCGCTTGCCTGGATACCAACAGTGCTCTGTACCAAAGGGCCCAACTCCCATGGCAGCATACTTCTCGTCAGGGCAACCATCCCCAGTTCAGAAGTAGAACCAGTTCACTGTGGAGGTGGAGTAGAGGCACAAGCTGTTCGGATACACCTGGCAAACGACAGTCTTGTAGTATACAACATCTATAAACCGCCACCCAAACGACTAAAAGCCGGTGAACTACTGACACAAGCAACACAGGAACTTGTGCTCATTGCTGGGGACTTCAATGCCCACCATCCAACTATCAAACCGACCACAACAGTGAACCAGGATGGTCATCACCTAGTGGAACTGCTGACAGATGTTCCAGAAATAACGTTAATTAATACTGGGTAACCAACACACATACTGGGAGGAACAATGGACCTCACATACATCTCCACTGAGCTCGTTGCAGTAGCTCAGTGGGAGGTAGATGATGAACTGACCAGTGACCATTTTGTAACGGCAACTACTTTGAGAATGGAACTACTCCCTCCTCCCCCACGTCCGCCACCCAGATGAAATACCAAGAAAGCAAGTTGGAAATTATATCAAGATAAACTACAAAAATGGTATTCGAACTATGAACCAGCAAAAGTTATTGACCAACTAAACCAGGACCTTACTGATGCCATACAACACGCAGCAGAGAAAGCAATACCAAAAACAAACCCTACAAATAGACACCACAAAGACTACTGGTTCTACAATGACGAGGTCAGAGAACAGAATCACGGAATCAACACATTCAGAAGACATCTCCGACAGCACCCTTCCACTGAGGGAGTAAAACTCTTGAGAGCTGCTGTCCAACATGCTCGTCAAATTACTCAGAAAATTTGAGAAGACAAATGGCTCGAGTGGAGGGTAACCCTTAATGCACACACCAGCCTGAGTTAACTCTGGAGAAAACTCAGGATAGCAGCAGGAAAACTGCCCAGAGCTCCAACGCACCCTCAGCCACTACAGGAAGCAAATCGCAAAACCGCCGAAAGGATGGTGGTCCTTACACGACTCCTCTGGAAAACTGGAGCACTTCACCACAATATCTTTGGATTCACCAAAGGTGTCAGCACTGCACGCAGTTTGGCCAGTCTCCTGGGATCGATTGGCCAAAATAAGGCAATCGTAGTATTCCTTGATCTAAAGAAAGCATTTGACCTGGCAAATGCGCAGGCCATTGTAACCACTCTGGCCCGGAAAGGCGTCAAGGGATGCCAACTGGCTTGGATTGCAGACTATCTCCAAAACAGAACAACAAGAGTTACCTGTCAAGGACAAGTCTCATATCACCAAAGGGTGGAAAATGGCACACCACAAGGAGGAGCTCTTAGTCCAACTCTCTTCAACATCTTCATGGAAAACCTGTGTCGGCTCCCCTTTCAAGAGGGTACCAAACTGCTATGCTATGCTGACGACTTAGCACTGATAGTAAAAAGGCAGAAACCAAATCAGCAAAGTCCTAAGAGCACTCGACCTCATCAGTGAAGAATGAATGAGTCTCGGGCTCAAGATATCAATCCCAAAATCGAAAGCCGTGAGGATTGGACACATTGAGCCGGTGACACAACTGCAAATACAAGGTATTGCCCTACAATGGATCAATGTATACAAATACCTGACCATCTGGATTGACAAAGGTCTCAAACTTGACACTGAGATAAACTATCTAAAAGACCGAATAGGTAAGAGAGTCAACATGATGAGAGAAATGACAGGACCCAAGGTGGGTGAGGGACATGTAGTCCTAAGAATGCTATATATACACGCCATTCGATCAATAACAGACTATGTGTTACCGGCTCTTAACACACTGTATGAGTGGCAGTAGGAGAAATTGGAGGTTGCCCAGAATAACGCTATGAGAGTCATTGTCAAGGCACCAATGTGCACAAAAATTGAAAATTTACACATGGAGACAGGTCTCGCATCTCTCCAAACCAGAGCGGAACGATTAACAGCGTGCTTTGCCACAAAACAAATTAGTAACCAGGGCTCGGGAAAGTGACATCAAGAATGGACTCATATGAGCACTGAACCTTAACAGAGATGTCTTTAATAAGAAAACATGGCTATTGTGCGCAGCTGACGCTGTAAATCGACTGAAATTGAGAGACACAATCCTCAGGAAAGGACCTGATACAATGAGTCCAGACTACAGCACCCCAGCACAGTGGGAGTCCCCGCCAGCAGTCTTCAACATTTTACAAACTGTGACAAGAAAGGCTGACTGTAACACACATGAGCTCCGACAGGTAGCAGAGAGAAACATGAAGGCTCTGACACAACACAATAGTACAATGTATAACACAGACGGTTCCGTAGAGCTCACCAGTACGAAGGCAGGAGCAGTCTTTACCATAGAAGGAGGTAACATGTCCCTTTGGAGAACCTCAGATGGATGCTCTACTTTGCAAGTTGAGCTAGCTGCCATACTTGGAGCCCTAAGACACGCATCCATAAACCATCAACAAGGCGTTGTAATACACACTGAATCACGATGTGCATTACAATGCGCAGAGCCTAGAGACAAGATTCATCTCATAACATCCGTTGTTGGCCTACTGCAAGGGTTAAAAAATACAAGATCGTCAAGTTATCATAAACTGGGTGCCCACTTATATCGGAATCCCAGGGAATGAACGAGCTGATGCTGCTGCCAAGGCTGCGTTTGGACAGCGAAACATTGAGATGAACATCCCGCCCAGTCAGGAGCAGATAAAGAAGACCACAATAACACGAACTTCCCTTGAAAAATAGACAAACATAGAAGATTAACACCAGTATCACGATCGTCCAGGTGGTATTATCTGGTCACGAATTATGAGAGACCACCACTCATGAAGGATATAACAAGAAGGGAAGAAGCCATCTTCCACCGACTGATACCCATGCATTTGGGAAATAATTGTACAAGTACCAGCAGAGCAGCGCATGTGCAAAACCTGCGACAGCGGAGCCGAAAACTCACTGCAGCACTACCTCATAGAGTGCCTTGGAACACAGTTAGTCAGGAGAAACATATAACCCCCTATCACAGCAGAGAAAGTTACCAAAATGCAACCACTCTCAAGAAACTCTACAGTTTCTTACTGAGCATCCACCCCCGCGCTAGTGGTGGAGATGTACAGTTAACTAAAAAGATGCTGGTGTTTTTTCCCAGCAGTGGGTGGACCAGCATTTTAGCTTAAGGTCCACGTAGGTAATATTCCCACAAATCTTAAAAAAAAAAAAAAATAAAGGCTCAGAGCATAAAGGATTATAAACCTAGGAAGACAACTGAAGATAATTAAAGTGTTGTGGAACCGTTATTATCAATACAAAGTTAAAAGTATAAGGAATTGTAGACTTGTAGTGTGCTTTGTATTTTCGAAGTGAAAAGTCCAGCTGTGAGCTGTTAACTGAGTTAACATAAGAACATAAGAAAATAAGGAGACTGCAATAGGCCGGTTGGCCTGTGCATAGCAGATCCTGTCGAGAGTTACAACCACTCTCTATCATCCATGAATCTATCTAGCCTCCTTTTGAAACTTTACAGAGTTCCAGCACTTACTACAAAGTTGGTAAGCTTGTTCCACTCGTCCACCACCCTATTTGTGAACCAGCTTCTTCCTATCTCCCTCCTAAACCTAAACTTATCCAACTTAAATCCGTTGCTCCGAGTCCTATCCTGCTCGGATATTATAAGAACTTTATCTATATCCCCTTTATGGAATCCTTTCACCCACTTAAATACTTCTATCATATCTCCCGGCACTCTTCGTCTTTCTAGGGAATGCAAGTTAAGTTTCTTTAACCTATCCTGATATGGAAGGTTTCTAAGTCCCAGAATCATTTTCGTCATTCTTCGCTGCACCTACTCTAGTGAATTGATATCCATTCTAAAATAAGGGCACCAGAACTGAACCGCATAATCGAGGTGCGGCCTGAATTGTGAAGAATTAGTGGTTATTAAAGAGACGACAGTACACAAGTGTGTTTCTGTGACCTGGTGGAAATCTACCTGCCTGTTGTTTGTCTGTACACTGATACCGATCGTCGGGAAATTACCAGACACTGGCGGGACAGCCAGTGGTAATTCGACACTTGTGAGATATCTACTGCTTCTGTATATACGACCTGGCCGCTGGTAACCAGTGATGGTAGCTGTGTAAGCGGTGAGGGGAGGAAGGACGTAACAATAATATGTCAAATAAAACCACATCAGTGAATCACAATTGTTAAAATGTAATTAACGCAATTTATGCAACCCAGTTTTGCTTGCTTTTCTGGTTACACTGAAAGAAATTGTACACACAAACACACAGACATACTCCTTTGTTGTACATATATATATATATATATATATATATATATATATATATATATATATATATATATATATATATATATATATATATATACCTAGATCACGCGCACCTACAGTGATTTACTTGCATATATATATATATATATATATATATATATATATATATATATATATATATATATATATATATATATATATATATATGCAAGTAAATCACTGTAGGTGCGCGTGATCTAGGTATATGCTGATAACCACCAGGAAAGAAGAAAACACGAAGTTCCCAAGCGCTTTCGTGTAATTCACATCTTCAGGGGTGAGTACAGACTAGAGAGAGTAATGCAAAACAAGATGAATATATACAGAGGAGGGTGAGACCAGGTCCACAATGGTCAGGTAATTAGGTAATGACCCTACTAATCTTTAAATGGCACACAACGGTTGGTGGTTGGGTCAGATGGGACAGTGACCCGCCCTCTCACCTGATCACAAATCTTCTTAATTACAAAGTTGTCCAGCTTGTACATGCGGTTACTCAAATTCATGTTGAATGCTTCGGTATGTTTAATAAGACTAGATTCTATGATGTTCCTACTATCAATTGAATTACATGGTAATATTGAGGAGGCATTATCCCAGTCAATGCAATGCTTGTTATCCCTCAAATGAACAAACAGAGCATTGGATTCCTGGCCTGTCCTAACACTGTATTTGTGTTGTTTAATTCTAGTTACAAGATCTTTACCTGTCTGGCCTAAGTAAAACATATTACATTCCTTGCAAGGAACTTTATAAATGCAACCAATTGTGTTGTTGGGGGAGTTCTTGATTAACATTTGTTTAACAGTGCATGAGTTTTTAAATGCCACATTGACGTTCCAGGTTTTTAGCTGTGCCGGAATGTGTGAGAAATTTTTGTGAAATGGTAATACTAAGATATTCTTATGGTCATAGGTGGGCTTGGGATCAGTTCTATAAAAAGTTTTCTTAGTAATGTTTAAGCATTTGTCTATGAAAGATCTGGGGTATTTAAGGTTTGAGCCAATATTATATATATATTTGTATTCCTCATCGATGAATTCCGGACTGCAAATTCTCAAGGCACGTAAAAACATTGTTGTAAATACTGACTGTTTGACTTTATTATGGTGGGCAGAATAATAATGAATGTATGAACACACATTGGTTGGTTTTCTATAAATACTGAACTTAAAAGTGTTACCTATTCTGTGAATCAGACAGTCTAGGAATGGCAATTTACAGTCTTGCTCTAATTCCACAGTGAATTTGATCGAGGGGGCTAAGTTGTTAAGTTGTGGTAGGAAAACTTTTAGGTCCTCATTACACTGTCAACACCCAGTTCAACAAAAAACTTAAGTCCCTATTGAGAGGCAAAGCTACTCTCATTAAACATCTTACTTCAACGTCCCCTCCACTGCCTTACATGTACGGCTTAATCAAGACCCACAAGCCCAATAACCCAGCAAGACCCATCATTAGCTCTGTTGGGTCAATCTCTTATAAACTATCTAAATGGTTAGTTTCCTTACTAAACCCCCTAGTTGGCAACATTTCTAACTCCAATATCAAGAATAATATGGATCTGGTTGATAAACTCAATAACTTGCACATTAATCATGATTTTAAACTGGTCAGCTTTGATGTAACGTCACTTTTTACAAAGGTCCCAGTTGATGATTTACTAGAGTTCCTCATAGATTCCCTGGATAACATTTCACTGCCCGTCTCGAAAGACGACTTCATCGAACTCATCAAACTATGTATTAAGGATTGCAAATTCGAATTCAATGGGGAATATTATGCTCAAAAATTTGGTATGGCAATGGGTAATCCACTCTCACCTGTATTAAGCAACCTATATATGGAATTCTTTGAAAAGAAACTATTAAGTAATATTTTACCACCCTCAGCAGTCTGGTTTAGATATGTTGATGATGTATTATGTCTCTGGCCATGTAATGAGGACCTAAAAGTTTTCCTACCACAACTTAACAACTTAGCCCCCTCGATCAAATTCACTGTGGAATTAGAGCAAGACTGTAAATTGCCATTCCTAGACTGTCTGATTCACAGAATAGGTAACACTTTTAAGTTCAGTATTTATAGAAAACCAACCAATGTGTGTTCATACATTCATTATTATTCTGCCCACCATAATAAAGTCAAACAGTCAGTATTTACAACAATGTTTTTACGTGCCTTGAGAATTTGCAGTCCGGAATTCATCGATGAGGAATACAAATATATATATAATATTGGCTCAAACCTTAAATACCCTAGATCTTTCATAGACAAATGCTTAAACATTACTAAGAAAACTTTTTATAGAACTGATCCCAAGCCCACCCATGACCATAAGAATATCTTAATATTACCATTTCACAAAAATTTCTCACACATTCCGGCACAGCTAAAATCTTGGAACGTCAATGTGGCATTTAAAAACTCATGCACTGTTAAACAAATGTTAATCAAGAACTCCCCCAACAACACAATTGGTTGCATTTATAAAGTTCCTTGCAAGGAATGTAATATGTTTTACTTAGGCCAGACAGGTAAAGATCTTGTAACTAGAATTAAACAACACAAATACAGTGTTAGGACAGGCCAGGAATCCAATGCTCTGTTTGTTCATTTGAGGGATAACAAGCATTGCATTGACTGGGATAATGCCTCCTCAATATTACCATGTAATTCAATTGATAGTAGGAACATCATAGAATCTAGTCTTATTAAACATACCGAAGCATTCAACATGAATTTGAGTAACGGCATGTACAAGCTGGACAACTTTGTAATTAAGAAGATTTGTGATCAGGTGAGAGGGCGGGTCACTGTCCCATCTGACCCAACCACCAACCGTTGTGTGCCATTTAAAGATTAGTAGGGTCATTACCTAATTACCTGACCATTGTGGACCTGGTCTCACCCTCCTCTGTATATATTCATCTTGTTTTGCATTACTCTCTCTAGTCTGTACTCACCCCTGAAGATGTGAATTACACGAAAGCGCTTGGGAACTTCGTGTTTTCTTCTTTCCTGGTGGTTATCAGCATATATATATATATATATATATATATATATATATATATATATATATATATATATATATATATATATATATATATATATATATAAAGAAATATATATATATATATATATTTATATATATGCTGAAAACCACAAGGAAAGAAGAAAACACGAAGTTCCCAAGCGCTTTCGTGTAATTCACATCTTCAGGGGTGAGAAAAGACAGTCTGTACTCACCCTTGAAGATGTGAGTTACACGAAAGCGCTTGGGAACTTCGTGTTTTCTTCTTTCCTTGTGGTTATCAGCATATACCTAGATCACGCCCACCTACAGTGATTTACTGTCCATGTAATCCAGTTGCCTCTGAAGATGTCTTGAATAAAGACGAAAGCTAAGGTACTCCGTTGTTTCCATTTTGCCGTGTGATTTTATCAAGATATATATATATATATATATATATATATTTATATATATATATATATATATATATATATATATATATATATATATATATATATATATATTTATATATATATAATATAAATATTTATTTATATATATATATATATACATTGATTGTATGTGGAAGTCCGCGTGTTTATTGGGCTAATGAAAAATATATATATATATATATATATATATAATCAACACCTCAATCCGCCAGGATTCGAACCCAAGGCCGACAAGCCTATGACTGTGACCGGGGAACGCTAACCGCTGGACCACCAGGATGCTAAAAGCAGTCCTAGACTTTGTTATATTTCACACAAAGCCTGTTCAACGAGCTTATGGCGCCGTGAACCTCTAATGGGGACCACCCGCACCACTTAGGTGGTCAGAGTAACGTTTTACCAAATCCGGCTTCGAAACACGAGGATCCATATATATTTCATTAGCCCAATAAAGCACGCGGACTTCTACATACAATCAACACCTCAACCCGCCAGGATTCGAACCCACGGCCCACAAGCCTATGACTGTGACCGGGGAACGCTAACCGCTGGACCACCAGGATGCTAAAAGCAGTCCTAGACTTTGTTATATTTCTCACAAAGCCTGTTCAACGAGCTTATGGCGCCGTGAACCTCTAATGGGGACCACCCGCACCACTTAGGTGGTCAGAGTAACGTTTTACCAAATCCGGCTTCGAAACACGAGGATCCATATATATTTCATTAGCCCAATAAAGCACGCGGACTTCTACATACAATCAACACCTCAACCCGCCAGGATTCGAACCCACGGCCCACAAGCCTATGACTGTGACCGGGGAACGCTAACCGCTGGACCACCAGGATGCTAAAAGCAGTCCTAGACTTTGTTATATTTCACACAAAGCCTGTTCAACGAGCTTATGGCGCCGTGAACCTCTAATGGGGACCACCCGCACCACTTAGGTGGTCAGAGTAACGTTTTACCAAATCCGGCTTCGAAACACGGCCCATAGGCTTGTGGGCCGTGGGTTCGAATCCTGGGGGGTTGAGGTGTTGATTGTATGTAGAAGTCCGCGTGCTTTATTGGGCTAATGAAATATATATGGATCCTCGTGTTTCGAAGCCGGATTTGGTAAAACGTTACTCTGACCACCTAAGTGGTGCGGGTGGTCCCCATTAGAGGTTCACGGCGCCATAAGCTCGTTGAACAGGCTTTGTGTGAAATATAACAAAGTCTAGGACTGCTTTTAGCATCCTGGTGGTCCAGCGGTTAGTGTTCCCCGGTCACAGTCATAGGCTTGTGGGCCGTGGGTTCGAATCCTGGCGGGTTGAGGTGTTGATTGTATGTAGAAGTCCGC
Source organism: Homarus gammarus (assembly GCA_958450375.1). Classification (NCBI taxonomy): domain Eukaryota; kingdom Metazoa; phylum Arthropoda; class Malacostraca; order Decapoda; family Nephropidae; genus Homarus; species Homarus gammarus. The sequence continues at coordinate 339,881 of CAUDMG010003476.1, forward strand.
GTGCTTTAATGGGCTAATGAAATATATATATATATATATATATATATATATATATATATATATATATATATGTAACCGGTCGGAATATACTGGACTTTATTTTCTCACTTGACTTGGGGTTTATTAAAGATTAATAGATGGTAATGGCAGTGGAAGCGCCCCTTTGAGAAAAATCCCGAACCAGCACAAGAACACTTAAATCTACTAAACAAAATGAATTGTCCGTGACCCGTGGAAGGATAGCGTCTGTGACTGGGATGAATGAGACACACTTTAAAATTTAGACACTTATATTCCCTCCAACACTACAAACACAATCAAATAATGGTACACCAATATGCGCACCTCTTAACTTGAACTTAAAACACTACTCTGGGGAATAAAAGTTATACATGATGTAGAAATTATTAGAAACTCAGGCAACAATAAATTTGAAGTATTAAGAAATGTTGCTTGCACACATGAAACAGGGCTTAAGGTTTTTCAACAAAATAATATCCAGCCTGAGAAAATGGTATTCAAAAATAAGAAATTAATAACTCTACAATGATTAGGCCTTAAGGGCACTCAACAAAATTATATCACGCCAACAGATGCACACTTCCTAACCTAACTTAACCACTACTCTGGGGAACAAAGGTTATACCTGAGATCGGAATTATGAAGAAAAATTAGATGCATTAAAAGAATCAAATCACAGTATCACTCTGGCTCCACTTAATAACACAAACATTCAAAAAACAATACTATCAAAATTATTTAAGAAATATTAAACTACACACGTCAAGATAACATCATTAACTGAGAAATGGTATTAACTACACCCAAATATATTCACTATTATTGATATGTTACTGGGTCCACCAATACTCGTGAACCATGCTCCACCCAACTCAACATACACCCGTAATAAGGGAGATAAAATGTTCCTCTAGGTATCTCCTAGAGTCCTAGACTCATGGTCTCAGTGTGTGACCACTAATTTACTCAGATAGCCTCAGTGTACTCCCAGTGCGTCCATAAAGCGGAAGGGAGTGAGCCAATCAGACCTTGTACAGTTGAGAGAAGCTTTAGCTTCCCGTTAGCAAGAGGGTTTTACTAAGCTGCTCGAGACATGTGGTGTTGTGAGCCGAGGTAGAGGGGAGCTGATGACCCCAACGATCGTCCCGTCGTCAGCTGGGCACCCAGACGGCTAGATTCCCTCAAGAGATCCTTTGATACCCCACTAAACAGTGACAGCCCTACACTGATCGGTCCAATGGCGACAATCGCCACCCTCAATCATCAACGGCAGTCTCAACGGCAGTCAATCTCTCGAAGTCATCACTCTCGCAGTCAAACTCCCGTCGAGTGGGTTCTGATGGAAACCCTGAAATAAACTCACTGTTAGCTCTTGTTAACTTTACCACTGCCCTATCTAACCCTGTCTGAGATCGAATGATACTTACTTGTTATACTGCAATAATGCAACACAGGTGACTAGGCCACGTGACTATTTCTGTGGATGGACGCACAGGGACGTCTTGTTTGTCTAAATGCTTCCCCGTGACTGAGAGAGAGCCAGCGTCGCATCTCTCCAAGGCGCTAGCTTAGGCCTACGTGACATATTTTTGTGGGAGAGACTCAGGTGATACTTCCAATCAGGGGTAAAGGAAACACACTGATGTCAAGTTCGTAAGTTCTATTTCTGGGACAAACACACAAAAGGAGTTAAGACAGGGGAAACAGCGTCCTGTCTTGGAATCTCTCTGGGTATCTCTATCTGCGCATGCGCGTACAGCGCGCATGTGCTCAAAGTCTGAACTAACACTCAAGTGACAAAAGGGAGTATGATTATATCATATAATACAGAGACCTGAATCAATAATGGTAAATAGTACAGAGTTACATATTACAGCCATATTCGTCTCCTATATCTACACCTCCCTCCCCCCTCACGCTCGTAGTGCAATCTCGAGAGGACTCTTTTTTCAGGAGCCTTTGAGAGTGACGTGGGAAAACTGGGGGGTCACTGAATGAGGACTTACTTTTCTCGTCCAAGCAAGGGTTCACAGGGATATGGGGGAGGGGTTCACCACTAGGGGACGGTACTGATTGAAGAAAGCGGCGATTCCGCCACCATACCCGACCACTAGGGAGACGGACCTCGTAATCCCTGGTCTTACCGTAGCCCATGACAACCCCGACCTTGTCCCAGCGGTGAGACGTCGGGTCTTGAATCCGAACTGTTTGCCCGATACTCAACCTGGGAAGGGGTCGGGCGTGCTGATTGTACTGTGCCTTTACCTGGTCAGCACGGACGGCTGCACTACGATCGCAGTCTTCGGTCTTGGCCTGCCACTCCCTCGAGAAGGACTCAGGGTGGGCAGGAACACATGACCGTAGAGGGTGGCCGTATAACATCTGTGCTGGGGAGCGACCTGTGAAGTTGGGGATATTCCGCAACTCCAATAAACCCCGGTCAAAGTTCTCACAGTCAATGTTGCCTGAGGGTGCCGTCTTGAGGATTAGATGCTTGACGGACTTTACGGCAGCCTCGGCTTGTCCATTGGACTGGGGATAATGTGGCGAGGACACCACATGATAAACTCCCCATCGCTCCATGCAGTCCCGGAAGTCGTTGCTGGTGAACTGGGGCCCGCCGTCAGTCCTCAGGCGGAGAGGGACACCAACTTCCCGGAAGTAGCGACAGAACATACGTACTGTATGAGGGGCAGTAGTGTTGCCTCCGCAGGGAACGACAACAGGCCAACCTGAGAGCCGGTCGGCGATGACGAGAAAGGACTTTCCCGCCACAATGAAGAAATCCGCATAGACGGACTCAAAGGGCCTCGTAGGGTTGTCGTTGTTCATGAGGGGTTCCTGCTGCTGACTAGGCTGCAGCACCTGGCATGGCTCGCAGACTTGAACGGAACTAGCGATGTCGGAGTCGATGCCTGGCCAAAAAACAGCTTGTCTCGCCCGGCGCTTCGTAGCTTCCACACCCCTGTGGCTGTCATGCAGGTGGGCTAGGGTGCGGCGGCGGAGGGCGGCAGAAACCACAACTCTTGCTCCATATAAGACGAGGTCGCCTTCAGCATAGAGATCGTCCCGCATCTTCCAGTATGGGAGTAAAGAGCTGTGTAAATCGTACCGGTTGGAAGGAAATCCCGAGGTCACGCAGTTCAGTAGACGGATGTACGAAGGGTCCGCTCTTGCCGCGGCTCGGAGTTCCTGAAGAGTCCTGTCGGCGTCCTGCGGTGGAGACTCTTCTGAGATAACGGCGTTCATGGTCACTACAGTCCTGAGGTGTGCAGTAGCATCAGCACATGCGATCTCGTCCTCTGGTGTGGGGTGGCTGACTGGGGCTCGTGACAAATGTTACGAACCCCTCCACCGATTGTCTTCATCTACCTACCCAGCACCACGAGCAACGCCATCTAGGGGCGAAACACGAGTATGGCTGGTCTTAGTTACCACTCCCGGGTTTCCCTTCTCCATATCCTGGTTGTTGCGTCACTTCCTCCCAGTCTTCTTTGTGAGCTCCAATTCGAGGAGAGAACACTTCACTCTGGGAAGCGACCACAGGATCACCTATCCTGGAAACCTACGGCACAGTGACTATCTACCGTCTTCCACCATACTCAGCCTTGCTCGTCAGCCATCTCAGCTCCTCACTTAAGTATTTGTAATCTTGTATTGCCTCTCCCACCTCCACATTGCTTCACTATTGTTTTATGTTTTATTACTATGTATATACTGTTCATGTTTAGGTTAAGTTTGGTTAAGGGTAGTTTATAAGCTGAATATTTTGTTAAGGAATTTATGGTACTTTATTATATACAACAAAAACTCGCATCCTTTGTCTACCCTTTTATAGTCCAATTGTCTTTGTTTTTTTTTGTTGTTACCTGTTGGGATCTGGGTAGACGTATAACTATATTCTAAATCCCCAACTCGTAACACAAAGCATCAGGGATGCAGAGCACCTTGCCAGCACGCCACACAGCTGTGAAAAGGTAGGGCGAGATCTTCTCCTTAAGGCGTTGGAGGCGGGGATTCTCGACCGCATCGAAGGAGTAGTGGTTCAGGATCGGGATGAGTGGCCGATGATCCGTCATGAGGTTGAAGTGTTGTAGGCCGATCAGATACAACCTATATTTGGACATGGCCCAGACGGCGGCTAACTGCTCCAGTTCGATGGTGGCGTAGCGAGTCTCGGCGTCAGTGAGAAACCGAGAGCCACACTGAACCAGACGAAGGCGTCCATTGCCGTGGTCCTGTAGCAGAGTGTAACCAATCCCGTAGAGGCGAGAGGCATCAGTCTGGAGGACAACTGGCAGGGCCGGGTCGAAGGAAGCGAGAACAGGTGGGCTAAGGAGAGCTGTCTTGACGTGACGGAATGCCTCATCATGGTCAGCTGTCCAGGTGAATGTTCTCTTGGGACTCATCAGGGGGCGTAGGGGCTGTGCTGCAGCGGAGATGTCGGGGGTAAACTCAGCCAACTGGTTTACCAGGCCCATGAACGAGCGGAGGTCGGTCAGGTTGGCAGGATTTGGGAAGTCCCGGATCGCGCTGACTTTTCCAGGATCAGCCGAGATGCCCTTGCCTGAGAGGGTGTACCCACAGAAGTTCACGCTAGGTGCGGCGACCACAAACTTATCCTTGTTGAGGGTGATCCCGTACTTGTGGCACCTGGTGAGCATCGTCGATGACCTTGACACAGTTCGCCACACCCTGAAGGGCCATGTCACCACGGAGGCAGAAAGCATCGCCAGTAGCCGCGAAACCCATAGGTCCTCTGCAGTGCTGAAATCGGCCGTACGGTGTGATGAACGTCGTGAGGTGCTGATCTTCTTCCGCAAGTTCCATCTGCCAGTACCCACATAAGGCATCTGCTGTAGTAAAGTACCTTGCCTTCGGGTCCACACTGCGTATAGCGGTGAAAGGTGTCGGTGAAGGGTGGGTCGGGCGGGAAACTTGGCTATTCAGCTTGGCTATTCAGCTTGGTGAGGTCGACGGTGATACGAACTCCAGTAATGTTCTTGGCGACTGCTACCATGGGGTGACACCAATCCGAGGGGTCGTCACCAGCAGGCTTAATGATCCCCTGGGCTACCATAGAGTCGAGTTCCTTCTTAACTTGGCTCTGGAAAGCGAAGGGTATCTGTCGCGGTGTGTGGATGGCGAAAGGTACTGCGTCATCCTTCAGGTGCATTCTCATGGGGGAGCCAGCCATTGGCTTGAGTGGAGCCATCTTGAGGTCCTCCTTGAAAACCAGCACGTCCTTGAATTGCAGTAGGAAGAACTTCCTGGCTGCAGAAGGTGACGTATTGGGTGGGAGGGGCAGCTCCTTGCACCTGTTGACATGTTTTATTTTCAGAATTGGCTTAGGGAAGTCTGGAGATATTATGGCCAACTCTTGACAGTGGCCATAAGACAGTAGTGGCATCTGAACACCTTTGTGGACCTGAATCTTGGCAGAACATGACTGCTTACCTAGGGTGAGGGTAGCCTGAAATGTACCCAGAGCAGGTGCCATTGTAGAACCGTCTGCGGTGAGCCTTGTAGAAGTTGACGGTGGTTGCAAGCTGCTCCTAGGAATCCGCAGAATGTCGAGGTGTCTTGTGCCGATGACTGTGACGTCCGCACCTGTGTCAGGAAGCATCTGGATACGGGATGTAATGTCGCCGTATGACAGGTGAGCACAGATGGGCTGAGGTGTCTTGCTGACCGGGGAAGAAGAGGATCCCACGCGACGACAGCGCTTGTTCTTCGCCGCCTGAGACTTGCAAGTAGTATTATTCTTCTTTTTTGACTGACAGCATTTGTCAAAGTGTCCAAAGCGGCTACAGGAGCGGCACTGAACGTTGTTGGCAGGGCACTTCAGTGTCCTAGCCCAATGACCACGACGGCCACAGTTGTTGCAGGTGCTGTCAGCGGCAGGGCATTCAGAACCATGCCGACGAGCACAATACTGGCAGGAATGACCTGGCGTCGAAGTTTGGAGTGATGCTGAAGATTGATGCGAAGCTGAAGTCCGATGTGAAGCTGAAGTCGGATGTGAAGCTGAAGTCCGGTCACGTCCTTTGTTCTTCTTTTATGCGGAGATGGCACACAGCTGGTTAGATGGAGCATGAATGGCAGAAGTCGCACTTCTGGTGGCTTCGTAAGAGCGGCAGGTGGTGACAACATCCTGTAGAGAAGAGGCAGTGTCGAGGGAGATAAGCTTCTGAATAAGCTCTTCGTCCCGCACACCCATGAGGATAATCATCTTCAGCTGTGTTTCCTCACAAGTCGACGAGTTCCCAGGACAAACGTCAACCTCCTCAGCGATGCGTCTGAGTCATACGTAAAAATCGGCAAACGACTCACCCTCCAGCTGCTTACAACTGAGAAGTTCTCTCCTACGCAGAGCTTCGTTGGGGAGACCCTTGATATGCGTCTGTAAAGCATCCAAGACGACCTTCACAGTCTTGTCTGTGTCGTGGGGAATTTGCAGGGTGTGCTCCAGGATACGTTGCGTCTCTAGGGTGAGACACATCCTCATCTGGATCAGCTGTTTCTCCCTAGGCAACCTTGATAAATCGACCATCATCGAATCATCGTCCCACCTCCGACGCCATTCACGGAATACCTGGAACGAGGCATCAGCTTGGAGTGGCGGTGGACTCTGAGCGAGTGCTTTCTGTTGGGGGGGCAAAAAAGTTGAAGAGGACCCTGCAGGTGCACCTGTGAACGAAGAGGCAGGTGTAGTAGCTGCTTGAAGGGTAACAGGTGCCAACAACTCGATAATGGCACTGAATCTGGCATTTTCTTGTTGACGTCTGTGATCCTCTTCACGTCTTCGTTCATCGTCTTCCTGTTGCCTCCTGATGTCGTCTTGTCGTCGGTTTTCTTCCAAAAACTGAATTAAATGAAGGAAGTCGACACCTGTGGCAGATTGCGGACGTGTGTAGTGGGGGCTAAGGGTGGGTGGGGCCGCTTGATCCACTTTCCGCTCCACTTGGAGTCCACTTACTGCACCGACATCCGTCTGAAGTTGGGCTTGTTGGGTATCTGAAGAAAACCCAATAAATTCCTGATCTTCCATATGGCCTGGTTTATTTCTCTCACAATTACTGTAATTAATAAGTGAGCAGAAGAGCAATCGTCTTTAAATGGAAGATATCTGCGAGCGTCTGTGAGTGTGTGTGTGTGCGTTCGTTCGTGCGTGTACTCGGAGCAGGCTAGCGAGCTCGCTGGCGGTTACAGCAACTCCTCTCGCGGCTCAGACGCCCAGTGCCGGTCGGAACACGAACGGGGGTGGATGTCAAAACTTGAGCTCTCCCATAGGTCTTAAATAGGCTCCCCTCTTTTGTAAAAAGTGCAGGAACACGGGGAAACACTTTAAAGACACTAAAGGGCACACACAACACTGAAAAACCACTTCACAACACTGCACTGTAAATCCAGGAATATCTTGTGAGGTACACACCGAGAACCACTCGACAAGGGAAGTTGACAAGATGGCGGCTCCGAGAGAGATTCTGTGTCCACTCCAATTCTGAATAATGTGATGTCCCAGCTAAACACTGCGCCATGTGGGAGAGACTCAGGTGATACTTCCAATCAGGGGTAAAGGAAACACACTGATGTCAAGTTCGTAAGTTCTATTTCTGGGACAAACACACAAAAGGAGTTAAGACAGGGGAAACAGCATCCTGTCTTGGAATCTCTCTGGGTATCTCTATCTGCGCGTACAGCGCGCATGTGCTCAAAGTCTGAACTAACACTCAAGTGACAAAAGGGAGTATGATTATAACATATAATACAGAGACCTGAATCAATAATGGTAAATAGTACAGAGTTACATATTACAGCAATACTCGTCTCATATATCTACAATTTTCCGCCTAACTAATAACTCCTTGGGACACCCGTAACATTATTCAGACTGATAAACGATCTATAATAATTTCAAATTCAATAATAGTCCCTTAACTTCATGAATCGCTTCATTATTAATTCGGCAAATTACATTTAATAAAATATAGGCCTAGTTCCACAACCTCCCACTATGTGCGGGGAGCGCTCTCTTCCCTCAGACGACCTTGAAAGCTCAGTATCGCTAATGGCGGGCATTTGAAATTTCTGAATATTACAATCGACCCCCCTAAAAAAAGACAGCACTGTCCTCATGTGCTGAGAAAAACATACATACGACCCCCTTAAAAATTTGTTCTAAGGACTGCATCTCACCCCTTTACCGTGCTAAACGCAGCATTTCTGTCTTCTCTTCTCTCCTTTTCTCTCCCGCTAACATATATATAAATATATATATTTATATATATATAAATATATATATATATATATATATATATATATATAAATATATATATATATATATATATATATATATATATAAATATATATATATATATATATATATATATATATATATATATATATGTATATATATATATATATATGTATATATATATATATATATATATATATATATATATATATGTATATATATATATATATATACATACATACATATATATATATATATATATATATATATATATATATATATATATATATACATATATATATATACATACATACATATATATATATATATATATATATATATATACATATATATATATACATACATACATATATATATATATATATATATATATATATATATATATATATATATATATATATATATATACATACATATATATATATATATATATATATATATATATATATATATATATATATACATATATATATATACATACATACATATATATATATATATATATATATATATATATATATACATATATATATATATATATATATATATATATATACATACATATATATATATATATATATATATATATATATATATATATACATATATATATATATATATATATATATACATACATATATATATATATATATATATATATATATATATACATATACATACATACATACATACATATATATATATATATATATATATACATACATATATATATATATATATATATATATATATATATATATATATATAGATATATATATATATACATACATACATACATATATATATATACATACATACATATATATATATATATATATATATATATATATATATATATATATATACATACATATATATATATATATATATATATATATATATATATATATAGATATATATATATATACATACATACATACATAAATATATATATACATACATACATACATATATATATGTATGTATGTATGTATATGTATATGTATATATACATACATACATATACATATATGTATATATATATACATATATATATATATATACATATATATATATATATATATATATATATACATATATATATATATACATATATATATATATATATATATATATATATATATATATATATACATATATATATATATATATATATATATATATATATATATATATACATACATATATATATATATATTGTTACGAACCCCTCCACCCATCGTCTTCATCTACCTACCCAGCACCACGAGCAACGCCATCTAGGGACGAAACACGAGTATGGCTCGTCTTAGTTACCACTCCCGGGTTTCCCTTCTCCATATCCTGGTTGTTGCGTCACTTCCGCCTCAGTCTACTTTGTCAGCTCCAATTCGAGGAGAGGACACACTTCACTCTGGGAAGCGACCACAGGATCACCTATCCTGGAAACCTACGGCACAGTGACTATTTACCGTCTTCTACCATACTCAGCCTTGCCCGTCAGCCATCTCAGCTCCTCACTTAAGTATTTGTAATCTTGTATTGCCTCTCCCCCCTCCACATTGCTTCACTATTGTTTTATGTTTTATTACTATGTATATACTGTTCGTGTTTAGGTTAAGTTTGGTTAAGGGTAGTTTATAAGCTGAATATTTTGTTAAGGAATTTATGGTACTTTATTATATACAACAAAAACTCGCATCCTTTGTCTACCCTTTTTTTAGTCCGATTGTCTTTGTTTTTTTTTTGTTGTTACCCGTTGGTATCTGGGTAGACGTATACTATATTCTAAATCCCCAACTCGTAACAAATGGCGACCGTGACAGGACCCGACCTTAAGTACCATATTCCTTCCTCCCTTGTTACTCAGTGTTAATTACCCCTCCCAGTCACTTCTGTTTACAATTGCTTTACGGTGGTTTAAAGTTTCCTTCATATGTGTGTGCATATATTGGTATTATCGTACAGTAAGAGTGACAGACGTAGGATATTAGGTTCCAAGTGTCATAAGGCTTACCTGTTATTACACGTGGCAGTCGTGTGGTAAGTCTTATCGAGTGTAGGGAAGAATCCGGATCTGTTTAATGCCGTACCCTCACTCCAGAGTAGGCTGTTCCATAGTTACTAGTTTAGAGTGAAGTGATATCTTGGGACGCCCCGCTCTACCAGGACCCCATAATTATAAAGCCTCCATTATTGTTCTTCTCATTATCTCATTCAGGGTTGTTAATCCGGATCTTTATATTAATGCCGTAATACGCCCTACCTCTTTCAAGTATATCAGGGTTGTTAATCCGGATCTTTATATAAATGCCGTAATACGCCCTACCTCTTTCAAGTATATCAGGGTTGTTAATCCGGATCTTTATATTAATGCCGTAATACGCCCTACCTCTTTCAAGTCTCTTGTCCTTATCTAAGGATCTTCTCGGAAGAACAATAATCATAAGTGTAATTTCCCTAGGTATAACTTGGTTAGTTTCCGGGACTTTCTGGTTATCCACTGCCGTGATATTTTCTAGGGTTATCCACTTATCTTAGCTTTTGACCATTAGTTAATTTATCCTATTTTTATTAACAATGGCCACCTCAGGTTTTGATCTTCAGGATTTTATTGAAAATCCTTCTGTAGCTAAATTACGTGTTAATATCCTGAAGAAAGAATGGAAAGAAATAGCCAACTATTACAATATCCCATTTTCACAGCAACTGACTAAGGAAATGTTAAAAAATCATGTGATTGAAGTGTTGGTTCAACAAGAAGTTTTAAAAGAATCCGCTGTTGACAGATTAACGCCCATGTCCAAGAAACTTCAACCACTATCCACCACCCCTCCTCACCCAGAAGTTGCCTCAGGTCTGGCTAGCCCTCAAGAAGAAACACAACGAATAGACCCCTTAGAACTAGAACGAGCTAGGTTCGAGTTCCAAATCAAAATGAAAGAACTCGAGTTGGAACAGGCCAAGTTGGAGCAGGAGGCCAAGTTGGACCCTGAAGAAAGGAGGGAACAGGCCAAGTTGGAACAGGCCAAGTTGGAGGCCAAGTTGGACCATGAAGAAAGGATGGAACAGGCCAAGTTGGAACAGGCCAAGTTGGAGCATGAGGGAATGTCGGAACAGGCCAAGTTGGAGCATGAGGAAAGGATGGAACAGGCCAAGTTGGTGCAGGCGGTTAAACTGAAAGAACTACAGGTGAGAGAGACAGAAGTCACTTTAACATCGGAGTTTAAATCAAAGGAAGTGGCATTAAAAGAGAAACTCGCTGCTTTTAACCCTGCTACTGCTTCTTCCCTTGTTCCCGGGTTTGGTGAATCCGATATGGACGGGTCATTTAGGACTTTTGAGAAAATAGCCGGGAAGAATGAGTGGCCAAAGGACCAGTGGGTGTCATTGTTAGTTCCTAAATTATATGGTAAGGCTCGTAGAGTTTATAACTGTTTAGACCAGACTGATGACTATGATAACGTAAAAAAGAATATCCTCACCTCTTATGCTATCACGCCAGATGGATACCGGCAGAAGTTTCGTAAACTAACCAAACCATTTTCACACACATTTGTTGAGTTTGCTCAAGAAAAGCTTAGGTTTTTTAAGAAGTGGTTAGAGGCTACAGAGACCTCCACATTTCAGGATTTGTTAAATTTGGTAGTCCTGGAGGAGTGGAAAAGCAAGATTCCATTTCACATCTTGAAGCATGTGGAGGAGCGTGGAGAGGTTAATTTAGGGCGTGCTGCTGAGCTGGCTGATGCGTATGCTTTGTTGGTGGAGTCACTGGGCAGTAGAGAACGTGGTACTTCCCGACATGTTAGGTCCTTCTCTGATGATAACCTTGGGAACGTGAGTGGTAGGTCGAAAGGTCCCACACCTACTCCCCCCGATGCAACCAAGCTTACTTGTTCTTACTGTAAAATCCCAGGCCATACGATCCAGACTTGTAAACACCCAAAGTGTCGAATTGCTAAAAGTAGTTCCCTGGATCCCAAATCCAAACCAATAGCAAATGCCAATGTGGAAAGACCCCATCAGGATCTCTTCTCTTCATTCACCTATGAGGGAAAAATTTCAATCATAGAGGGGTCTCGTTCTTTCCCTATTCGTATACTACGTGATACGGGCGCAGCACAATCTATCCTCCTGTTTAACGTCATTCCTGATATATCTACCGCATTTACAAATGAGAGTGTTCTAATTTCAGATCTCTCGTCCCATTCTTCCTATCCTTTAGCTAAAGTGCACCTCCAATGTCCCTTGATTACTGGGGAAGTGCAAATAGCCATTAGGAAAGACCCAATGCCTGTGTGCGGCATTCATTTATTATTGGGTAATGACTTGGTAGGAGATCTAGTGGTTCCTAACATAAAGACAGTCGACTCTCCCTTACCTGTCAACTC